>BJBW01000282.1:0-135674 GCA_004320125.1 Scolopax mira | reverse complement strand
TTTTGGGGGGGGGGAGGTTAGTGAACCTGGGGGAGATCAGAAGGCACACAGCTGCACCAGCAACCCATGGTCCTGGTTTCCAGCCCTTCACCATCAATAAAAAGATGCTGAAATTTCCCAGTGACTGCAACACATTTCTTTTGCTAGCATTTTCTTTGAAATGACTGAGCTATTTCTGAATAAACTTTTAAAATAACGTGAAGCTCAGATCCCTTCATATGGCATTTCAGATAAGGCAGTTAAAGTTTGGTACTCTGTGGTGGGTTGACCCCTGTCAGCAACTAAGTACCCACCTGCCACTCATTGACTCCCCGCCTCACCCCCAGCAGGATAATGGGGGGAACAGGAGGAACCAAAGCAAGAAAACTCATGGGTTGACATAAAGACAGTTTAATACGTGAGAAAAGGGAAAAAAAAAAACCCTGTCAGGTGATGAAAAGACAATTGCCACTTCCCACCAGTAGACCAGTGACCAGCCAATCTCCCAGCAAGAGTTTCAGAAAGACTATCCTCATTGCTGAGCATGACATTGTATGTTGTGGAACACCCCTTTTGGTCAGTTTGGGTCACCTGTGCTGGCTGAGTCCCCTCCCAGCCCCTTGCCCACCCACAGCCCCCTGGCTCTGGGGCCAGAGTGGGAAACAGGTCCTTGGGGCTGTGCTCCAATTGCCAACCACTCACCAATTGCCAAAACACTGGTGTGTTAGCCATGCTGTTTTAGTCACAAATCTGAAAAAATCTTTATGAAGAAAACTAACTCCATCCCAACCAGACACAGTACGTAGTCAAAGAAAGAGGGACTAAAAGTTTTCAGTCCACAGCTGAAAATGAAGTGGGAAAATGAAGATTCGCGTGGCTCTCTGCAAGCAGCTCAGTCCCAGCGCTGAGAGGACACCGTGTGAGGAGAACACCTTCTTATCACTAAGGCTGTGATGACAGAAAGCTGTGTCTGTTAAATTTCAGATGACCGCAGGCCTTGCAGTCGTCATTGTTAAAGGTAAATCTCACCTCAATGTTTTCATTTAATGAAAAGTGGGAAGAGAAGGTTTTCCACCTTTGTGGTTATATCATGGCATGAAGTGAAAGACGTTCATACAGTGTAATTGTGGACTTTGCCCAGGTATCTGTTTTCTGTAGTGTTGCTTTCTAGGGCTACGGGCGTAACTGTTTTGCAGTATTGATTAGTTCATATCACTCCTTGTGTTTTTCCAGGCAGTGCTAACTGATGAGTGTGCCTTGTTTGATCTTAGAAAGCTGGCTTAGATTATTCATAAAGTTATTTCAATCTTAAAATGTAAAATTTTACAACTCAGTGTAAAATGACAGAGGTTTCCTGCTTCTGTTTTAGCTTTATGTTGTTATGGCACTAATAATTAAGGTGCATGGGAAACAAACCCCTATCTGAAAAGATGTTAGGTCTGTAAAACAGAGCCTGCACCATTGTGCAGCTTTCCCCTCTTCCCTGGGGGACTATCCTCTTTCCTCCAATCATCAGTGCTATTAAAAAAGTCACAAATAGCATTCTCCTTAAAAATAAAATTAAAAAATAAAGTCACTCTGCCATAACAACACTTGTTCAATAGACTACAAGCTGAAAGCCAAAAACTATAACCTTTGCAACAAAATAATTCCACAGTAAATCACCGCAGAAGATGGTCTTCAGACCAAAATGTGGAGACACAGCTAATAAGGAGTAAAACAATACTCTGTATGTTAATTGGCCTGTAGTGCTTTTCCCTTACATCCCGTTAGATATTTTTCAGAAAGAAATTAGCCTGCCACTGTGCTCTCACCCAGTAGCTTTTAACTCTGTTGACTAATATCAAGCAAAAACTGTAGAAAATAACATTGATGGCTGGTTTGAGATAAGAAAAATTGCGAGTTCTTCCTTCCGTCAACACTGCTGTAAAAGCAGAGAGAACTTAGCCCTGAGGTTAGCCCACAAATCAGCATATATGTGTTCCCAGGTAGCCACAAGGGATGCTGACTTGTACCCTACCAGGAAGCGATGTGAGATGAAGTCAGGGTACTGTATTTGGGTGAGGGAAAATACGTGTCTAAACAGGGAATATCATAAAGAAGTGGCATGGTGGCAGTGGTGGGAGAACATTGCTTTGGTCACGTTGGATGCACTTTGTTAATCTCACTGCTCACAGTACTTCTCTACCTTGTCTGGTTCTTTATTGATTTAACTACTATGGGAGTGTAATGGAAGATCATCAATGAGGATTGTAAATCAAATGACTTGCACCTGGGCTGGCAGAAAACACAGATATCACACTGATTTTGTTTAGTCTTACGTGCTTGACAAGTAGAACATCTGCACTTAGATTATATAGCCCCTGTGATGGACTCAGAGACACCTTATTGAACATGCCTGAGATTCCTGCTCTGCTGTCGGATGAGATCAAAGCACAAGTGGAAAACCATGCCTGCTTGAATCCCTGATATACAGGCAAGAAGAGCAGGTTGAAGTCTCTCTCTTCTTAGCAAGGACTATCTCTAGCAAAGACCAAGCTCCGTGGTGCCTGAATTCCCGTTTGCATGCCTCTGCCTGGGTGCTGCTTTGGAGTTCCCCTGGTTCACGAGGTACTGAGATTAAATTTTCTCTTTGCATTTCATCCATGGTTTTGTGGTTGTTCCTGCGTCCTGCCTGTGCCAGCTCACACAACTACGTTGATTGAAAAAATATGTCTCTTGTGCTTTAGAAGTTCAGAGACTGTCCCGAATCTCAGAAACAAGGTGCGGTGTTGCCAGAAGCGCTAGCAGCCCAGGCAAGGAGAACTTATTGCAGGATTCTTTTTTATACTGAAGCAAAATTAAATATTTGGCATAGAGAGGTGCTTATGCTTCAAACTTATGTTCGAAGACGTAAGGAACTAGAAATAGCAGTACCAACACAAACAGGAAAGATGTTGTTTAGTCCATAGTGTTGTCACAGGAGGACTGCAAGGAACAGACAGAACAATATCAGTTGGAAATAACAGACTATAAAATACAATGGTTATAAATGAAGGCTAAGATGAATACTCTACCTGTGCATGCAATCATTCTGCAAGTAACAAGAAAAAAGACTACTCTTAGACCCCAGCAGGAGAAAGATTGTGGCCTGCCACACAAATTAATCTTCTAGGACATTTCATTAGAACCAAAAAAAAAGTAAAAAATATTTGATAGGTCTAATAGAGATGTTCTGTAGGTGGATGGAAGTTTTCCTAATACAAACCAGCAGGACCATGACAGCAGCTCCTCAGCTGGTGGAAGAGGCATTTTCCTTTAAAGAGTTATCTGCAGAATCCTAACTGGATCTGGCATCATGCTTTACAGAAAACTTCTGCTAAACTGTCCATAAATTTAATGTGTGAGAGATCCATATTCCTTGCTGTACCCAGTTCCTAGGGCAGGAGGAAAAGACAAATGGAATCTTCATGCGAATATTAAGAATCCCTGTGTCAGTCAGCAAAGATCATGTGTTTCCAAGGAATAATCAGTTCAGTGGCAGTTATCCTCAGGATATGTCAGGGACTGTTACACATTTGTAATTTGTCAAGCTCTGTAAGCAAATGTCCTTTTACATCTTTTGTGGTTTGGGTTCAACGATGCCATGTTCAGCGGGTTCCTGTTGTTTTAAATGACTCTATGCAGTTCCAGTCTCCACTGTATTCACTTCATGGGGATTTTGCCAATATTGGAATCTCTTTGGCAAATTGCTGTGACTGATAAATTGGCCTCTGTCCATCCAGGCAGCTGCTTGCAGGAAAATACCTGCAAGGAGCAGCATTATGGCTACAAGGAGTACCTACAGGGAGCGGCATAAAAAGCCTGAAGACCATCTGCTCCACAGAAGCAGCAGTTTGGATATATGCATAAATGTCACAGATTAATATTAACATCAAATCTCTTATTGTGGTCGTGCTGGCTTGCCACAGAGCTGCATAACAGAGGACCAGACACGACTGTCTTTGGTACCATCTGCTTCACCTGTGAGCATCTCCAGCGACTACAATATAAATGGGCAGCTTGTCAGAAGAGCCAAGAAAAGCTTTCTGTAGGAAAACCTGATGTTGCTCCTCAGCATTTCGGCTCTGCATCTCGTGCAGCTAACTGTGGTTGAACCTGGTCTATTGTACAAGTACATCCAAAGCAAATGTCTTCTCTGATAAGACCTGAAACAGATACAGCCAAGACTTAAACATGCTTGGGGCCCTAAACTTTGAATTTTAAAATGCTGTTATGACAAAAAGATGCTCTTTATACAAAGATTATGAGAAAGGGAGCTCAGATAAAGCACAAAATTACAACAGGCTTTAATATTTGGAGGTGACTATAAATAAGGTTAGTTCTAATGGTTTAATGGCTCTGTAAACTTTGTTGATTTTGTGGTATTAATGTGGAAAGACTTCTTTATTTTCTGCTATATATATTCTAGGTAAGTCACTGCTGTCTCCCATGCAGGCGTATCTTGAAAAAGCTTTACCCTGGTATGATGAGCAATATGAAGGAGATGTTCAGTAATGACTGTATCCTGAGGATTCTTGTACTAGATTTATTTGTGAACACTACTCCCAGAATGCTTTTGACTTGTATTAATTTGGCACTGAGATGATAAGTTTCCATGCCCAGTGTAAAAAAGGGCTCTCAGGGAAAAGAAACAGAGTAAGATGAGAAGTCCCACTGCTGTCTGGTGGGGATGCACTCTCTGTTGAGTTGGTCCAAGTAGCTTTCAGCTTTTCTGTACGCTTGGGATGTTTTGTTGCAAGGGAGATAAGAGACTGCAGAGAGTTGTTCTGCAATGTTTTGATGAGAACTTCACTTACTCCACTGGTCTGTGTGTTGGGAACAGGAGAAGGGTCAAATGCATAGTCAGTTATGACTAGATGTATGGATGCTATTGCTGCAAGTGCTGTTTCCCCTATGGACCTGGTCAGAGGTCTTTCTGGGATTTTAGGAGAAATCCCTGCTGTCTTTCTGTAGCCTTGTCTGCTTTGTAACTCTTTCTTAGTTGTTACACACGTTCATAATTAATTCTGCTGTGGATACGATTTGCAGAAAGCACAAAGTGGTTCAAAAATGTGCCGTTTTACTTCTTGAAGCTTCTCTTTGGAAAAGTCAGCAGTGACTGAGAGCTCAACTGCTTGATGAATAAACTTGAAATTAGCAAGTATGTTTTTGGAGGTCTCCTGGGTTTAGTCAGGCTGAAATATCCTGTTGGTTCTGACTCCAGGCAATGTCTTAAGGAGAGTGAGTCTGGGAAGAAATCTGGAGGATAAAGCATGATAGCAGCATGATAGTGCTTTCTTATGTGATTAATAAGATGAACATGTATTTAAGTCTCACTCCTCCTTTCTGTTGTATGTCAGTGGCCTCATGTTTTTCCTTTACAGCTTCTGACAAGTCCTTGTCTCTTCTCTCTCTGTTTTTATAAGAGGAAAGCTGGAGGCAGTGGAGGGTCACGGACCCTTGGTACAGAAAAGGGACCATTAAGCTGAAGTGGGCCAGTGACAAAACTGCCAAATCAGCACAAACATATTTAGCACTTTTCTGGTGAGATGGAGACTGGCCAAATCACCGTAAAGCAGTAATAGAATTGCTGGCCTGACATTAATATATGTAGCTAATTGCTGATATAACATTTGGTAGACTGTAGGGTTGATGTTGTGAAATTGTTGTGGTTAAAACAGCTGCAGAGTGAGGGTGAAGTGGTCGGTTGTCTGCGGGTGAGCCCGGGGAGCTGACTCCTCAGGAAGGCAGCTGCGGGATGCGGATGGAGAGATGGGTTGCCTTTGGGATAGATTCAGGGCTGACTCTCCAGGGATGATGAGCAATCTGGCTGCATAAATGAGGAAGTGCACAAGGTCGCAGGTCACTGAAACTGAGAGGATAAAAGGGAGAATGAAAGAACAAGAGGTAGGCTCAGCAGAATGGGATTAACATTGAAGATCCCACTTGTGGGAATCCGTATCTACAAAGGCTAACATCTTTTCCAGGCCACCTTGACGCATGAAGCCTGGACCCCAAGGGCTAACACCTGCATTGTGCAGACCTTCTTGAACTGGGAGAACTCAGGATTTTGGGAATGCTTGACATGCTAATAACAGCACTTTGCTGATATTTCTCATAGCTGAATACTGCTAAGTTTATTGTAGCTACGTACTTCTTAGGTTTAGGCAAACGTAACTGGCATAACCGTGTGTCATAATTTCTTTACCCTTGTGGTACTTGAGTTTATTGAGCAATTTCTTAGAGTAGGAGACTGCAAGCAATGTGGGGCTGGAGCCTGGCGAGGCAGGGGTGCCATGTCAGGAGACAGACAGACAGACGCCCAGGGCACTCAGCCTGTAGTCTTTGAAGACTGGAGAGATATGAAAGGGCACCAGCACCACTTACTTACAGTAAATGTATAACGGGATTTATTCTGTCTTTGACGGACAAGAAACTTATTTCTACCTTTAAGGAAAAGGGATACTTTCCTAAAAGAAAGGCAAAAGCATTCTGCAGTCACTGGCTGGCAGTGTGGAACTAGCCTGCTTGGGAATTACAGCAACTGGAAGAAAAAGGGATTATTGTGCAAAGTGATAAAAGTGGAGAGAATGAAATTATTGTAAAAAAGGGGATTCAGAAAGGAACAATCCCAGGAGAACTGGATGAGAAAAGGCAGAAAGTGCTGAGGAAAAAAAAAACCACAAACAAAAACAAAAAAAAGAGAAAGTGTTTTAGCTGCAGGGTGTCCAGTGAAATTACGGTGTTGTCCTAAACTGAGCTCTGTCTCTCACTGGTTATAGTGGATGTATCACTGGTACATCCACTAGATGACAGTGTGGAGATGTGGAGACTGCGTTCAGCCCGACAGCAACACCCGACCTTCACAGGCCCCTTGGCGTTATCTCAAGGCTCTGCTAGAAAATCAAAGTTTGCAATGTGCCTCCGTGGGTACCCAGGGGCTTCGTGTGGGTCCATGGAGAGAAGGTGGGCTCGGTCATTCCTAACACTGGCGTGAGTCGACTGTCACTTCTCTGACACTGTCTGTTTTTTCCCTACGCCTAAATGTCTGGGGGCTTGCATTAAATTGGGGAGTAGTGATGGAAGGAGAGCTACAGGATGAAAGCACAGACACCATCTTCCTGCTGTGCCTTGCAGAGTGAAATGCACAGGGACAGACTTTTTAGCAGGGCCTTTTGTGGTAGGACAAGGGGTGATGGTTTTAAACTAAAAGAGGATAAATTTAGACTAGATAGAAGAAAGAAATTTTTTACAATGAGGGTGATGAAACACTGGAATGAGTTGCCCAGAGAGGTGGTAGATGCCTCATCCCTGGAAACATTTAAGGTCAGGTTGGCAAGGGCTCTGAGCAACCTGATCTAGTTTGAAGATGTCCCTGCTCATTGCAGGGCTTATCTGGACTAGATGACCTTTAAAGGTCCTGACACACACTATTCTATGATTGTATGCTTCTCTCTGCAGACCATGAGTTCTCCCCTCACTGCTTCCGTCCATTCCCACAGCATGAGGTGCCTGGCCCAGCCGTCTGCCAGGGACCACCAACTGATACAGCAAAGAAAAACCTGGAAGGAAGAGACCAGAAGGCAACAAATTGACCAGGACTAGATGCAGTTTTGGCTTCTGTGGCTTTTCCATTTTTGTATGAAGTAACGGGGAAATCAAGGTAAGAACAGCTGGGGAACACAGCAGGTTTCCTTTCATAGCACTAATTTCTCCACACAGCCTCTTTCCAGCTGGGATGTGGTACGACCATGTGTATAGATATTATCACTGTAGCTGCGGTGTGGAGGACCACTAAAAATTATGACTGAATATTTAATACTCAACTGGGATTTATACTACAGGAAAAAGAAATTTGAAGCAAAGACCGTATCTGAGTCAAAATCAGTGCAAACTAGGTTAATGTAAATAAAGCTATATGTAAATGTAATGTAATTTTTATGACAACACTGCCTGTTTTGAAAATGTGCTGTCAGTATGCAGGCAGGATATAAGTTAATGAGTCTTAAAACCTTGGCTGCAGTGATTAGCCTTGCTTTCAGTGGATAGATGTGATCTTTATTGCCTAGTTCTCTCAAGTATTCTTCATTTTGTCAGACACCACACATTTTCACCCCAGTATTGTCTATGTTTTGCACCAGTTCTGTGGGTTGCTCTCCTCTCTTTCTTGCAACGTTAATGTATTTTAGCTGTGCTGATGCAGTCCAGCCCAGAGAGGTTACAGCAGTGTCTTCTGGTGGTGGTCTCCCTGGGGCAGGAGCACTGCAGGGGGGTAGAAACCATCCAATTGCTCTCTGTGGGGTAAGGTGATCGCCCCCTTCCCTCCTGCTCTGTCTCTCCCCTATTAAAAAATGCCTTAGTTCTAGAGACATGAAATATTCATCTGTTGTGCTTATTGTAGCTCAGCCTACCACGCACTAGAATCCCAGGGTGCCCTGAATTTTGTCTTAGTCTGATACAGATCCCTTGAAGCTGGCATTTGGCAGTTGTCCTGGTGTTTTTATAACATCCAGGCTTTTAGGATTTTTGATTCATGTGCTGCAGAAACTTGTCCTTATACGGGATAACATGAAATTCCACGAGTGAGAACGGATGGATTTTCTCTTGCTCTGCTTTTTCTTTCCATTTAGGGGAAGATTTGTCAGTCTAATTTTCCTTACTGCCCTTTCTGTAACTAGAAAGAGAAATACCGTGAGTGATCTCAGTTAATAACCACCAATCCATGAGTCTTTCATTTGCTTTGGACAGATGGCCGTGCGGAGAAGGATTTAAAATCAGGACATCTGTGAATATTCCTTTTCTTCAAAATGAATTGTATATTGCAATTTCATAAACAATTATTTCAGTCTCCTTACTTCTCAAACACAGTATTATTTATCATTAAAGGCCACTTTGAACATAAAACTATTAGGATGCCCTTTATTAGAGTGGCTTGCTGCAGCTCTCTTTCTAATGAATTTTTTGCTTTATGACTTGCTGGCTGAGTTTGGGCGCTTGCTTTAAATCACACAATTGATTCAGTGTTCAAAGTCAGTTTATCAGACCATATCTTCATGAAATTGCCTGCCAGTAGGGCAACCTAGGTAGTGAAGAATTAGGATGGAAAGCAAAGTAACCTTGTTATTTTTCTAGATTGTCAAACGTTTGCGGTTGGCTTCTGCAACCTTGGAACTGTGGAAGGGAGGGGAGCTCCTGCTGATAGCCCAGCAATCCTGGCCACAAGGCCACAAGCAAGCAATCCTCTGGAGTGACACCACTTCCCTCTGGAAGGGGCAGTGAAGAGCCTGGGACTATGGCAGCTTTCCCGATGGGTTCCTCATGTGGCAGGTTCCCTCTTCTTATTTTTTCAGTGAGATGTCTGCAACCCCCGAAACTGTAAGTTCATGTTGTTGGTGCAGCCTACAGGGGATGTGGTAGACCCCAGGAACGCCATCCTTTGGGCTCTGAACGATGTGTGATGAGTTGCCACACCTGCCTTATACAACTGTCTAGCAGTGAAAGAGATTTCACAAGATGCTGTAGGTGAAATGATGATGAGAAACATCATCTGAGAGGATGAGGTTATGAGAGACACTTAAGGAAAAACATCTGTCTTCCCTTATCTAGCCTGGTCTTACCAGTGGTCAAGCAGACATCAGGGAATGCTGGGAGGGGATGTGATGGATGCAGATCTGGGGGGTAGAGTGTATATGAGACATCTGCAGTCATACAGCCAAGGGTAAAAGCTCACCTGCTTCTGGATTAGGCACTCTAGGGTCTCATCATCTGGATAATCAAATTTATCTGCTTTTGGTTTTCAATGCAACAGTCACAGTATCTCGGCTGTGCCAAGGCCTGGTTTCATGCATGTCTCTGGTTTGTAGGCAGGAGAAGAATTTGACCCTTTAACAAAAGAAAATGTCACATTACAAAAAAATTCTGGATTAAGATCAGTGATAATAGGTTCTTCATGAATCTGCACATGCTTAATTTTGGCTACTCAGCCATTGCAAGGAAAGCCTTATTGTACTGAAGTACAGTATAAACTTATATCAGTATAAACTTATATATACTTCTTGGCCTCACAACATTCTAAAAGAATTTTCGATTTACCAGCAGAAGAAAGAGTTAAATAAGTGTCCAGAAAATCCTGGTATTTGAAGAAATATATAATTTTATATCATCTTCTCAGAGAAAAAATATTAATGTTAAATATGCATCAGGTCTGTATACAAATTTTAGTCACTTTCTACTGATTTTCATTCCGTTCTTTTAGAAGTATATTGAGGTTTGTTTAACAAAAGTCCCTGTACTCCCTTGGTGCTGAAATAAAACCCACCAGATTGCTATTTATGAAAATAACTTTATTTGTAAGCCACAGTAGAAAGAATCATGATACAAACTGCAGTAAGAAAAGCAACCCTAGAACACAGAGGAGGAGTCCCATAAAAATAAGTTGCTGTACTGAAGAGGAGACAGATAGTGACCTAGGATCTCGGGAGAAGTATTTTACTCACCAGTGGGTGCCCCAAGGCAAATGTGCAGGCAGAAATGCTGGCAGCTGCCTAGATCAACTCACATAGCAGTCTTTGAGACTGTAAGAGGGAGTTTCTAGAGCTGGGTGAAAAAGAGATCAAGAAAACCGTCCTAAATTGGAGTGCAAATATGAACTGTTTTCACCTCAAGATTTTGATCTAGAAATGTTAAAAATTTGTATCAAAAAACCCCAGCCTGACATCCCAGAAGGGGTAACACATTTTTCTGTAGCTTCTTTTGAAATTAAAGTAACAGAGACCACATTCTGGTTTTACCCCACTTCATATCAGTCGGTTGTAACTGGTAACAGCACTTGGCTCTACAACAAACGAATGTATCATAACCGTGTGAATAACTTCAGGACCAAGTCATGTTATCTGAAAAATAGTTATTGATTTAAAAAATGCTTTGTTTAGAGTAATTAATCACATATAGCTTTTCCAGTATTGAGCATTGCGCCTCGGATGTTGCGTTTGACCAACGTGATTCTCACCCTAATGGAGAATTTCCTGGTCAGATACATTTTTCATAGCACTATGAGAGCCCTGTGGCTCCCACAGTGCACCATCCATGTTGTTTAAACAAAGAACAGACTGAATTGTGGCTGGAAAACCAAGATATTAAGAAATGGAGATTGGCACTCTAATTTAGATCATGTAACACACTGCAATCAGCTGTTGTGGTTTCTTGTAGAAGTGCTTCAGAATGAAACATTCTGGGTTATTTGGAAGAATATTGAGCTTTACTTCAACTTAAGTATATTCTCCCTTGAGTTCAGCCGAGATGATATTTTGTTTCAATGATTCAAATTGTAAAGTGAAATTTTTCCCAATGGAAAATTTTAATCCTGCAAAAGTTGCTTTTATATCAGGAAATAATTAACTGTTCAATGCCCAAAAGACTGCGATTGAACATTCCTGTTAGCAGTACAGGGCCCATATTACAGAAAATTTGACCAGTTGTCTTTGTCCTTATTTGGGTCTCATCAGGAAAAAGGAAACACATGATCACTCTGAACTGTAATTAAACTTTGGCCTCCAGTTGACCCACCTATCAAAAGTTCCCCGTGTGAACTGGAAAAAATCAAAGTAAGGTTGATATCACACAAGTGATGCCGTTGGGTTCAGAAACTAACGTGTAGTAATGTAGGCCAGCAAAACCAGAGAGTTGCCATGAATTACTTTTAGCTGAAAGCTTAGAAGTTTGTGTGTTGCTTTAATACTTTCTGAAGAGTAAATATACAAAGAGCTAATTCAAATAATCAGAATAATTTTCCCTCCTATCTGAGGAATCTATTCAATTTTCTAAGCTTGTAACAAGCCTTTCATTACCTGGCAAATCATGGAGGTCCTTCAGGAAAGCCATCTGGTAGCAGAAGACAGGGAAATTTTAAAAAGGAATTATTTGATGGTCCATTTCTGGAGAGAGTAAGGAGATGAAGATCTGGCCTGGAATTAGGTAGACCAAAGCAGAAGCTGGCTGCCTGGAAGAGTGAGGACTGGTGGGGTGGGATGTTGAAAAAAGCTGAGAAAAGGAACTGCGTGTAGGTCTTATGGTTTTCCCTTACCTTTGTATAGTTTCTTCATCAGTCTTTAGAGTTAAGTTGGTGTTTAGGTATTCCTCTGAAGCCTGTGAGTAACTTACTCTATCGTGTCACCCATGAACATGGAAACCAGACACTGGAGAACTCTTGGGCTGTGCAGAAGCTGCATTTAAGATACAAAAGAGCCAGTACTTGTTTTCTAGGTTAGGTAGCTGAACTACATCAAGCTGTTGGCCACAGAGCAGTTATTTAGCGTAGGAGCAAAGACTCCTGGATGTGAAGAACATAATGCTGAGGAACAGTCAGACCTATTTGGACAAGATACAGGAAAATCAAAATTTGGGGTCAGTGTTGTAGCATCTGCAGGTGAAGTTTAGCCAGGGCTTTACCAGTTGGATTAAAGTTTATACATTCTCTTAAAAAACTGTGAGAGTAGATGAGACAGTAGATGGAAGAAGAGACAGGAGATAGCAAAGAACTATTAAGAACTGCAAATCATGCTATGGGTGCCTCTTCTGGATTTAAATGTATTAATATAAATTAATTATGAACTTGTCATCAATGTGAAAAGATGCAGTATTTATGGAAGGGGTACAAAGTGGTATAATCTAAAAATAAAGTAATTTTGGCTGAATAAGAGGAAAAATGGGGCAAAAAACTTCCAGTATTCTATCTGCAGCTTCCATGTTTTGATGATTATTGACTGACTTTGTTTTCCAGTGCTGCAGAATATTCTGAGATCAAAAAAGGCTGACCCACATGGAAATTTCTGTTGGGAAATAAAACCTGATCCTGCTGCTTTTCTGACAGCAGTGAGGTTTGACAATGATACAAATCACAGAAGCAAAGAAAAATGCAGCAGAAGAAAACTATTTGAGTTTTCCTTTCCCAATGTATTTTTCAAATATATGTAGATGTCTTCTGTTTGGGCACCGACACCAGGGATACGGGTCTATGGGGGCAGATGAATCCCATGAAAAAAGAAGAATAAAATTGATTAGAGGGAAATAGAATTGATTAGAATTACCTCTAAAGAATATATAAATGACCCCACTCCCAAGGAAATATGTGGAAACATTTCAATTTAACTATGCTGAAAGACACCCAAATGAGATATACACTGCCTGCTCCAAAGTTTTAGACTCTAAAGGGATTTAAAGAAATACAGATACTAAGTGGAAGCAAAACTTTCCTTTGTGTCTAGGCCAATTAAGTGGACATGGTAATGTGATTTACATTTCTCTAATATATGTAATAACAAAAATTATAAATAATCCCCCTCTTTAAAGAACAACTTTCTAAAGTTGCAAGGCTCAGTGGGGATATAAAGGATCTCTAGTATGTACCTGAATAATCAGAAATAATTTTTAGATTTAAATCATTAATGCTAGGTGTCCTGTGAATGGAGATGAACATTAAAATCTCTCTTAGGTATCTATTATTTGAAGAATGTTATCTCTAAATTTTCTATAGAGACACTGAGGTAAAACAGTTTATTATTTTAACTGAGAAAATAGATTTCTCTTCTAGTGATACTAATTTCTGACAGTACCTATCTGTGAAGATGGTCCTAGTAATTATCACTCCATATCATAATGGAAATCAGATCTCCCATTGATTGATTTCCTAATGCATCTTTGGCATTGGCTGGGATGTAAGCTGGAATGTAAGTTAAATACTAATGCGTAAGGTAGTACTATGGTGTAAGTCTGTCTTAAATTCCTTGGCATCACCTTTACAAAAGCTGTGAAAAAGTGACTGGGTTTGACATAGGAGCCTCAGTCTTAAATTCACCTTATCATTTATGTTAATTTCCTCAGTTCCTATCTATTAAATTCTGAGTTCAGTCATTTTTGGAAAACAAAAAATTTTTGTCCCTACCCTTGGTTAGGGAGAGAAATAATATATGTATGTCATCATTTTGCCATATTGAATCCTCACAAAATGTAGTCCTTCTTGTGGTATCCAAGTCTTTCTTCAAACAATGGAAAAGCTTATGATTTCACTGGAGTGCTGATTTTAACCTCACAGAGAAGATCTACTTTCTTCTTTTCTCTTCCCTTCCCTCCCCCCTGCCCCTTATTTGTACAGATTTCTGTCATTCTCTTTTCTCCACTCCTCCAGCTTTAAGATTTTGAAGGTTATTTATTATTCAAAATATGTACATTTTATTTGAGGGAGAAGAAGTGTTGCTTCTGGTCTCACTAAAAAATCAACGTCAATTATTCTAATGTAATTTCCCATTACTGACTATGTAGCTTTTGCAAATAGTCATTCTGAGCAAGTAGCAGGTGAACAGCTGTACTATATCAGAACAAAGCTCCATAAACCCTATCTAATATATTGTATATCTACTATACCTAGTGGCAAATAGTAAAGAAAAAGCCATAAAACCAAGATGAATGTTTTTTTCCAAGATAGTCCTCTAGTTTCCAGCAATTTCTGATTTTGAGACTTTCTGATCTACAGATTATATCTATGTTATCTTGTCCAGTTGCCCTTGACAGACCTTTCTTCTATGAACCCATCTGGTTGCTTTTGGAATTTATTTATACTTTTGGGCATCCAAACAAAACAAGATGTTATGTCCTACAATGCAATTACGCACTGCATGTGAAAGTGCATGTTTTCATTTGTCTTTGACCTGCTGCCTGATGATTTCATTTAGTGCCCTGTAGTTCTTGTCTTGTGAAAAATAATGACTAATCATTCCCTCGCCACCTGCTCCATATGATTTATGTTTTTCTAGACCTCAATCATGTCCTAAATAGTCTCTTTTCCAACCTGAGGAAACCAAATCTCTTTCTTCTACAGTAGAGATTGTTTCCTATTTCTGACCAATCTGACCCTCCTTTTCTGTATACTTTCTAGTTGTAAAATCTCATTTTTGAAATAACTAGAGCTTCACACAAAATTGGGTACACCATATCTTTATGGAGTACCTAATGATAGTTTCTATTCCCTTCCTGGTCTTTTGTCATCATGGAGGAGTAGGAAGCTTCATCTTCCAAAGACCTATCTGTTACGATGCAGGAGAATACTTAGTGATAAAAGCTGACATGAGAACTCGCTATAGGAGAACATAAAATTAGGGTCACTCTCCACCACGTGCACTGCTTTGTGTTCATCATTTCTTCTGCCCCTTTGTTAGTCACTCAGTACTGGGAGATCTTTCTGTAACTCCTGGCCAGTGAGTTCAATTCTGCCACTCTGGGGCACTAGCCTTGCTGGAAACAAAACTACAACCAATAATGGTTTTTATGCCAAATCTCACAGAAAAATAATTTTTCTTGCATTTGCTTGTGACTATTAAGCAGCCTAGAGTAAAACAAAACCAAAAAACCCCCACCCAAAACCCCAAACCTCCCAAAATAAAGACAAGGATTAATTTTTTCAACATACTTTACCTCCAAAATTGTCAGGCAAACCCTTTCCTTCAGTTGTAAACTAAAGGCAGAGGCTACAGATAGCCCAGCTGTGGAGTCTCCATGAGTAAAATTTTCAAAACCAGGCTAGAGCCACAAGGAACGGCAGAACAACTGCTGTCGTGGGGAGGAGAGATCTGTCTGAGATCTCCTCTGATGCTGCCACTGGAATAGCCTTAAACATGGGATCGATACATTCACAACGAGTCCTTGCTGGCTTTGGCACATTTCATTATACTGAGTGAAAAATAATTGGTCTCATTGGTATATACTTCTTTGATATGTGTTTTTAAGGATGGGGATGCATCACGTGTATATTTCATCAGTGTCCTATCAGTACGTAGCAGCTGAGCCCAGCCATGATGACAGTATTGTTTAGATTAGGGTTATATATAGAAATGCGGTGAATTTTCACTTTATTAACAGCTTTGCAAGAGACAGGCTTCTTGTCTTTTATTTTTTGCAGTATAAACATGAAACTAAATTATCTGAAGAAGCATAGCTTTTGTAGGACAACTTAGCATTGTCAATGCTACAGCAGCAGGAGAAGCCTGAGGAAACAGGAGGATATAAAGGGGAACGGAGAGAGGCCAAAAAAGGAGTATGCAGAACAGAGTGCTACATGGTGCCAAAGGGGGATTTAAGAAAAACAAAGCTGCTCAAAGACCAAACAGGCAAATTTTTAGTCTCCCGGGGAACCAAATGAAGTTGCTTGGGAGCTATTGACATACACACCCACGAGGAAGAACAGAGAGCAAAAATGTAAAGCATTGGTGCCTATGGCAAATAATTCTTGCAGGAGGCGTGAGCTCTCCCTGCCCGCTGCTACCTGTTGTTCACAAATGTCTGCAGATGGTGCACTGGGAAGTGCAGGAAAACATCTGGAACTTACCTCAGAAATCTGCCTTTGTTGTTTGAAAGAAGAAACACACGCCCTGGGCGTTGCACGGTTCTGCTCCCACCCTGGGTATCAGCACGGAGCTGCTTTAGTGATCAAGATGGCGAGAAGTCCTGTGGTCTGTGGAACAGCTCACGTGTATCGACGGGTCTGCAACACTCAGCAGAGTAAGTGTTGTGTAGAGAACAATTTATTTCTGACATCACTCCTAACTCAAGGAACAGACACCATTACTACCGAGCCACCCAGCGAAAGCAGCTGAGGCCTGTGACAGGGAGGAAATGAAACAAAAGGCAGCAGAGACCTTTATCTTTAAAGGCTGTTGGAAAATTCACACCGCCAGCCAGTACCTCACGCTCCAAACATTTAAGTGCTTAGCTGTGTAGAGGTCAACTGCAGTCAGAGGAAGCAGTTTAGCCACGCCAAACTAGTCCTGAATTGCTGCAGCCTGTCAGGGTTAGGTGGGAGCGTGTTTGAGGAGTGGTACCTGCTCCCCAAGTCCCAGCATCCCAAATCTCCTCCCTGAGCCATCCTGGCAGCTTCTGGTGCTGGGCACTGCATGGAGTCAGGGAAGTGCAAGATTTCACCAGGAAGTTTTGGCCACCTGTAATTTTTAATTTTTTTTGCTTTTCTCTTTAAGCAGATCCCTGGTGAAAACAAAAATCAGGAGTCTTAGCGAAGCTAGTGTGACCTCTACCTACATTTACTGCACCAATCATTGCAACCACAGCTGATTAATAACAATAGTTTACAAGAAACTTTGCTTAATAGTGAGGTTTCCTTTCCTCTTAGGCTGCCAGCAGCTTTCCCTTATACAGCCTCATTTTTCAACATGAAGTTTTGTCTACCAAGCTGGCTATAATAGGCCTCTCACTTCATTTTTTTTTTTTTTTTAAGTGCTTAGACACCTAAGTAAATTTTCTCTTGATATTTTTATTCAAGCCTTGCTACTGAGACAGCAGAATCCGGAGTGCATGAAGCTGCAGACTGAAGAGAAAGGCAGCTGGGCCTGTTGGGCTGGTCTCAAGTGGCTTGTTTCCTGACATCTGTTTCCCCTGAGCACGGGGGCAGTAATGTACCATCAGCCACGTTTCCTGAAGGGCCAGGAAGGGAGGACCCAATTCACTCTCCGGTCATACCCCCAGCCATTGGTGACAAGGATCAGGTGGCAGGTTGCCACCCCTGGAGGTTGCGCTGGGTGGACAAATCCTTAGTCCTGTCTCTGATCCACCAGCAATTCCCTTCTTAGCCACTCACATATTTCCCATACGTTTTATGATTTTCTTTTTACTTTCTTCTTATTGCCAAAGTCATCCTTCCATCCCTCTTTTTCTCTATTTTTCTTGATCCCATCCGTCACAGGTGAAAAGAAACACCAGACAAAGTGATACTGCCAAGCTCAACGAACTTACTTCACCAAGTGAGGAACAGGCTGTCTCAGGAAAAGCTACACACACAGAGGGAACTGAGACCTTCACCTTGCCCAGTGAGTTAGCAGCATTAATTCCAAGAGAACATGATCCTCACTCTGAATTTCACTGAATTTTTTTAGGGTTGGAAGGTACCATAGAGATCATCCAGTTTAACTCCCCTGCTGAAGCAGAATTGCCCATAGCCAGAGCAAGTCACTCAGGACTGCACCCAGGCAGGTCTTGAAAATCTCCAAAGAAGGGGACTCCACGACCTCCCTGGGCAGCCTGTTCCAGGGCTCTGTCACCCTCACTGTGAAGCAATTTTTTGTCATATCTCTGACCAACCTGTCTCTGCGTCGGGCCCTGAGCAGCAGCTCGACGCCTACATCTGATGGTTCCACCTTGAGCATGAGGTGTTGGACATCTTGAGAACAATGCCTCCCCTAGTCTCTCTTCCTCTCTAGTGCTGGGGGACTTACAGACAGATGTTGGCAGAGGCCACCAGCCAAATCTGTCTACAATGATACCACTTTCCCAGCAGCTTCAGATATTGTTCTCCAGACACTTGTTGATCCATGGCCTGTCCCAAGGCTCATCGCATTCAGTCATTTGCATTAGCCTATCAACAGTAGCTCAATAACTCAACCCTTGATCTAGGCAAAGTCATGATGCTCCTGTTATATCATAATTTATAAACAAGCATATAAATAAATGTGTGTCTGTGTGTGTTTAAGTCTTGTTTTGTATTTACTTAACACCAAATCTCAACTGCTTGTTGTAAAAGACAATATTAAAAAAATACTCTGCTTACCCTTTTTTTCTAATAACCTTGAAGCATATATGTGAGTGTGCATCTGTTCCAGCTTTCCATGGATTGGAGTCAAAGGACATCAGCCCATGGCCAGAGGTCAGCCAAGAGACATATCTTCCCTGACTATTCCTACCAGGAATCCCTTCTTCAAAACAAGTCCCTCATCCTGCTAATCCATTTTCAAAACACGTTTCTGCTCTGATAGATCCCTTGCAGAGAGAATCTGTGACAAGTTTGCAAATCAGCCTTTCCTTCTGCATCTAACATCAGTAAATCACCAAATCTCTTAAAATGTAGCAGCTGCTATTTTCTCACAATATTAAGGACAGGGAATGCCCTCTGAATAACAGGAGGGAGGAGAGGGGGGTTAGTACTTGGCTTCCTCCTTTGAGCTGGGCACTTGTATTGTCTTCTCTGTGATGGTGAATTGAATTTTCTTGTTGGAGGATGTTTAATATTTATTCAGTTGGTTGTCAACAGCAGCTTTGAGTGATTGGCAGCAGACGTCATAGGGGCTGCAAGTCAGGCAGAAGCAGGAGGATGATCAGGTGCCCACATCTATTCTCCCATGGTTGTACTGTACCATCTTTCTTTCAGATAAGTTTATGTCTCTATCTGTGTTTGCAAAGATTGTTTCATTCATATCATACAGAAAATGAGCCAAAAATAGCTGCCTGAGTTTTCAGACAGCCTGGAAACCAAAAAGATTAATAAGCTCATTAATCTTAAAAGGAATAATAAATAGTAATCATTAAGCATCAAAGTTAAATAATATCAAGATATATTATCTCTTTCCTCATCAAAGCAGGGCAGAAGGATCAGAGATGAAGTCAATAGCAGAACGAGATGTTCTGCAGGGCTGTACAGTCTGGTCCCACAGCTATAGTATGATCTTTACCTGGACTTTGCTTGCATCTGGGTTTTCAGAAGATATTGTCACTCACCCATATTCAATGATGTGGGCCATCAGGGAGCAGTTACTTTGCGTGTTGTCCTATCTAGCTGAGCTGTTATGGCTTTTCACAAGCCTATTTTGGGACATACCAAGAGCTGAGCAGAAGTACAGCTCCCCTTGTCATTTCCCCTTCCAGGAGCAGAAATGCTGTCTCTTCCATCTCCTCCTATACAACCCACCTTCACTTTTGCCATTCACAAGCTGTCTGAAGCTTTTCCACATAGTATCTCCAGGAGCTTGTGGGACACGACAGGGAAGCAGTAGTAGATGGGTTCCTTGCATCGAAGGGATTACCATCTGTTATTTTTCTTCCCAATTTTGTGTGAAATTTTGTGTCTCTTCCCAATTCTGGCAAGAATTTGATTGTTTCTCCTATTCTCCCTTGATTCTTTGGGCAAACAAAGGTAGACAAGTAGCAGCATCCCTCTCGCCTTTTCCCCTGGTTATACCAGGAACTCCTGTGAACAAGGGTAACATTCAGCACCCAAATTATTATACCCTCTCTTTTACAGACTCCCCATGCCAAGCTCCATCTGCTGCACTTTCAGAAGCTCCTAATCATCCAAGAAGCAATGAAAAAAGCCTTGTGAGATGAGCTTACAGAAACTCCCAATTAATTTTGTGCCCCTCCCAAATGGTAGTACATATCAGGAAAGGCTCTGGCAATGTGGGATTGGTTTACTCTACTCTTACTCTGAATTATTGTTTCAGAGTTAGATATGTCTAGATAGCTATTGCTAAAGTACAACACGTTACCTTTCTACAGGTATCCTCATTGACAAGGCTTTTTTTCAAAAGAAAAACACTTCACCCAAATACCTTATTGTGTTTCCCACCACACAGAGAGTTCTAGAAAGTCAGTCGGGTTTTCTGATCTATAAGGTCAGGGCTGGCAACTGCTGCATTCTCATTATGTCTTGCTAATTTGCAGGTTTAGTTACAGTCCATCTCTCCTGGGCCTCAAAAGTTCATTCAATAATCTGTTGGAGGTTTTTTTTTTTTAAAAAAAAAAATAAAGCCATTGGTTGTAAGGCAAAGCTGGAACCAGATACCAGTCAGTTTTGACCTGTCTCAGAAAACATAAGGCAAATGAAAATAGCCTGAAATGTTGTGGCAGAACAAACCACATTAAAAATACCCTTAGGATTTTTTTTTAATGGATTTTAAATACTTTTTAAGGATCAGATTTGACAATACAGGAGTCACATGAAATAATTTTATACAGTACTTTTCTCAGCTATTCCAATCCTTGTTTGTGTGTTGAATACTGTGATTATTATAAGAAGAAACATTTATAGTATAAATGCAATTATTGAAAAAAAAGGTTATAGGGAGGTTTTTAAGTAGTTAACTTTGCAGTGCCCTGCTTTATGATAGACCAATCATTTCATTCAAGACATACAAAGCGTAAGTGGGAAAATTTACCCTGAAGTCAACATCCAGCTCAAGACCTTAATCTCCTAATTATGCTTTGACTCCTCTCTTACCTGAGGAAAATAATTGTAGCTTTGATCTAGATGCCTTCTTTGTAAGCCTTTATTTTAGCGTTTTGAATACCCACCACCTGTTCTGTATTAGGTATTGTGACAGAAATCTAATAAGACCCAAGTTTATAGCATAGTGTCATAAATCTGGCACCTTCCCCAAATGCCACACTCACTAAATAGAGATGTAATATATTTTTCTTTGTGTTGTGTGTTCTGCATTCATTGTAATGTGCGTTTAGCAGCTGCATTTGAGAGAAGGCTACAACTAACCTGTTCTCGAGTGCTGAAATATTACCTTAGAGCTCTTGGAAAAAAAAGCTAAATCACATGCCTTTTTTAGCACCTGAATCAAATTTTCCTAATATTATCAATGCAGAATTATAATTAGATTCCACATAAAAATTTCTGTTTCTCTTTCAGCCACCATTGTCTGTAAATGTTTTTAGTCATTGATACATGATAAGGAATGTAAAGCAAATGCTAACTTTAGCAGAAATAAGTGCTTTCTGAAGCTGTATTTAATAGGTGCACTGCAGATCCTAGGCTTCAATTTTCAAGAGGAGGCACATTGTTAAATACAAATTTGTTCCTCTCCCACACAAATCACTTCTGAGGAGAAAAATCAGTTAAAATGGTTAATCAGACCGTAAGCTGCAGTTTGGTTCATATTTCATAGTCAAATTCCATTTCAAAGAGGGGATCTACCTAGTAATCTGCTTTTGCCCATGCTGCAGTGGTTGGAGGAAGGCTGGGAACTGGGCAGCTCTGCACATCCACTTGCTCCAAAGATGCTGGCGGAGACTTGATGTAATAACAGGAAGAAGGAGACCAGAGAAATAATGTATAGCCTCATTTCACTTCCCAGAAAAACACTAAAGATGATTTAACAATTGATTTGAGAGCATCTGGAAAAAAAAAAAAAATCTGGTTTGAAAAGTGCCAGGGTAGAATTGCCAAGAAAAGAGGTCATTGGACCCGTCCCTTTCTGCTCCGAGGAGAGAGGCTCTGGCTCAGAAGGTCAGAGAGGGCAGGTAGAGCTGAACTTGTCAGTGCTGGAAGGATCCAATCTCCCAAATATGAGCTGCTGTGGCTCTCCACATCACCTGCCTCTGAATGGGGGCAGCAGTGGATGCCTGGCTTTCTGAGGCTCTGGCAGAAGTAAAAAGGTGTTTCAGGATATCGTTATTTTGCCCTCGTCTCTCATAACAATCTGCTGCCCCAGACAGCCCTAATTATAGCAGTACTCTGGGCAATGGATGCTCCTGCTGTTCATCTGAGATAAAACATGTTCTCCCTTCCCCTCCTGGCTTTAAATCTGTCTGTAAAGGAACAGTTTGCACTGTGACTCTGATTAATCTAGGCTAAATTGCTGAGAAGCTTTTTGGACAAAGTACTCCAAGTGGACAGGTCTTCCTTGTGTCGCAGGAAAGTGCCTCGTAGTTTAAATAGGCATAATAATCCTTTCTGTGCTTCTTTCAGCTATTTTTCTGTTCTGCAAGACACTGCATAGAGTGGAAGAGCTGTGTCCTGGGGGCACTCCTGTCAATTAAAAGACTTGGCTGACGTCTGTGGAGCTGAATCAAGACCCATGTGCAGCACTTGCTGGAAGCAACGTCCTTTCAGGCTGAGGTGGTGTTATTCAGTCTAACAGAATAATAATAATTCACATGTTTTGCTATACTCCGTAGTTTTTCTGTACTGTAGGTATTGGTTTGCTGCTTAGTTCTTGCTGACTGTTTTCTAAATGTTCCTGTGCTTTATTTTTTGGTAGTTTTCTTGTAAAACTCATGTTTGGTTCTCTAACCCCTGCTTATTACACACAAAGGATCCTGCCAACCATTTATGTACAGTCCTTTCTTTGTGATTTTCTTGTTGAAGTGTTTTGGTTTATCCTGTTCTTCCTTTTTCTATATGTTCAGCATGAGTGATTTTCAGCCTTCTCAGGTTTTTGAGGCCCAAAATTATTCCGGTGGGGATACAGGATCCTGCACATCAAATTGAAGTCCACCAGACAATAGGCTTTTAAAAAAAAAAAGTGTTTTTTTACCTTTGCAGATCCTTTAAAGATAGTTCTTAGGGACACTGCTGTTTGAAAGCCTTTCTTCTTGAATACTGACACTCGTGTTAATCAGCATAATGCCATTACTTTTCATTATATGCATTATTGTTTATTAGCTCCTGTGTTTCGTTTCTCATAACATTCTCTATAAACTAATTTTCTTAAAACCTATTACTGTTTCTATTGCACTAGGATCTTGAAATAAGTTTTAAAATTTCATTTTCTTCTCCGTGCCTCCCTTTTATCTCTAGGCTGGTCATTCATTACAAATGTGGGGCTTAAATTCAGTGCTCGAGGAAGACGAAGCTTTGGCAGTATAACAGCCACCTGTTTATTTCCAAACCAGACCCAGCACAGTTACTGTACTGCTTTCCCTCCCTGGTTTTGCCCTCTTTTTATGTTCAGGAAATCAATCCCATTCCTACTAACAACGACAGATTGGTCCTCAGACCATATTTATTTTTTTCCTTTGTCTGCTTGGGCTATCCTGACAAACAGTACTAATTAACAGTTGTTAGATTTGGGCTCCAGTCCTCTGAGATGCTCCATACAAGTGGATTCAAAGTGATTTCTGTTTATGCTGTGGGTGCAGTGATTCAGCCATCTGCAAAATATAGTACAGGGTGGCTTTTATAGCTGCATTTCCACTAAGATGTGGAACCAGTAGCTCATTTCATATAGGTCATGAAATGCTTCTTAGATGGTTTGAAATATGGATCATACTCTCCGGAGCAAGATTTGAACTGTATCATTTTGCCCATCCTTGAATATCTGATTGTCTCAAAAAAAGGTGTAATCAGAACAGCATTTTTTGGTACTGGAACCTACTGTCCTCAGTTTAAGAGTTTACCTGTGTCACATGCCAGGAATTCAAAGGCCAATTTCTGCCCATGAAATGAATGCAATCATAAGGGGGCTCGTTTTATTGAGGATGTGTTGAATGTTGCTAAATGACTGATTTGGAATCTTCATGTGAAAGGGTCACAGCGGGGCACAATGAAGGAGAAATAACAATGCGGGGTGATATGGCAACCTTTAATAAAATCAGGGCATATTTTTTGAGACGGGGAGGTAAAAAACATAAGAGCGTTGTAGCGGGACTTAAACCAATGTAAGGCAATGCATATCTGGGCAGTGAAATTGTTTAAAATGCCAGCATAATTGTTGAGGGCTACTTGCACTGATAAGCAGGCTCCTGAAGGTACCAGATCTGTGATCGAGACCAGCACTTTGCTGGCACCATTGCACAGACACTTGATTTCACAGATTATTACAGGCACTCCAGAAAAGAATAAATCTCCATCAAAGGAGGTCCTGATGCTTCAGTTGTGAGAGCCTCACTAGGGAACGCAGCAATACTTCCTTCTTTAATGATGTCTTTCCCTATAACCCTGATGCTATTTGTAGGATCATCCATCTTTTCTTGCCTCCACGGGGTCAGCGATGAGCAAATCAGAACTTCTTTTACTAAGGAAAGGGGCTTGGATATTTTTCAGGTCTACCAGTGGCCTTGATAGCCCATTATAAATGTAGATGGAAGAGTCTGGGCGTAATGCAGGTGCCCGTTTTAAGCTCTAAGGCAGGATACAGATGTGAAAGGTAAGATTCATTTAATTAAAATGTATACATCTGAGTGTAGTTAGCACTGTCAAGTCCTCTGTAGTGAGTGGAGAGAAACTGACAACTCTGGAGCATGACTCATTTTGTCCTAAAGATGACTTCTAAAGCAGTAGACTTCTAAAACAAAGGCAAACATCACCAAAGGAGCCAGATTTGTCGTTGCATATTTTTAGGAGGCAATATGCAAAATAAATGGGTACCAATGAAAGCAAACCATGGGCATGCTGGGTGTTTTCAGTTTAGAGTAGCTACAGGACCTCCAGTTTATGGAAACTCACTCCTCCAGCCACTGTGAACTTCTACACGAACTTCTGGACTTCGCTCCTCCTTCCAACTCTAAAAAGAAAGATTCTCCCTAACTTTCTTGTGGGGTATTGCAGAAAAAAAGATACATTTTAACAGGCAAGATTTCCCTTCTGGGGTATAGATGTTCAGATGTGGTAAGGCTGCCCTTGGGCTGTGAGTGCCATTGTCAACTAAATGATGTTAAGTGGAGCTACACCAAGGCTGGATTAGCTATAAGGCGTACGGTTGCTTCAACTGATTTCCACACTGTTCTGGACCCAACTGCTAATTTTCAGCTCTGTGTTTGAACTGTTTGTTTTTCAATCCATTCCTGAATGAGTTTTCCGGAAAGGCTTGTTTACATAGTGGCCTGGGTCAAAAGATGAGGTAGACAGCTAGAGTAGAACTTGTAAAAGCTCTTGAGACAACATTTTGCTCCTGCTTTGGGATTTTTTCCTTCTGATTTGTGGAATCTTTCATCCTCTTGTACAAAAAGGATGTTGAGATTAAGTGTACAGTTGGAATTATAGTTGGAGTACTGCAGTTTTCCCCTCTGCTTTGACATTCAGTCATCGATGAGAGGAACTCACTCTTCTTTCCTATTAATATTCACACTTGCTGCTACATTAGAATTTATTAAAAATGTGCATTTTTGGAAGCTGTTTTCAAGCTACACAATTGAGAGAGCACCTATTTCCTTTTACCATTTATGTTCTCTAAGCAGCAAGAAGTAGAGTTTATACAGGCCAGATTGCAAGGTGTCAGTCACGTGTGCAGGCACCTATAGTTAAGAAGCATTTGTGTTACCTACTGTGTCCATGTACCATGTCCATAACCACTGTTAGTCTTCCATTTGCAGATCTCCAAGCACTTTGCTGAGGAGTCTCAGCATTTTAACCTCTTTCTTAGACGTGGGGGGATGTGGCTTGTTTAGAACTCCATTAACAGCGCAGCAAGAAAGGGAATCTATGTCTTTGATTTCCAATACAGTGCTCCACTGCTAGGCAGAGATATCCATCTTCTATATGTAAGTCTTTTTTTTTTAAAAAAAAAAAAAAAACACCCTTATTTTTCATGGAAATTCTAACACAGTTGTTAAACTTTAAAGACCTAACTTTGCTAGTACTTTAGAAAGAAAAAAAAAAAAGTTTGTAAAGCATAAAAACCCAATCCTGCTTGTACATAGATCAAAAACTTGGTCGATATCAATAGGATCAGGTCTCTGTTTGCAGGCCATAGTTTAAAGAAACAGTAAATTACTGTTTAACACTCCTAGTACCAAAGAAAAAAAAGGTGGTGACGTGGGACGTTATGACATTTATCCAGGATGAACTCACTCTTCCAGTCCATGTATGTAAAATGCCCCTAATCCGGTGTGCTTTGTATGAGCTCTGTCTGCCTGCCTGTCTGTCTGTCTGTCTGCACCACTCTGATTTTATGCTGGACAAGTAGCATCTCTCTTTCTGCCGCCAGCATAAAGCCGGCATAAACCTGACCCGGTCTGTGCCTCAGGTCCTCGGGTCAGTGGGACAGAGGAACAATGGTGTGACCGCATCCGACCTGAACCCCTTCTCTTCTACCGCCTGATCGGTGGCGCAGGGATCTTGCGGGACCGGCCTGGGAAGCGTGGTCCCAAGCTCGCCCGCCGCTGTTTTCGCATCCGGTTTTCCTTGCCCATTCCCACTCGCCTACCCCGGGGTCAGGGAAGGGAGCAGCATCCCGGTTTCCCGGGATGGCAAGGGAATACTTGAGGCTGTCCTCCCGCTCCCGCACTTCCCTGGGCTGCGTTTCCCTTTCTATTTTTAACCAGCATCGCCGCTAAACCTGACCGTCGCTGCGGAGAGGAACCCGCGGCTGGCCAGCCCCGCACCGCTCCGCTTGCCGGGAAGGTGGCGGAGCGGGCCGGGGAGGGCTTCAGCGACAGCCGCCCCGCACCGGGGGCGAGCAGAAGATGCCACCGCGGCGAGCTGCGGCTGCGGCCACCGCTCCGTGTCCGTCAACCCCCCCTCTTCCCCCTCCCCGCACTGTAGCGCTACTTCCCCTCTTCCCCGGCGGGGAGATGCCAGACCTGCGGACGCTGTCATCTTAAAGAGCGCGGGGGAGGGACCGTGCGGGCGGGGGAGGCGGAGGTGCGGGTTCCCAGGGAAGAGGCGGGGAGCCGGCAGCAGCAGCATCTCCCCGGGCATCCGCCGCACCGAGGCGGCCACCCCCGGCCTCCCCACTCGCCGCCCCCGGCCTCCAGCCAGCGGGGTTGGGGGGGGGGGCTCTCCCCGCCCGGCCCAGGCGCGCCGGCAAAGCGGGGGGAGGCGAGCAGGGCCGGGGGGAGGCGAGCGCGGCCTCCCGGGTGGCTACGGTGGGGGGGTCGGGGGGTGGGCGGAGAGGGGGCCGCGGCTGCGGCGGGGCGGCCCGCCCCCGCCATCGGCGGCGGATCGGCGGAGGCTGCCGCAGGCGGCCCCGGCCCCCATCCCCATCCCCATCGCCATCCCCATCCCCGGGCCGGCGGTGCCGGTGCCGGTGCCGCCCCTCCGCCGCTCCCGCCCCCTGGCTGTCTGGGCGGTGCGGCGGCGCGGCGGCGCGGCAGTGCCGGCGGGGCTATGGCTGCGGAGGAGGTGCTGCAGGGTGCGGACCATTACAAGAGCGAGATCGAGAGGTTGACCCGGGAGCTCTCGGAGACGACCCACGAGAAGATCCAGGCGGCGGAGTATGGGCTGGTGGTGCTGGAGGAGAAGCTCACCCTCAAGCAGCAGTACGACGAGCTGGAGGCGGAATATGACGGCCTCAAGCAGGAGCTGGAGCAGCTGAAGGAGGTGAGAGGACCCGGGCTTTTGTCTCACCCCGCCGGCTGCGGGAAGGTGCGGGGGCGCCCCACGCGTGTCCCGGGGACGGAGCTTCCTTCCCCCCCCCCCTTCCCCGGGCCAGCCCCCTGCAGGTGGGCGAGCAAAGATGCCCGGGCCCTGGAGCGGCTGCGGGGATTCGTGGGGTGGGGAGGAGGGGTTCTCCCGGGGCCGGAGGATCAGCCGGGACCGTGGAGTTTAAGGATGGATTTAGACAAGATTGCAACCCCCCACCCCCCCCCCCACCCCTGCCCTGGGAAATGTCCCCGGAGCCCCAACTTCTGCCCCACGGGGATTTGCCGCACCGGGAGGTGCCTCCCCTCACACCTGCATCGTCCGGGGCTTTTTATTTATTTTATTTTAGGAAGCGGAAATTAACCAGCCCGTAGGATGGGAGCTGATAAGGAGCCGGGGTCTGTGTAAACAGTTGCCTGCAGTGCGTGAGGAGAGAGACAATTCCTTCGGAAGTTATTTATAGACCAGTGAGGGGAATCGCTGCCATGAAGGGCGGGGGGAAGGTGGTGGGGTGGTGGGGGGTGAAGTAGCCGTACAATAGTGTGGAGGTCACCCCCCCCATGGATGGAAATGAAACTTCTGCGTCACGCCGAAAGGATGAACTCTTTGATGGCAGAGGTGGTTTTGGTTCCTCTTTCAAATGTGTTGTCCTAACGTCCAAAGTATCGTAAAGCACCTTTCCTCTCGGCTTGGCTGGACGTGACTCTGAAATGCCACCACTCTCCCCATGCTCACCATGAAGGGAAGTCACTGGAGATGGATATAGTGCCCGTACAGGGGACCTACACAAGGGGGGTGTGTGTACACACCTATGTCACACTCTACGTTTTGTGGTATTTTATTTATTTATTTTTTTTATACTTCCATCGAATGTAACTAATGATGTGTTTTGGAAAGAGAAGAGGGAGTATCAAACAGTCCCTCCCAAATTTAAAAGGTATCTTTTTTTTTGACCTACAAAAATATATTACTATATATAGTGTGCAGAAATTCTATTCGGTTAGAAATCACGGATATATTCCATAGTGAGGGAAGCCACTTAAGAAACTTAGATTATATATGAATATATTATTTAGAATACCAAATAATGCACTTTTAGAAGTATTTTTAATAAAATAAAGGTTTCATTTTACTTGCAGGCAAATGAGTTATGCTGCAGACTTGGTTCAGTATCCAGAAGAGTTGAAAAAATTGTATTTTCAATAAGAAGAATAAAGCTGTCTTTCATAAAAAAAACCCCTATTGATCTCCTTAAACTTGATCTCTTCCTCCCCACCCCTATGCAGTAGGCTCAGGACTTTGAAACCAGCAGTCACAGGTTCAGGGATAGAGATACATCACCTGTACTGATATAAGGGCAGTGCTTTTTGAAATGACCCGGCAAAGTAATAAAGGAACAGAAGTAAAGGAGAAAAGTACAATGCAATTTCTAGGGAGAAAAAAAAGAAAAACAACAAAAAAAAGAAGAGAGAGATAAGCAGGTAAGCAGTGCTGTAGCTAGCTGTTATCTCATCACAATAATGTCCAAAAGGAGACTGATCAGAAACCACATGGGTGCAATGGCCACAGATAGAAGGGATAGTGCAAGGAATTGAGTTGAAATTATTAAACTAGAGGGATTAGTCAACACGATTAAGTGAAATCAAAGACGGGCACAAATTCTTTTCCTCTTTACCTCCCCTTCAAGTCAAGGGGATTGCATGCTCTGCAGCCCAGAACGTCTCCTGTGGGTCTGTGCCTTCATGCTGTGCCAGCCACAGCATGGACACGAAGCGTATCCATGAAGAGGATAAATCCTGTAGCTTGCCTGATGTTAAGCAAGAGTGGAGTTTCCAGTTTCCAGTTGAGGTTTGGGACTTTCATTTCCAGAGCTCTCCATAGCTGCAGGTAGGGCATTTCCATCCCCTACCTAGGCTGCAAGAGATTTTTTTTTCTTGCTTCTGACCTTTATAGGAGAAACCACACTGATTCTTACTGCACATGAATCCCTGCAAAGGAGAACTTGCTCATATCCCTTCCTATCACTGTAATCTATTTTCTAAGATGCCCTGTTACCACCTCCATTATGACTGTTCCTTGAGCGTGGATCAGATTCTGTAACTGGGAGACATAAACAAATGGCACCTCTGATGACATCAGCCAGGCAGAATTCAGGATGCTTGGGCAAACTGTCTTGCAGAAACTTGTGGACGTAGCTTTTGGGGATGTAGTGTTCTGTGTGAAAGCTCTCAAAGTAGCAGAAGAAGTCCAAAGACAGCTTTTTTATTTAATGGTCGTTCCAAAATGTGAGGAGGAGGATCTTTGCGTGTCACTTGCAGCAAGCCCTGCAGAGGATGGTCAGGATGCTGTCCTGGGTGTCGTGTGCATGGTGGGACATCAAAATGCCATGACTGACTAACAGGAGCTAGGAAGCCCAGTAGGGCTCTGTGCTTCTACTCTTACCTCACTATGTCTGCAGCCTCACTGAAGTCATTTTGGGGTATAGAAATTAGGCCTGAGGCTTGCACTGAAACAAATAACTTATCCATACACGAGGAAAGTAGGTGCAAGAGTGTAGGCAGGATTATGTTTAGGACTACTACCTCTCCTTCTGCGGACCTTCTTGGAACAGATTCAATTACTGGGGTCCGAATTTTATTTGAGGCAAGTCTTCATTTTTGAGCTGTTTCATGACATTATTTTGTTCTGCTGTTAGGAGCTCAATGTCTTCACTGCTCATCAAATGGAGCTGCCCATCTTTAACTACTCGGTCATGGCTTAGTGGTCTAGGATCTGAAGTCTTCTCGCATCCTTCTTGACAATGCAAAACTCCAGTGAACTTCAGTGGGGTCTTTTTCATATAGATTGCCTCAGCTATACATTAATTTCCAGTGTTGGAGAGTGAGATGGGAAAGTAAGGCCATTATAGGATGTTGAAATAAAAGCAAATTGCAATACATTACATTAAATATTAATACTTGTATACAGGATATACGCTGTCCGCCATGCAGTATGAATTGGTTTAACAATCTCTGATTTTTCATGTGCTGTGTTCAGAGGTCTCTGCTTGAGCCTAAGACTTTGATGTTTTGGGCCGTGGCATTGGTTTACATTACAAAAACTTTGAAGTTTTAATCAGTGACCTAGTAAGAACTTCTTCCAAATTAGGGCAGTTATTACTCATGTAAGCTGTCCGGGAAAGACTCGAGACATCTATCAGCTACTGGCCTTATGTTTTCAAAAATGAACTGAATGGCAGGAATGTGAAAAGGTACACTCTGTTGTGTTGACTTTATCAGCTTTCAGTGTTATGAGATGGAGTACCTGTGGTCCTGATGCTAGATAAGACTGTAGTGTTAAACAAAACATTATTACTTTTAAAGCTTTATTAATTCTTGTTAGCTTTCTGAGTTTTTTTCTCAGCTGGTAAATGATGCTTCTGTGCCTCATTGATTATATCTCAGGCTATTGGAATTTTGGCCTTGTGGTAGAAACACTGTAGTTTTAGGGCCCCTGTTCCAAAAGTTACTTTAGCAGATATACCTTTTAACTTGCAGTCCATAAGAATGCAGAATAAGACTCATGGATTGAAGGTAGCCTGTTTTCACTTTCTGAGGTAGGAGCTTAATGACCAGCCTATTTTATGAAAAACATTCTTCCACTGGTTTTAGTATTTGTGGTCTTACATGTTCACATTGCATTTGCTCTAATGACATTTGTTGCTAGTTTTCATTTTTCTAATGAAGTGCAAAATGGTTTCATATTGATCTTCCTGCCTGAGGTACCTGCTGTAGCTGTCCCTGCTTGAGCAGGGGGGCTAGATGAGGTGATCCAAAGAGGATCCTTCCAACCTCAACGCTTCTACGATTCTGTGATTAATCGCTGTGCAGTGGTGGCCCATGATGTTTTTAAAAGGGGACAAATATCAGTCACCCGTGATAAAATGGGGAAAAAAGGCAGCTTTGATGTCCAGTTCTGCAAGACATTTAGGCCTGGCAAATCCTCAGCAGAGATTTCTCTTTAGGAATCAAATCAAGAACATAGTGGCTGAGTAGATCCTCAAGTCCCTCTCCTTGACTCCCTCTCTGACTGACGAATTTAGGCAATATCTCACTTGGCTTCGTGGCTTTTATCTGTTTCATTCTATGGAGACAAAGTCTTCCCTGGTTATCTGATTTCCAGGCTGAAGATGTAGTTTGGTTTTTGCATTAGTTTAAACCCAATTATCCTTGGAAAGGTAGGTATTGGAAACAAAGCTATTGGTGAGCAGCCCTACCCTTGGCAGGTCAAAATATTTTGTTTTCTTTACTTTGTGGGGATGCTGTATCAATGACTATAAAGTGCTTAGTCAGTTTAGTAATGGGGCTTCCACAAAAAATTCTTGGTCTGTGACTGAAAAGGGGTTTTGAAGAATAGAGCTGAAGTTGTCCCTGGCAGCATGTTTTCTCTTCTGTTCTTCCCTGTGCTACTTTATCACAGGTGACTCAAGCTCCATCTCCCCTCTCTTCTGGCACGACGCTACCCTTCCAACTCCCCTATTGTTCTCTGAAGCCTCTCTCACACCTGCTGGAATCATCTCTCTCTGTCTCTTCCGTTGTTGAAGTGTACAGTTTCTGGGACTTCTTGGATCTTTGGATCCAAAAAAAGCAGAAGAGGGGGAGAATCCCTATCCCAAAACCAGCCCTGTGAAATGGAGATTGCTGTACACAGCTGTCTGCATCACAGGATGCTTAGAAAAGCGTGAAGCGGCACATAAATCCTAATGAGATGTTCTGAATTCTCCTCAAAGATGAACGTGTCCCAAATACATAACTAGAAAGCTAGTGTGAACTGATGCCATCTCAGTGTATCTTTACACCTCCTTCCAGTGATGGCATCCAGTGCCGGATGAGGCCGAACATTTTCAGCATCTCATTCTGATCTCAACACTTTGTCCTTGTTGTCCACATGGTGTTGCTCAGAAAGGCCATGCTGCCTAACGTCTGGCTGAAGGATGAAGACAGGACAAGGGGGAATGAGCTGCAGGCCTGAAGGTACTCAGATGCTCTCTGTAGTGTTGTCTCCTCCAGAGTCCAGCCAACACTACCTCTGTCTCTAAAGTATATGCTGCTAATGGAAGAGGGGTTCATTTGGGGAGGTGCGTGTTTATGGAATGCTTTAGCAAAATCAGACAGCGGCTTCCAAAGCTTTCATTCTGTTATTACAGGCTGGGGACTGACTGGCTGGGAAGCAGGTCTGTGGCAACGAATTTGGGGATCTTGGAGGACAGGCAGTCCTCCTTAGAGACAGGAGTTCAAGAAGGACAGGCAACTGCTGGAGATGGTACAGCAGAGGGCTATAAAGATTATTAGGGGCCTGGAGCATCTCCCTTGTGAGGAAAGGCTGAGGGACTTGGGTCTTTTTCGTCTGGAGAAGAGAAGACTGAGGGGGGACCTGATCAATGCTTATAAATACTTAAAGGGAGGGTGTCAAGAGGATGGGGCTGGTCTTTTTTCTGATAGGGATAAGACAAGAGGGAATGGGCACTTGAGTATAAGAAGTTCCACTTAAACATGAGGAGGAACTTCTTTACTTGAGGGTGGCAGAACAGTGGAACAGGCTGCCCAGAGAGGCGGTGGAGTCTCCTTCTCTGGAGACATTCAAAACCCACCTGGACATGTTCCTGTGCAACCCGCTCTAGGTGGACCTGCTTTGGCAGGGGGGTTGGACTAGATGATCTCCAGAGGTCCCTTCCAACCCCATATCATTCTGTGATTTTGTGACTCTGTGAACATAAGCCAACAGTGTGCCCTGACATTGAAAAGACTAGCAGCATTTTAGGCTGTTATTAGCAGAAGCATAGCCATTAGGTTGAGAGAAGTGATTATCACTTTCAAATTGGTGCTTGTTAGACCCTTTTTAGAAAACAGGATCCAGTTTTGTGCTTCCATAATACAAGAAAGACATGGATAAACTGGACCAAGTTCATCAGAGGACCACAAGATGGTCAAGAGCTGAAGCATTTGCCCTGTAAGGAGAGGTTGAGGGGGCTGAGCTTGCATAGCCTGGAAAAGAGAAGGCTGTGGGTGACCCAGCAGCAGCATGCCCATACCTACAGGGAAGTTACTGAGAAGCCAGAGCTAGGCTCTTCACAATGGTAAATGGTAGGAAGAGAAGAGACGACTGACATAAATTGAAACTCAAGAGGTTCAAGCTGTATTTAAGGAAGAATTTTTTTCCCCATGTCTCCCCATGGAGACAGGCAGTGCCACAGATTGCCCAGAGAGGTTGTACGTGTCCTTCCATGGGAGTTTTTAAGCTCCAAGTGGATACAGCCCTAAGGAACCCCATCTGAGCTCAGAGCTGACCCTACCGTGAGCAGGAGGTTGGACTAGAGAAGAAAGGAGGTAGACAGCAAGGGACCTTGAACAATGCAACGTCTCTAAGGGTGCCCACTGTGCCCAGTTAAATTCCCGTAGCAGCTTGCTGTGAGTTACTCAATATATAACAGCATGCTGCCTGGAAACAGTGACCATTAGCAGAGCCATAGCTTCACTTCATGCTTGAATTTCATTTTCTCTTGTTTGTCATTAAGCCTGCATTGACCTGGGGTTACCAAGGGTGTAGTTTGATGTGCTCATCTCTCAGCAAGACCACTCCACTTCTCCCTTTGTCATTCCTGCCCCTGTTCTGGCTCTCAGCTGTGCAACTGTTTATACTGTCACACTGGGGTGGAAAACTGACCCCAGTTAAAAATAACCGAGGAGGGGATGTATGCCCTCTGCAACCCAGATTGGTTACACGATCTGTAATTCACAATCCGTTCCCTTAAACTGTTTTACCTGTATTGCCAGAAAGTCAGCACGAGGGTAGGACTGAAGGCTGAGGAAAGGAGGGGGACGGGATAAACTGCTTAAACGGGTACTGGTGTTAAGAGAGACTCATCAAATTACGGCAGGATTGCTTCCTCTGAGAGGAAATGAGTCCTGTGCATTAGCCTACAGAAAACATAAGCAGCTGAAATCATCTTAGGGGAAATTAGGGCTATTATTTGGTGCTTTGGCAGCATGCAAAGAAAAACATAGATGAACCCATTTTTTTTTCCAGGGACCTGTATTGCCAGTTGCTCTTGGTAATTGCATCATATCCTTATGAGCCAGTACAGATAAACCTGTGATTTTTAGACCTCCTACAGTCCCCTTAAACAATGATAGTCAGCTTTAAAAAAGGGGATCTCACATACTCCTAAAATAAATCTACTCCTAAATAGAGTTCAGTGAAATTATTTTCTTACTTTCACTCTTTCTAAGAGAGACTCTTTCTAAGTCTTTCTAAGAAATCCCTCTCTCATCTAAGGGACTCTGATTGAATCAATCATCTGTGTTGAATTCCATCTGTGTTGAATTCCAGTAACTGGAAGGTGCAACTGGATTTTATGTCATGGGAAGTTAATTTTCTGTAGATTTTCTAGAAAATATTCAATTATCACCAAATATAAAATATCAGATTGAAGTGTTAAGGGGTCAGCCAGGCATTATTATTGTGAATAATAATGTCTAATAATGTCTTCCTGACTAAGACTCAAGAATGTAAAATTAGGGCTCACTGAAGAGACTTTAATCTAAACGTCTGCATCTGTTTGGAATTAGGCCTTTTGCAATGGATTAAAAAAATAATTTGCTAACATCTTTTCATCTTCCTTTAGGTGAAATATTTTTCTTTCCCTGCTCTCTTGCATTGTAGCTTTTCTGTCAGTCGGTATGCACAAGAGGAGTCAGATCGAACACCTGGCTTTATTGAAAGTGCAACTAGAGGCAAAATGAAGAAAACAATATTTGGCATAAAAAAGTAATTTATAAACATTTATCATGGTAAAATGAGGATCATTCTCAAAGTCAGGTGTATAGACTAAATTTGCACCTGAGCAACTTTAATATACCTTATGCAATTGGCAGTTGGAGGAAAATACATGCAAGATCATGATTTTCTAGCTGTATTGAGGGCTCCCAAAAAAAAAGAGCTTTCTTCTTGAGCAACATCTCAGTTTTTCCAGAGAGCTCAGATATGTTTGTTCTTCAGCACCTTGTTTTCTCTCTTGTTTTTGTATTAAGGACAGTGGGAATAAAACTGATTCACCACTTGTTCCTCCAACCCTTGTGGCTCTGCCTCATTGTAGGGCTTTGCTGCACAGTTGCCTTTGCCATGGATTTCCCTTCCCTATTTGTCTGATACCGGAGGGGGTAATGTTTAATTCAATAAAATTCTGTACCATACATTTTTTGTTTGGGATGATTTTAATTTATAATGGCAGAGACTGAAAAGCATGCCTTCATTTCTGCTGAACTGTCTTGTGTTTGTGGCACGAATTTCATTCTCCTCTTCTTTCCTCATTTCCATGTGAACTCAACAACACTCTATTTCATGGGGGAGGAGAGAGGGTATATTCCTAAATTAGAGGAATTGATAAGGCATGTAGAGACATGAATGTGCCCTTTGTCCCTTTACCCACTTGCATCACTAGCAGCAGATGATTATGAGGAGAAATCAGCAATTTTTCATTCTGTACTGTGAAAGCAGTCTGTGGGTACAGACCAGCTACAGATGGAAGTCGTTAGGACTAGTCAGAAGGTGAAAAATGCATCTCAGCAAGGGCAGGTGCTTAAAGCTGAAGTAAGCAGGAAGAACTTAAGCTAGTTTGCAGATTAGTGTTTTAATGGGAAGTCTACTTCTCTGCAGAGGGTAGCATTAAAAATAATGTTGGGGTTATAGTTACTTGTGTTTCTGAATTTTTTGCACTACCAACATTTAATTAACTTAAAAGGAAGAAGCAGACCTATGGTTTTGGGACAGACCTATGAAGAGCATTAACACCAAAAGGCTCTCACTGAGACTGAAATTGGACCAGCCCCATTTTCTGCTTCTCTCCTGTGGTTCCCCCCTCTCTGTCTACAGCCTTTCATTTTCTGCCTCTTATTCTTGCACAGCATTTGTCTCCTGTCCATGATGGCTTATGTAAATTTTTATCTTCCTTTTATCTTCTTTTTCAGTCTCTGCCCTACATCTTAATTTGAGGAGATGCTCCATAAGACGTGGAACTGAATTTTTTATATTAAAAAATGTCATTGTGTGAATGTAAGAAATCTGGCCATTTGTGACAAACTAGACTTTCCATACTCTGCTTGGATATTGTAATGATTTGGGGGAATCCTAGAAATACTTAGAAATGTTGTTTTAACAAGGGGTGAATTTGTCAGCTCTGCTTTGTGGGAGCCTCACTATTAAAACCATCCTTGGAAAGATCACTTTTAAGGCAGCTTTAAAATTGGTTTGGCTGAAGGTGTACACGGGATTTCATAAGATTTTGCAAAAATCAAACCTTTTTTTAAAATTATTGTATGGTTTCTGGGGTTGTTTATTTATTTAAGCCCAGGCAGGAGAACGGATGGCCGGTAGGGTTAGATAATGCCCTCAGTCCTTCTGATCAGCGCTGAGAGTGAGGCCCATTGCCCACGAGGTCCTGCCATACCCTCCCCATCGCCTTCTCTCTCCCGAATCACACCTAATTTGCCTCTGCACTGTACAGCTGTGTTAAACACATCTGCATAGTAAGTAGTTTCCCAGTGCTAGCAGTAATATATACAGCAGCGTGCTTAACTGAGAAGCATAAAAGAAGCCCCCAGTTACCAGAGTTAGTCGTCTTTCACTTCAATCACTTCTGGGGAGATTTCAATTAATTTATATAAACTTCATCTTTTCTTCCTGTTTTTTTTTTTTTTTTTTTTTTTTTTTTGTGTGTGTCTGTGTTTATTTATTTTTAGTTTTGTAGTCTCTCAGAGCTCACAGATGACACACAGTTAGCAGAGGCAATGCTAAGCATTCATTATGCACTCTGGGAAGTTTGTCCGCATCAAACAGCCTTTCCTTGGTTCCTCCAGTCACTCTGGATGGGTTTAAATGTAGGTGTGCTGAGAATGATCCATGAAGTATTATTTGTCATCACTGGGTAATGGTTACATTCATATGGAGGGAAGCTGGAACTTGTTAATCCTTGGATTTTTAACTTCTGTTTTGGATACTTCGAGGAGGAAACCCAGCTCCTAGTGATCATAAAACTGAGAAAGGAAGACGGAAAAGGATCACCAAGCCTCTAAGAGTAAAGAGAATTTGGGTCAGGCAAAGGGAACAGGTGCCTTGGTGAAATAATTAATTTATAGAAGTTTGGCTGTTGGCCAAACGTGAACACAGCAGGATTTGGATTTAGTCTTGCTCAGGACTGGACTCTTGTCTACTCACAACCACAAGGCAGAATGCAGGATGCCAAGCTGTACTGAATCCTGGCCCCATATTTCCAATAAGATGGATCTCTTAACCTTTGGGCATTTGACTTTTAAGAGAGGTAGCTTGTTTGGTATGGGGGTACATGGGTTATGCTGTCTGTGTAGGCATAGCTTCTGGTTCTCAGTTTGATGACTAATCCAGGATGCTCAACTACTATTGCCCAACTTGAATCTATGTTTTCTCTTATTAATAATGTCTTCTCAGTAGCCTGTAGGTTGTATAATTCATAGTTTTAATATAGACAAGTTGAGTTGGGTTTTTTTTTTTAGTGGGTGGGAAGAGGTTTTCTCATACCCTGAATACCTCATGAAGTTTTTAGAAAACATTAAAAGATTGCACTGTTCTGGATAATTCCACATGTCTGCACAGCAATGGCAAACGTGCAGGGGTCATCCCAGTTTAGTTGAGGGGAACATCAACATTCAGTCTTTTCTTTCTTTGATAACTGCATGTGATTCCCACCTACAGTTAGGAAATATTTTGTTTAAGCAGCTCACGTGAAGAATGCTATCTGTAACAACATACCCTATATTCAGGGTATGTTCAAGGTCATTTATAGCAGGTATGACCTGAAGACCACTGTTGAAGTCCTGGCTACATGGGTAAGTCAAAGGTAAAATGGGGCAATGGTTTAATTTTTGAGTCTGTGCCTACCATCTGCTGCCAGACCTCACCGTCATCAAGATGCAAGTGATAAAATGCGTTATAAACTGAGAATTCAGATTTCTTCTCACCAAAGAAGGGAGAGCTGGCATAGCTATAATTACAGGGTTTCAAACGTGTGATCTTATCCTTGCACCTTAGTGGATTGTCATAACTCAGCTGAGTTTTGGTAGCTGATAATGTGTGTGCACTTTGCTATCCCTAAGTGTGTAAGGGCAAGGGAAAGAAACCAAACCCAAGCACAAAACCCAGCAGAAACCTGAAGGAAAGAGTTTTCAGCTGTCATGTATCTTCTATCTGCAGCGAGCTAAAAATGTGCAGTGAATCAATAACTAATCCATAAAATCTCACTCAGAAATTTGGGTCCTTGGCGACAAATTTTTAAGTGAAATGTAAGGATGTGGTAACAAGGACTCCTCCCTGAAATAAAATGCATGATATATAACTATAGAAGAGAAACACTAGTTAGATGGAATATAATTGTCTATGTATACTAACATGAGAGATGGAGGCACATGATGTCTATTAGGAGTTAGTACTTTGGGCATTAGGTGATTCCATTTCTTGGGCATTAGGTAAGTTTTCATTTTTTTTTCTGCTGGTTAAGGGCTGGTGGTTGCCATCTGATAATAACAAAACTTTCACTTAACATTCTGTAAGCTTGGCTGTGTAAAAATACTAGCAAATCTGGAACAACACAGCTGAGTGATAACATTTTTTTCCCAAATGTGCTGAATTTGAAGTTATAATGATGCTTAGATTTATATTAGATACTAGAAAGAAATTCTTTACAGTGAGGGTGGTGAGACACTGGAACAGGTTGCCCAGGGAAGTTGTGGATGCCCCATCCCTGGAGGTGTTCAAGACCAGACTGGATGGGGCTTTGAGCAACTTGGTCTGGTGGGAGATGTCCCTCTGCCCATGGCAGCGGGGTTGGAACTAGGTGATCTTTAAGGTCCCTTCCAACTCTAGCCATTCTATGATTTTATTCCTAAAATAAAATCAATTTTAAAGTGATAGAACTGGATTATCATACTTAGATACTTGGAAATTTGTACCCTAAGGTCTATATTTTTGTTGTCATGGAAAACGTTGGGTTAGCTTTATTAAGTGGGCTGAGCAGCCTTGTATTGAAACCTATGTGTCTTCTTTCTGCCCACATACTTTGAAATTACAGGTTACGCCTGTTTGGGTGACTATATGCAGATTTTGGAATACACATTTAGGCTCCTGGCTTTAAACTTTTTTTTTTGCTGTAATCTAATTAACACTGATTCATGATTTGTGATTTGAAGTATTTTGTCTTCTTGCTTATGGAGAGATATTTATTCAAGAAAAGAAAATGCAGTGATGTCTTGAGTATAGCTTTGGCACTTGGTATTTGAAATGTACTTTACTCACTGTTCCTTGGGCTGAGAATTAGATACACTGAGAGTCATTCCTTTGTTTTATGGCTGTTGAATTTGCTTTTGGAGCAGACTAGACTGATGAGAAGAAACTTTAATCTAAAATGAGCACAGAAACCTTGTTTGGGTATAAATAACCCTTCCCTGGGTATAATAGGAAGAGCTGCAGTTAAAGATCATGCTGTGTACACTTCTTATTCTGTGAAGATCCCTTATTTGCAAGATCTGTCTTGAAATGGGCCCCCTGGTTTCTTTACCAGTGAGGGCTTGAGTTCGGCACCCAGAGCTGAAGCTGGGCTGAGTACCGACAGTTGTTGTTTCCTTGCTGTTACCCAAGGATGCAGGTATTAACTACTCCACTCTGAAGGAATGAGTTTAGAAAAAGAGAACCTGAATTCTGCCCCAAAACCCTGTGGCAGAGACTCATCTCCTGCTGGGTTCCTCAGCTCAGCTGTTCCTTAGGAAAGATCTCCGCTTGAAAATGTGATGCCTCTATTTCAAGTCTTTCATCACTTATTTTTTTTCTAGTGGAAAGTAATCTGCCACTTGAAAAGGAGTCCAAAATCTGATAAGCAACATTTTTAGGAGCTTGCAGTCCAATGCTTTGTGCTGTCCATGGAGAAAGGAATTGCAGCTCTGCAAGTGACAGCGTTATGAATAGTCAAGCACTTACTGGCATTGGCTGGATGCGGGGGAAAAGCCAGAGGGAGTGAGTCAGCATGACCTTGGCTGCTGCCAGAGGGATGGCTACCTCATCCAGCCTCATTGGTCGATGGCATTGGTTGGGGTCTTTAGGGGGGAGAGCCTACGGTGAAATAAAATTCACTAGAGTAACCACTGATGGCATGTATCTGTCTGGTGACATATCTATATAGTAGTAATGAAAACATGGATTGACATAAAATAGTTTGTAGCTATTAAAAAATATTTTCATTAGTAAACAGGTCTAGTTCTTTGTTAACCTGTAAAGAGCAGACTACTAAAGTGGAAACAGGAAACATTCTGAAAAAAATCAAAGTATCGCTTCTTTCCTGAGAGGCTGTTTTGCCCACTATGTCTCAGCAGAGTGGGATAAATTGTTATTTATTACATGACAGTAGTTACCTGGGGTTTCTGGGATGCCTGGCACAATGACTTTCAGGCATATAAATAAAAGCTTAGATATTAGTGGAAATAGACAACCTTGTCAGGGATTTGCTATTAAGGAATAATAAGGGGAATTTACCAATGAATAACGGAGGCCCAGGAGCTGTGGAGGGGTAGGTTTTTAAACCATAATTTCATAGGAAATCTGTGGCTAAATCACAAAGAAAACACAGATTTTTCTCAGATCTAGTAAAATAATTTATTTTCCAGAGAAGCTTCCATTTTAAAAAGCCAGTCAGCCAGAAAGCCAAAGCAATCAACTGCCCTGTGCTCACTGACCAGCGTGTGCACTGGCAGTACTTCCCACTGGTGCCAGTGTGACCAGTAAGGCCATTTAGGAATAGTTTTGCTGGTAGTTTTGCGACTGCAACACAATCCAAATTAAAGGAAAAAAGAGGGTGAAAAGCTTACAGAAACCTGTTTGGTTTCTTAATTCATTATTTGGCAGTGTTTCAGCGGCAAAGCCCTTGTCATTAGAGACCATCAGTAGCTCTCCTCCCGCATCTCTGCCTCCTATGGAACTGCCCTCTTCACCTTGCTGTTCTCTTGTGGTCCCTCTCCTATGCACTTTGGTGATCCCAGAGGACATGGAGAGTACCCAGGATCCCAGAATACATCGCCATCTCTCACCCCCAGCTGCCCTTTCCGCTCTGCCCTCTCCTGCTCTGGAAGCCAACCGCTCCTGGCTGCCATCCCGGTATTTGTAACACTCTTCCTACTCCTTCCCACTCATCCCTTTCTGAACCATCACTCTTCTCTGCTGTGACACAGATTTTCACATCAGCACCTACTAATCCCTACAGCTGGTTGAAATGCTTCATTTTTTCCTTGCTCTTTCCCTACATTTAGTTGTCCATTGAGGGGGGAGGACCAAATTCCAGCTGCCTCTCCCTGTGCATCTCGCCTCTCTTTGCCCGCTGTCTTGGGGTAGCCTCACCCCACAAAGTACCCCTTGTTCCTGCTGCTGCAATGAGGAAAAGTTAAATGACATGCTTTACTTTATTGAGCTCTGGCATGTGGGATGCCCTTTATAATGAGAGTACGTGGGAAATCTTTATTTAATTCTGCAAGGCATGAATTTTGCAGTTCTTTGGGAGCTCAGGCTGGCTAAAATCTCACAGGGTACATTGACCACTAAATCAAGGCTTCTTGCAGAACTGGCAATGGTTAATGTGGAGTTTGTAGAGGGCAAGGTCTGTGGGATGAGGCCTGCCCTTGCCCGCCTGTTTGTATTGAATGTAACACACTGAGCCTCTATTCTTGGCTGGGGTGATTAGGTTCTATGGCAATGTCAGTAATTAATAATAATAACGGGGCCTCTTCTGTGGATGGGCTGTTAGAAATTATTTCCTTCTGCCAGTTGCTTCTTTAGAATGTGTTTTTGAACTCTGAGATCCCAAAAGAGATAATCGAAACACAAGCAACTGTCACAAACCTTTAGCTTTGTTTGTGTAGGCAGTGGTGGAAGGTCCTGAAATGAGATCGCTTGGTGGCTCGCTGGTCTGTGCATCTTTTGTTGCAGCATCGAGCTCTCATGCAATGCACCCTTGTTTGATAAAAGACCCTGCTCAGTAGGAATGAGTTTCAGCTGTCACTATTTCATCTAAGGGGAAAAGGAGCAAAATGATGCAAAGTAAACCACTGATCCTCTGGTGCTCTGCACTCGATTCACTTGTGGAGCACACAAAATTATCTGTGCTGTGCACTGCCGATGCACAGTAATCCAAGCTGCTGCAGCTGCAAGAGGTAGGCTTTTATTTCCAGATGTGGTTTATGAGATGGTGGTGGCTCTGAATCCTGCCTTCACCCACAAGGCAGCTTGGGCCTAAGGGCAGGTGTTATGGTTCAAGACAACCCATAACAATCTATTGTAATTTAGACAGTTATTCTATCACCCGGTGACCCCTCCCCACCCGGAAAGGGGAATTGGGGAACACAAAGAAACACAAGGGTTGAAATATAAATAAATTTAATAGACTAAGACTAAATAATTAACAATAATACTAAAGAACCAGTATTAATCCTGATACTGATATAAGATCTACAGGAATTATACTCAGCCAATGGTATCAGCAGGGAGCTGTGCACTCCCAACAGGGACAGCAAATGGCGGACACTGCCAGCGCAATGGCCTCAGGGGGTCTGGCAGCGGGGCAAGGAGTTCTCTGGACCTGCTGCCAACAAGGGAGAGAGAGCTACGCAGCAAACTTTTCTAATTTATATAGAATGTGACGTTCATGACATGGAATAATCCTGTTGGCCAGCCTGGGTCAAATGCCCAGGCCTTGGTCCTCATCCCTGCACCTGGCAGCCAGGCTTGAAAACAGTAACTCAAATCCCACAGAGCCTGGCTGGCTACAAAGTAAATATTTTCACGAATTCAGACACTAGAGTCTTCTAAAAGTGCAGTTTTCCCCAGCATTGGAGAAAAGTTAGTCCTATGTCTCTCAACACAGGACAGCGGGATAAAGCATTTGGTTGCTTTGGCATGTCACAGTCCTTCAACAGCTGTTCTTCACCCCCTTCCCAGGAGGAGCACCATCTGGCCCTCAGGTTGCTGTGAGTGGTGGCAGGACAACGTAAGGAGCAAAGTTACATGCTGTCCTCCTGTCGATGGGATTCATTGAGGTTTGAAGGCTCCTTCTGTCCATCTTCCCCGTATGTAAGGGAAGACAATCTGCAGAGGCCTTCGGAGACCTCTTCCACAATCTTCTTTGTAGCCTTTGTCAAAAGTCTGCCAAAAGTGGAATTAATGACTCTGAAATTTAAAGTTAGGTATCCAAAAGATACCTTATTCCTCCAAATCTTTTACCAATAATAAAAACCTTGTTCCTTCAGCAAACGCAAACCTCAGGAAGCTGACAGCTGATGACATGGTGGTGAAGGTATGACAGAATGTCACATCATAATTCAGGGGTTTAGAGGACTAGGCTTCCAGTAATACAAGAAGGCAAGCAACATTGGCAGGTTGTTGCTAATGAAGAAGACAGTTATTTCTGAATCCTTTATTCAATCCCTGTTCTATATCTACTCTGGTAACTATAGTAATTATGCTTGTGTTTTGTGGGTTTAACCTCTCCATGACCAAAACCTCTTCCAATGAGCAGTTTGTTATTTTAAAGAGCATGTTGTGGCCTGCAGCCAAATGCTCTGATATTAATACAGAATGTGATTTTTATCTGTTCTCATAAGACATGCAGATGCAGGGCCAGGTACAGCAAGTATTTTTTCAGTTTTGTTTTTTTTTTTAAATAAAAAGATTGGGCTCCATGAAAGCACTGTGGATTATGACCTGAATTCTTGTCTGATGCACCTCTCCTGAAATCAATGGAATTATGGTAGCAAATAATTTGATCCTTTGTATTGTTAAGTCACGCAACTCAAATAGTGAATGTCGCGATGATGTTCCCAGAGCTAGAAGGTGTTTTGATGGGAGGACTTGGCAGCAGACTGGAAGCACTGGTGACTCAGTGGGCAATGCTCTGCCTTTTGAGTCTGAAACTGACTAGTGCCCTAGCAGTGCAGTTTATAGTTTGATTTTTGTGTTGTTCTTATAAGATGTAAATCCATCTGTTCTCATAAAATTATTGCATATTACTTTTTCAAAAGCAAAATTAATATTCTTGCTGCTTTTGGGGGGGTACATTTAATATCAAGATAACTACCCTGGCTGTCTATTTTTACAGAACTGGTAGGAGAGATTAATCACTTTTGCAATCTTTATCCTTCGGTCAAATTTAGTCATAATTAGCTAGCAGATTCCAAGTTATTAGAAAAAGGTGAAACTTTAAGAGCCCATAGGAAGCAGGCTAAGGCCTACTGCTTGTTGTTTGCCCTGGATAGTTACATCTAAATTTGCATTACTGAACTTGGGTCACCTTGCATGCTGAAATGCATCCTAATGAGGTTTACAGCTGAATTCCTTTCTCATTTTCATGTTTGGGATCTGTTTGCATAAAGGAGATTTTCTTCTGTGATAGTTTTGAGAAGGCTTTTGCCTCAGTGCAGCGTGGCATGAAAAGGGCACCAGTACAAGTGTCAGCTTTTACAAATCAGGCAGCTTCTCACACTGGAACAGACAAGAGCAGAATCTGGTCCTCATGGCTAATCTAGAAATTGTGCCTTTATGCAAGTGTTAGCTCAAACATTTAGCTCATATACTTTAAAACTCCCTCCAAGTCAACAAATGGTCTGACAGCCAAATTCCTAACTGACATAAGAAGGAAACATGGGCACATCAGTCCCTAAGTTAATCACCTGCTAGTATGTCATAGGACATCTTTCATAATCTGTTCAACATAACTTGAAGTAAGGGACCATCAGAAATATTGTGTAACTAGTCTTTTTCTCTAATACCTATATTGAGAGCTATTATGAAAATACTAAAAAAACGTCCAATTTTAAGTTGTTCAAGCTGGGGGAGCTAATGTTATGTTATGTAGTTTGTGAAAGATTCTTTTACAGGTAATGTCTGAAACGGTTGACTGTAGAAGCAAACAGGGACAAAAAATATATACTTCAGAGACCCACTTTACCCTCAAAAGCCTCAAACAGGTAAAGTTCCTTTAAGAGTCTTATAGAGGCAAGGCTGTTAAAGCAACATTAATTTAGCAAAGAAGTATATGGTCTTGGACAAAGGGCTCTAGGTGGCCCTGCTTGAGTAGAGGATTGGACCAGATGCCATTCAGAGGTCCCTTCCCCCTCAACCATGCGGTGAGTCTAAGTAAAGGAGCTCTTAAAACTGGCTTCAAAACTCCAAGTGTATGTGTGAAATCCCTGGAGGATCTTTTCTTCTCCATTTGAATTTCCTCATCATGTTCATAAAGATGAAATCAAGGAAAGCAAAGCAAGTCATCAGATTTATGGAAGGAACATCTCACCAGGGAAGGCTGCACACTGGATTGTCCCTGCAGAATTAGCTTTAGAAACCTGTGGAGGACCTCCTGAGCTAGCTGGAACTGGAATGTAGGTGTTAGATAAGCACAGTACAGTCAGTTGTTTGTGTTTGCATGATCTCATTGCTAAAGATTTGTTTAACCATATCTTCGATGAAGTATGCTGAGCTTCTTGATTTTCCTCTTAATTTTATCCAGTAATAAGTTTAATCTAAATATGAAACTTCTACCAATGCAGCCCTCTGATTCCACAGGAACAGATAACATTAAGAGGGTAGATAGATGCCCATGAAAGAGCAGGACACATACAATGTACATCCTTTCCACTGAGCTGCACAGGGCTGTATGTACCATGTCTGTAAACAGAGATCTTCTGTGTGACCTGTGAACCATGACCTGCCAGGAGCAAAGGGAGAGAAAACAGAGAATTTTGGTTCTCTTTCCCTCAAAAGCAAACAACAACAAAACCAGCAACCCCCCTGCCTTCTCTGTCTCTATGTATAGTGATTTATATAAGTATGTAAACATTATCAAGAACTGGGATGAGATGGCATCTCAAACAAATGTAAAAATCTTGCTGTTTGCAGCAATCACTGCTATATTTGTGATCACAATAATTCTGGCTGTGATGTAGAAATTCAGCTTGCATTTGTACATTTGTAACTGGCTGAAACGAAACAGTTTCTAAATTAAGCTTAAAACAATTTAAAATAAATTATAGTATTTCCTTTCAATTCCAGTGGAAGACATTTCTATTTCCCATGCTTGTCTCAATTTTGTCTACATATCTATATCATTCAGAGTAGGCAGGTTTTTACCTTCTTAGTAACAGAGGTACAAAGTAGTTTGAGAAAGCATGGGGGAAAAAAATTCGTAGTAATTTCAAATTAAAATATGATTTATATCTTCTGCAACAGCCTTCTTTGTTGTTGATGTTTTGGCCAGAATTTCCTCATTTTGGCCATAATTACATAAAATCTTACTAAAATATTTCTCCTGTCTGTAAACATTTTTCATGGCTTGTGAATGAAATGCATTGCAAGATTTTATTTTTTCTTATAGTCTTCTTAAAGTCTTCATAAGATGCGCAGGTAATTGTGCTCCATAATGTATGCAACAGAGGACTAGAAAGCAGCAGAAAAATAATTGTAACTTACAGATAGTAAATTGGACTGCTTCTGTCAGCATCAAAAAAACTGTGTTGTTTCATATCTGCTAAAGCTCTCATCCAAAATAATCTGATCAGTTATTGTAGGCTTTATAATACTGACATTTTAGTAAGGCATTTCTATGTCAATGTTACATTTCTGCATAGTGTTCTATACCTATAGTAATTACTCTGGCTTAAAGAAGTCTTGTTCAGACTTTCCCACAAGTTCTGAATGTTAAAGTCTTTTATTATAGGTATACACAGACAGTCATGAAGAAACTAATTTTTAATTCATATGGATTCAGTATTGCATAAAGTGACAGTGTTTTTAGCACCAAACGTACAATGAGACAATCTGGGGAACGTGTCTATATGTGCACGTGAAATCTGGTGGTGGCTGCTGCTGCATCACTGAGTGCCTACCTGGAGGTCAAGTCATTCACCTGCTGTTAGGGCTGAGTCCCTGGATGAAGCAATATTTAAAGAGCAGTGAAATTTTGATAGCTTTTTTTTTTTTTTTTTCCTAGAGAGAGCACCTCAGGATAAGAGCCTGGTTCGATGCATTTGAAGAAAACCAGGCTGACCCAGTTTCTCTGCACGATTGGGGTTTACAGGAATGAATGTACAGCAGTCCAAAGAGACTAGGTATTCTTACTGTCCCTGAAATCCCACCATGAGACCACAGGGGTAATTAAGCCTGCAGTCATTTACTGCTTGTTGTTTTTCCTGAATAAGGGATTACTGCCTTTACCTATTGATCGTCCCTTCCCCATTCCTCACTACCTGCCTGATCAGTCCTTAATGCAGTTCTGAAAAAAACCCATGAAAAAGAAAGTCTACAATCCTTAATCACACCTTACAGGGGTTTAATAATATCGTGTGGAAAAGAATAAGATATAGGAGCCCTTTTATAGCAACAAGACCATGTGAGAAATAAATTGGCTGTAAAAGAGAAAGGAAAAGAGGTTAAGTCTTGAGGAGTAGAGATGTGGTGGTGGAGGGTGGATTGACCCTGGCTAGATGCCCACCAAGCCACTCTATCACTCCCCTCCTCAGCTGAGCAGGGGAGAGAAAATATAATGAAGGTCTCATGGGTTGAGATAAGGACAGGGAGATCACTCAGCACTTGCCATCATGGTAAAATGGACTCAACTTGGGGAAAATTAATTTGCCAATTAAATCGGACTAGAGTAATGAGAAAGTAAAATAAAATCTTAAAACAGCTACCCCCCCCCCCCCCTCCCCTTCCCCNNACCGCTCCCCCCCCCCCCCCCTTCTCCTTTCCCTTCTTCCTGGGAAGCTTCCCAGGGGGCTCCACTTCATTCCTCCCCCTGTGTGGCACCAGGGAATGGGGTTTGTAGTCAGTTCACATTTTGTCTCTGCTGCTCCTTCTTCTTCCGAGGAAAGACTCCTCACGCTTTTCCTCTGCTCCAGGGGAAGCTCCCCTGTCCCTCCCAGAGGAGACAGTTCTCCACAAATTTTTCTGCCTTAGCTTTCACACCAAAGCTGGTACCTCCTGCTTTGATCTGTATGCTTCCAGTGCTATGGAAAGTTAAAAAGCATCTGCTTCTGAGAGCTCTAGGCAGTCTATCTGGTTCAGCTGTGTGTCCCTGAAGGCTGAGCCAGCTCAATATAGGCCAGCTGACAGCACAAGAGCTGTGATTAAGGGTGTGCTTTGGCTCAGGGTCTGTTATGTTTATTCTGGAGGATTTTGCTCTTCCGGGGAGGTTAAAGCAAATAAATAAACAATCCTGCCATTTTTGCAGTAAAAAAAATGAGACAAGCTACCTCCCAGCTGCCTGCTCTGCTCCTCTGCTGGACTTCAACCTTCCCATGATGAAGTGATGCTGGAATGACAGGGGGTCACACTAGAGCATCGGCTGCTGTTACAGGTGAAAATGGGTTTAAGCTAATGTAGTGGGTTGTAAATTTGGGAAGGTGGGTTGGGTTTCTTATGTTTTAGTGCTGGCCTCCTAGGGGTTTTAAGAAGGTTGTGCTGCTTTATTAGTAATGGAGGAGTAGAGACTCATTTCTGTGTGAGAGAAGAAGTTGGGATGCTCTGAGGAGGGTGCTGTTCCTGGATTTTGCTCATAGCTGGGTAAGTGTCAGAGCAGCAGGGGTTGAGTGGGTGGGTGAGATCTGTGTGGAGCAGCCTGGGTAGTCTTTTCAGGGCTGTGGCTTGTGCTTATCTTGGGGGAAAATTTTGCTATTTTAGCGCTATGTGTTTATCTGGCTCCATATCACTTCCCATGTGGTCAGAAACGTGTAGGACTATGGGAACTATCCTTGAGTAGCCCTTCTCTCTGCTTAATGTCTTGGCTGTATAAAATGAATGGCCATGAATAGTGTGTCTCTCTGCTGTATGCCTTGGCTATTTAAAATGTGCTGTTTCTACTGATGATGTCCTGAAAGGTATCAGAAACTTCTTAGCCATGTTTGGGTAAATAAGGTTTTAATCAATGCTCTTTCTTCAGAGCTCCAATGTCAGTAGTTCAGCTGTGGGAATGTAACTGAGGTGGTAATGGAGTTTCTGGAATGCTTTTTTTCTGAGGGTGTGGGAAGTGGTGAACACAGCATGACTTTCATATCTATTGGCAAGTAGTTGAAAGTGACATTTAGAAAAGTCTTATTTTTCCTTTATAACTAGTGCTTCTACCATAAAATTCTAAGTATGGAATCCAAAAATGTTGCTTTTTCTGCCCTCTTTTTCAATTGGAGGAGAGGTGGCGGTGGGCGAAAAAAAGACTTAGTAATTCAGCAGATAACTGTGCCTTTATTTTGGCTGTAGTCTTGGTTGAACCCATGGGCTAACTAAGCACTAGCTGTGCTGGTGTTACAGCTCAGAGACTGACTTCCCTGCTTGTTAGCTGACTAGTGACATTTTTGTGTCAGACAGTGCAGTAATTTCAACATTCATAGCCCATTCCACAAGAGTGAATGTATGAAACTAAATATTTTGATGATCAGTGTTTCCTTTTCACTTTCCTTTCTGTGTTTTCCTGCCTTAATCTGATAGATGAGGTTTCTGTATTCCATCATGTGCTGGATGAGTTGCTCAAAGGGAGCAGTTCAATGCTTAGTGTGATGGGTTTAGGGTTATGTACCTCTCCTTGGTTGAACAAGGAGCTGGATGCTCATGGATGGGCTTCAAAGAGATTTCAGCCAATACTTCAAGATGAAAAGTCTTACAGCCACAAAGTAATCTCACTTCTAGGTTTTAATTAACTGCATATATTAAATATATACTTGTATATATTAAATATGTAAGGCTTGCCTTAAAGCCAGCATTGGCTGTTAGGTGCATGAAGTGAAAGAAAACAGGGTGGATGCTTGCAAATTTTGTCATTAATCATTTTCCATTAATTAAACCTGTTTTGGATTAGTCTGTAGTGAGGCTTGAAACTTCAGTCCTGTTCTTTCTACTTGTCTGCATCCATCAGACTGCTAACAGAAACCTAAAAAGCATTTGTTCTTCCATGTTATTGTTGAGATTAAAAAGTCAGTGGGTGCTATGAAGACCACTAATACTGGAGATATGAGCTAAATGCAAATTCATCATTCTGTTGTTTGCTAAACATAGATTAGAAGGTATTTTTTCCTTATCTCAGACATGTTAGTATTTCAACATTGTTTACTGCATTATCTGAATTTTTTTTCTGCCTCTCAAAAGGTGAGGAGAGATCACCTGCTCAATGTCAACTTGTAATTATTTTGAAATACAAAATGCATTTGTAGTTAGAAAGGACTGGGGATGAAAAGAATGTGGATTTTTGTTGTGATTATGTTGGGTTTTTTTCTACTTCATTTTTTTCCTTTTATGATTTTTTTTTTTGAGTTGTAGTTCTATCCCAAAGCTCAGGAGCTAGAATTAAAGGGGCCCTCCATATATGGGTGCAGAAATATGCCCCCAAAACTAGACATGCTGTGACTGTTAACAGAAAAGAATAATTTCCAGGTTTTAGACCTTGCTTCACTTGTCTCTGTTTGGTCTGAGGAAGTTATCTAGTTGTCCTTTTTCAAACTTATGTCCTTTAAAATTATCTCTAATGATCACATAAGACATGCTTATCAGTTAGCTTTAAATCACATTTAATTGCTGATGTGTGTTATCTGTCCATTTTTGCTGTTGTATCTCTTTTAGTCTCTTAATTTCCTGTTCTTCTTTTCTTCTCTGTCCTCTTTTTTCCAATTAGGCTTTTCTCTCTCAAGTGTTTGGAGTAAATTTCTGGAAAACTGCATCATGCACAGCTGTCTAGACTTTCCAAAACATTTATTTGGCTTGTATTCAGAGTCTGTGGTAAATCAATTTATAGGATTATTTTAGAAGAGAAAACATTTATTCACTAGCTATTTTTACATATGTAAATGCATGTTTTAAATTTTGCATTTAGCTTCATGAGTTCCTACAGAAATGAGTTCTTTAAGGAAAGAAGCAGCAAAGGGGGAATCATGACTTCTCTTTTTTGGATTTTTTTTTTTTTTGAGGGGATAGTTAAAATAAGAAAAAGTCGTATCTAGCAGTTAGGCTGGAAATCTGTGCTGTGGTGATAGCCCGTTGGAAAACGAGCTGTCACCTTGCAACATTATTATAGGTTACTGCTGTGAATTTTTTTTTAGTAAGGAAGCACTTCACTTCAGCTGTGCTCTGCTACAAGTTACATTTTTAAACCTGTCATTGAAAAAAATTCAAAATGCATGATGGTAAAGTATTATGTTTGCTTTAAAGGCTAATACCTTGTGAGATGAATTTACCATGCACGTTTGGGGGAGACATTCTGTACATCTCTGAGGCATCTTATCTTCCCTTCAGTTATTTTCACAGAACATTTCTTTGGGGTAACGCTGGAGCAGTTTGATCAACACACGTCATCAATCAGTCCTGACAAATACTGTCTGGTCCTTTCCCTTTGCTCCCCTGTGCCCCGTGTATCTCTCTGCTAGTTCTGGAGCAGGGGTCTGCCTTTCTGGGAATTCCTCTAAGGAATACCCAGCTCTGCCAGATCCCAGGCATTGATTAAAAGACTAGTAGGTGCAACTGCCATACAAGTCCTAGAGTCACTGAAGTCAAAGGCAAACCTTCCCTTGACTTAAGCCAGGCTGAGATTTCATTCCCAGCATCTGAGTATCCAATTTGTGCTTTTTTTTTTTTTTTTAATGCTACATACTGTCATGAAAGTTGGATTCATGGATTCATCTTGCTGACCTTCTGCCACCGAAATCCTAAGTGCACAGGCTTTGGGGTTTCCTTCTTACCTAATAGAGGGAGAGGGATGGGCAGACAGGCTGTGAGAGGTCACTTCTGGAAGTGCCTCCTCTGTGAGGTGTTACTGGCTTGTTTAGCTCGGGCAACAGACTTCTAGATGATTTGATGTTGGGGAAGATAAATCCAATCCAAAGTGTTTACAGCTACATCATTCAGATTTGCTCTTGGATGGGGTTCAAGGGTAAAAAAATTCTTACTGTTTGTATAGTCTGACCTTGGTCTATGAGATCTGTGCTGATTCCTATGGTATGCCTTTGTCTTATGGGCATCTTTTGAAGAGGCATCCAGTCTGGATGTGGAGATATCAAAAGGTAGACTAACATTTCCTTGGCAATTAATTTTAGTAGTTAACGCCCTCTGTGATTTTTTTTTTTTAAAAAAAACCCTGTACCTAATCTCAGATTTAAATGTGTTCTGTTTTAAATTCCAGCTGGAATCTCCGTCTTAAGCTTTTCTCTACTTGAATAAAAAGCCCCAAGGACAAGGCAATTTCTGCCTGAGGTGATTTTTTTTGAAGTGGTTTTTTTTTTTTAGATGCCATAATCAAGTCACCCAGCCATTGCTTTTCATCTGCTAAACAGAGTGAGCTCCTTGTTCAATTCAATGCTGAGTTTTCATATAACCTTGAGACAATATTGTACTTCTCAGCAACATCTCTAAAGTTTTGGTGTCCTTTTAAAAGAAATGAGTTATTCGAACTCTCAGTTAATCCTGCATCCAAGTAGCTAATACATCACTTGGGGAGAAAAATTGTATTCTTACTTCCTAATTCCTTTCTATACATCTGAGGGTTGCATTTGCTCTTTTCTGACATGGATTCACAAAAATATTGAATAGCATCAGACCTGGACTTTGTTAATTTGAAATGGTCTCTGCAACAGAGACCTTCTCTACTCTTCAACAGAAAATGGCGGTGGAAGCTTAATAAAAAAAGCATACTTGACCCTGTGGTTTTTCTCTTGTATATTGTCATCTGCTTGCAGCTATGCAATTTTATCTGGATAATACTGTAAAGCTAAGGAAATATGAAGATTTTGGCAGCTAATCTCTAGGGTTTTTAAATTGCTCTTCAAAAGAATGAATTAGGGAAAAAATTAACTGCTTCATATCTTTGAGATATAATGGGATGAGTCTGATAGCAAAACCTTTCAAACAACAGAAAAATAATGATTCATATCATCATTCTTTCTTATGGCATAGCTGCACATAATGATTTTGGGATTTATTTTTTCAGAGTTTTTAAAAAATTCTGTATGCTGTAGAGAATTCCAAGGTTGCAGGCTTTCTTTTATAAAGGTATCCAATGAATTTTTTTTTAAATTATATATATACTGCTGTTGGTTTTTTTTAACTTCACAATCATTTCATTTAAAGTAAAATACTCTAAGCTCCTTAACTAAGCTAAGGAGGAAACAGCTTTTTGGGTACTGATGTACTACCTAACCAAATTTGCTTTAAGATGGGTGGGTGGTGGTGTGTGTCTGTATAAGTCTGTATTTCTGTAATGTATTTGGATGTTAATCCAAAACATTGAGCAGGAGTTAACTAGGGCTGTTCAGAAAGAGGAATTCCATTTTGTGAACATTGTAGCTTAAATTAGTGCAAACCTGAAATTTCTGAGCAATTAAGTTTATTAAAAAAAAAGAGATAAGATGTCAAATGAGTGGATACTGAAATGGTTACGTCATTCCCAGGTGATCTGAAAGGTCTGGACTTAAAATTAAGTGCTTTGCTTCAAAATTAAGTGAAGTGCCAGCCTGAACAAAGGTCTCCACATCTTATGTGGGCAGCCTGATCAGGTAACTACTTCAGGATGGGCATTTTCTTTTTTTGGGGGGGTGGGGTGGGTGGGTAGGAACCATTGTTTCCTAAGGAGGAAAGGAGATGACATAAAGGTTCAAAATGGTTCTGACAGCTCTTTAGTGTTCCCAAAAGAAGTCCATCAATGATCATAAGATGCAAAATAGTTTTGAATTGGAACCGTATCATTTTCAAACCAATTCTGCTCAAGTTGAAAGCTATTGCATTTGAATTTGTAATTTCTTAAACAGACACTTTCTGTTGTTCTGGGAAGAAATAAGTAGGAGCAGAACTTGCATTATATTTGCATTTAACTCCTTCAGTGTGGAGCCTCACCATTTGGCTGTTAGTATCTTAAGGAGGTGCTGTGCAGCCTTTGCTCTTCCTTAAGAACCTCAATCTGACCAACCTGGGGTACTTTAATTGTCTTAGTGACCCTACTGTTAATTTTTTAAAGGGATGCTACCCTTTAGATTCTGAGCGGAGGGCATTTGTGAATTTTATTCCTAGGTAATAACCTGCCATTATACCTTTACCAAGTCTGTCTTAGAGTAAAACCTCAGGGCCTTTTCTACAGTTGGGTACCACTTGGTGAAACCAAAAACGTGGTAGTTAACAGGTGGTGGAAATACTCTTCTGATAGTGAAGATGATGCCTGGGTGGTGGCACCTGAAATGGCAGCAGATGCTTTGACCACCAGCTGGTGGTGGTCCAACATTGTGGTGGCTCCCAGCAGTGTAATGTCATTTGAGTGGTACGTGTTGGGTGCTGAGTGTTGTGATCAGTGCTTGCTTCCCCACACATCTAGATGTGTTTGACAGACCACTGTGGAGAGGGTGATGTAGCTGTTCAGCCCACTGCATGAGCCGAGTGCTGGTGAGCTCAATATGGCCAATCACACCTCTTCTGAGGCTGTGATGAGGCTGAGATGCCAATGGTGTTCTGTACTTCACCTAATGCATGTGAGCAGGATGTTGGCACTGTGAGAGAGCTATTCTGCTGCTCTCTGTGTAGAAAACCTTATCTAATGGAGTTATGGGTTGTGTGAGTGGGAGGTCGCCTATGTCCACTGCAGGCTAGCACATCTCCTTGTTTCATACCTGCTGTTTTCTGCTTGGGAAGCTATATGTTATAACTGCTGTCTCTTATCTGTGTTATTATGGCCCATATGAGTCTTGGCAATGGAGTAGGACCTCATTGATCTAAACAATGTGCAGGCAAAGAACCAAGAGATTACTTTGCCCCTGAAATTTTATAGCTCTTCAGGGTATGATCTAATGATGCAAACTGTTGATCTAACTAGATACGGGGTACTTTGGGGTTTTTTTTGTATGAAAAAAATTAGATACTTCTTGTAATGTCAGAAACTGTAGGCTGAGAAATCTCTCATTTAAAAAAATGAAAATGCTACTTATTTGGAAACACATTCAAATATCATTTAATTGTAGTAACAGAATTTTTTTTTTTATTTAGGTAAGCACACAGATGCTAGGTTTGGGATTTTGAAAAAACCTTTTTATTCATTCAGACTGATATTTTAGTTAAAGCTTTACTACTTACCCCTCATCACAACCATGTAGTTCTGGTCATACTATTTGCTCCCAAGCAGTGAATTTAGGGCTCTAGGAGAGTCACATTTCCTAACAAGAAAAAAAGTTCTCTGGCTCTTAATCGTAGGAACTTCATCAAAGTGTCTGTCCTGTTTGAAGACAGTTTGTATGGAGAGGGGTGTAGTGAATTTGTGGTATCTACTTTGGTATATATGGAGAGTGAGGAAAACTTAAAAACAAAAGTGCTGTGCAATCTGGTGCAGGAGGAAAATTGTAAATTTAGAAGCCAGTCATTCTAGAGTACAAGGCTATCACTTGCCAAAGCACAAGTGTACTTGGGCAAAAGGACAATAATCTCACCCAGCCTTTAGGATGTTCCTGTTCAGGTATACTGAAGGCATAACTACTCTGTTGTGCTTTCTGTGAAGAGACTGCACAGGAGGAAAGAAATAATATTGTAGCTATGGTCCACCATTTGGCTCGAGGGGGACTTGCCTGTGAGGGACTTGGGACGGAACAATTAATTGGAAAGTGTTAAGAGTCCTTTGGGAAGATCTTTTCTAAGTGACTATTTGCATGAGAGCAATTGCTTCCCTGCCCGAGTTGCACAGAGGGGTGGAAGCAGAAATAAATCTCTATGGTCTACAAACCTATAATTGCTATTTATCACTTTGAATACCAGTAGTTAGTTATATACTGGGATAGCTCAGGGAAGGAATATGGCTGGCAGCTGGCTAAGCGTGGCCACGTAGAATCTTTTGTTTGTGAGGGAACATGCTAAATGCAATGGTCTGTGGTGCCCTATCAATCCAGTGGGAATTATAATCCACTAAAAAGCAAGTGCTGTTGGGGTGTGTGTATGGTGTGTGAGTATGGCTGCCACTGTGCATCACTCAGTGAATGGTAAGAGGTGCAATCATTCTCCCCAAAGCTCAGCCTGCCTTTCAGCACATCTGACTGGGCTGTGAAGTGCCTAACCTTGCTGTTCTAACAGCGTACTCGATTCAAGTATCACCTGTTTAGTTATTTTGATTTTTGACTCAAACTCAGTGCAGACGTTGTTACCCCCTGGGTTTATGTGTGTGCAATTTAGCCTGGGAGGCTAAAAAGATAAGTGCCTAATTTGTTAATATAGAATGAGGAAACCTTAGTATGTTTTGACCCCTGTAGCTAATGAGCTTTGCAATCAGACCATAGCAGTCTAAATCACATATATATGATGCCTTGTGGGTGTTTGGTTTGGGGGTGATTTTTTTTTTTAATTTGTTTTAAAATCTAGCATTCAAATCTCTCACTGAATTAAACATGTAATGTTAACTACAATGCCTCTTAGTATATCCTCTTAATGGTTATTTCTGGTAAAACAAGATAAAATATTGCAGTTGTTTTGCTTCATAAAGGATGTAAACAGTTTAATTGGAAACTAATTACTTATCAGCTTCTGGCATCATGCACTATTCATCAGTTAGAAATCTAAGTGCCGCTGTTTCTCTGCATTTCAGTCCCCTGCTGAAGTCCTGGAGATTGAACACAGGTGACACAGGGTGCACCTTTTTGCACTAGTAATTCTGTGGCTCTCCACCATTTTTGAAATGATTTTATAGATGGTTGCTGCATGCATTTAATTTATATATTTTTTAAAAAATAATGTTGGATGGTAAAATACTCTTTTTCTGTGTGTGCATTTTTGTGAAGCAATTTGATATATAACAAGGCTTCAAAGGGCTTCACTGGCAACACAAACAGGAGACATTGATATGTGCATAACTCTTCTGTTGGTGGTGCATTAATTTCCTAAATTGAGATTATCTCAAGTGGGAGTAGCACATTTCCAGTCTGGTTCAGCTGCAGCAAAAGGGATTTTCATCTTGTCTGGTTCACTTTTCATCTATAACTTCAGAATATTCTGATTTGGTTTTGCTTTTTTTGGGAGATGTAATGGTTCCTCAATACTAACAAGAAGCTTCCCGTGAAATATGGTTATTTCAATGAGTAATAGCATTGCACATTATATTAGTGATAACACTGAACAGTGTTTTTATTTTTTTCCCTTCTGGTTTCAGTGTTTTTGTTTGGAATTCTTTTTTCACTAGAGTGATACTTTAGTTGCTAACAATTTAATTTTGCTAAATATAGAATTTTTTTTCTTGCAAAAATGTTTCATAAAAATCACCAAATGTAAATGCAGCAGTAATCTGGGTCTGATCTGCGTGAATGCTTGCTATGTTTCATCTGTATCACGAAGTGATTGACTGCACAGGTAAGATAGATACACATCATCTCAGACTCCTGCAGAACTGTGGTGTGTTTTTTTTTTTAAATAAAAACTAGCAACCTAAACTACCTCAGCCCCCAAGTCCCTTCCCCCCCGCCTCCCCAAAAAAACCCCCAAACAAACAAAAAAACCCCAACAACCCCAACAGATATCCCACAAACAACATAAACCCAAAACGGTTGTTCTCAGTAGCTCAGTAAACTTAGGACATCCAGTCTTCATGGTCCAGAAGACCAGCAGAAAGTAGGGAACAAAGGTTTCCCAGAAAAAAAAACAACTCTGAAGACCTACTTAGAGATGCCAAGGTAGAGGGAGCTTGCATGAGCTTTCCATAAGGGTGTTCCTCTCTTGGGAATAAATTGTTTTTGCTGTGACCAGGATCAAATCACAGATTCGTACCCTAAAGACACGAGGCTGCTCAATGCAACAGCTGCTTCTGAAAGATCCAGCTGTGCAAGGTGCAGTGCCCCTTCTGAATTGGGCTTCTTTTGACTTCAGCAGCAGCCCATCTGTGATATAGTTCCTGTAATGCTCCTGAAAAGTGTCATTATCAATTGTGTGGCCCGTGTATTTCCTTATTGGAAGTGGTTACCTGTAAAGGCATGTTCTTAATTTCAGTGGTATTGTCAGCCTTCTCTGTGGTATAGCTTAAGCTCCATACTCAGGAGAACAGAAACTGTCATAAAACTTGCATTCTGAGCAGGTTGGAGAGCAGGTGGGTAAGATCAGGGCTTCCAGTTCATCCCTTTTACCTTGCTCTGATGACTGTCCCTCTGGTTTACTGCTCTTAGGCTGCACTAAGTTATGCTAAAGTTTGACTTGAACCAAGGATGATAAAGCCAAAACGGTTGGCTTTAATGTGCTTTCTCTCTAGGGTCCTGTTCCCAATACTGATCAGTAGGTACAGCAGCCAGAGCCCAGCACAACTTGAGGAGCACAAATCAAATGGTTCAAACTGTGCTGAGATGTTTGGCTGCCCAAGAGCAAAGGGGATGTAGGCACCTAAAGTTATAGCTGCAGATGTTTTTTGTGACAGAGAAATACTCATCTCCAGGTTTGCCTTTTGAATAAAAGATGTGCTTTGTTATATTTTGCAAGCATAGTTAGTGTAAATAATGTCATGAATATTTTAGTTATTGCCTTAGAAATGTCAGTTGTAGGATTGTAATAGATTGTTTCTGATTTGGGAAAAGCAATTGACTGAATCTTCATACCTGGATTTCTAGATTGTTAGTATAGCTCAAGACAAAAGATATCTAAAGTATACTGGTTCTACAAGCAGTAATTAATTCCTTTACAGTGGTTCTTGGATATTTATTTATTCCATAGAATTTGCAGTGATTGATTTTTTTTCTGCATTTACTGTCCCATCAGTCTAAAGATTGGTCAGGTAGAGATGGGTGACAATGAATTATTATTTCACAGAGCAAATTAAACTTTTTTCTTGCATGGAAACACTTTTATTAAATGATCCAATATGATATTAAGTATGGAACTTGATTATTTGCCAGGTTTTCTCTGTCATGGCTGATGTTACTACAACGTACTAAACAAAACTGCTGTGAGCTTTTTCTTGCCACCCTGCTGTGACAAAATGCATTCAGTAGCGTTGCCAAAATGTCCACGCAGAACTGCAAGCTGTTGTGGTAAGTTCTGTTAGGACTATTTAGCTGCTTAAAGGTAGGTTTTTATTTCAATCAACAATGAATATACTTGAGGCAGAATATAAACAGCTGTGGAAATAAAGTATTGAAGTGACTGCATGCAAAAGTGCACAGTATAAATTATTAAAAAGAGACTACAGACAGAGCAAATCGAGACTTTCCTGCTGCGCAATGATGAATCACAAAAGGGATCGTGTATAGGAGTTGTGGTGGTGGCAGGATCTGTATTAGCAGGTTTATATGTAACCCCAGACCTTCATCCTTCAGGGTTTGGTGAAAACCAACCCTTTTAGCCTGTTAGAATTGTGGGCTACTGACTGTGAGTCTTTAGGAAAGACTTGGGAAAGTCTATTAGGAAAGACTCTGTTCCATAGGGCTGGGCAGTGACTCTGTTTTGAATGGTGATGTGAATCAAGTCAAGTGGAAGACAAGAAGGCTAAATGATGAATGGTTTAATGGGTTTATAGGTTTTTCCTTAATTGGGATGGATCATAAAGATGTTAATTTCCTCTTTTGGTGACATTGTATCATTCCTATGCTAGAAATCTTCATGCATCTGTGTAGAGGAAATGGCTTGCTTGTAACATATGCGTCTCCAGTCAGACATTGGATTAATGGGATTTAACAAGAGTTTGGGTTCTTCAGATGTGTTGTGGAAAAGGCAGAACCTGTAACAGCTGTTCTTTGAGCTATAACTTCTCACTCCAACATGTTATGAAAGAGATGGAGAAAACAGTATGTGGAATGATAATCCCTACCAGTTAAATCCCACCTCTTAGTGTAATTTATTCTACATTGAGCATCTTTGAAAGTGTGGATGCTTTATTTCACCAACAAAGGTAAACAGAACAATTTCTCTTTGATCAGACCGTGCAGTTTTAGTTATCCAGTGAGGTGATAATTGCTCTGGATGCAGAAATCCCTCTCCTGAGAGATGGACTATGGCACACTCAGTGGTCCCGGTCCTGGCTGAGGGCAGAGGGATTTGATCTCCCTTTCAGATGAATAGTTCACTCACTTGTGCAAGAGCAGTATAAACTCTCTGGTTCTGCCCAGCTTCATGTTTGCCTGGAGAGACCCTAATCACTCTGCTAATTACCCCTGTGCATTGGGAAGCGCTGGTGCATACCTCATGGTGCTTGCTCCAAATCCATACCTGGCTATGGTGCGATATTTGCCAGACTCTGAGGTTTTGCATAGCTCTTCTGCTGGTGGCACCTCTCAGTTCAGAGGTCCAGCTTTCCCCGTGGTCCTCTACAAGGTTGCTGCTTGTACCAACAGATCAGTTCAACTTTGTATGTGCGGGAGGGTCTGCACAAAGATCTGTTATCACAGGTGCTTCTCAGGAAGGTGTTTTTCCTGAGCTGGGTTAAGACACAACTCTGAACAGCCAAAGCAGTGCTGGCAGTGGTAAAGAGATGGGCTGGAGGAGCACAGATGCAGGCTCCTCTCCACTTTTCCATTTGCTCCCTGAGACTGTTGCATGCTCCTACCTCAGCAGGACCCCTGCCTGCCTAGGTAGACCTTGTGTTTGCTCCATATTCTCTGTGAAAAGGTGCCCATTTCTATCTGTGGCCACACAAATGGAACTGGAGGGATAAATTGGAAGGAAAGCATGAATTCATGAGAAATGGGAACAATAAATCTGCTTACAGCTCTCTTAATGAATCTGCAAAAGGTTGTGCTGATGCCCGAGCTAGTGGTTTTGTGTATCCGCGTGGGGCTACAGAAATGGAGGAAGGTAAAGCAATCATGGCAGCCTACCCTGTCTGTAGGTTTTCTATTTCTGTGTTTCCTGGATCATTACCTAGCCCTGCCTGGATCTCTTTGCTCACTATCCAAACAGCTGATTTCCTGAAAGCAGTGCCTGTTTGATTCCAGCCACCTTCAGCTCTCTTGCACAGACGTTTCTGGAGAGGAGCCCTACCCTCAGCAAGCACTTAAAGATTAACTGAAGTGGTGATGGCATCCTCCAGCCCATGCTGGAGCCCTGAGTGGTGACTCCTTGTTTCCCATGCCACCTGCAAGGTTTTACTTATTTCTGCCTAGCAAAAGGCTGGCTCCATAATGGTGCAAACCATACCCAAGTCTCTAGTCTGGGGTAGTGCAGTTGCTCTTGTCCTGTTATGCCAGTTGAGAGTGGTGACAGGACTACATGCAGAAATAATGCAGCTTCTGTCTCATAGCAACAGCCCTTGCTCCATGAAGTGAGTGCCTCCTGTGTCTTTTACAGACAGACTTCATGGAAAGGAGGGGAATCGAGCGATAACCTCCCTGTTTCTAGCGTTAATAAGAAGTATTCGTGTATCTAGTTATTTAAGCTATTTAGGAACAATAGGGTGAATGAACTGTTTAATGGAGGATGGTTAATGCACGCAAACCACATTGTCCAGCTGAAATTTGTTTATCGCACTAAAATGTCAATATTATTATCCACTATTATCTTGAAGTGGTAGCATTTCAGACAATGCAGCATTGCTAGAATACCAACGAGGCAGATGCAGTAGGGAGACAGGGGAGTTTTGGAGCTTATAACAGCTCCTTATATAAATCTGTGTGTAAGATTCACTTCATATCTGTTATTTTGGGAAACGGTGAATGAAGTTTTGGTGAGTGTTCCTCAAAATACATGATTTTTCTCTTTGCTATTTCAAGTGCCTTTATCCACATAAGAAAGAATAATAAAAAACCCTATGGATTGTGAAAACAGTTCTTACATAGTAGATACAAAGATAGGATTCATCATTTCCAAGTGGGAAAATAATCTGTTTGAAATTATGCATAGTATTTCAAGTATTTAGGGTCTAAAGTGGTGGTGAGTTTTACTTATTATTTTTAAATTCAGTCTTTACCCTAGTTTTAGTAATAAAATACTGCTCTGCTTCTTAAACTTAAGCTGTGAAGATACAGACAGGAAGCCAGTTGCCCGAATACTTCTTTGTAGCAACAGTTGGGTACTTGTAGGTATCTTACGGGCTCAGTTACTTAAAGCTCAGCCCTTGTTTGACCTGTCAATGCTTTAAAACTCTGGACAGAAATAGTTAAACTATTCAATGTTTGGTCACAAAAGATGACAGCAAATTCCCAGTATGGATCAAATCGGTTGTTGTGGTTCTGACAAACCTGTCTGTCTTTGTGGAGGCATGATGGAGACACTGTTGGGATCAACCAAGTGCCAGGAGGAGATCTGAGGGCTGGGGACAAAACTGTTGTGAGCCTGGAGGAAGGTGGCTGGGAGCAAGGACTATGTGCTGCTTCATAGCCCAGGTCTTTGGGCTAATATGTTTGACCAGAAATTCACCTGAGGCGTCAGAAGTCTTTGCTTTATAGAATTTACCTTGGTGTTAAAAAAAAAAAAAGGTGTAGGGCAGGTGGTGGGCGCTTGCTGTTCATTACCAAATATCAAGAGGCCAAGAGACAAATGTGCCAAGCCCTAATGAGACAGATCCACAGGGAGACAAAAGGATCAGTGACCACTTTGAACTGATTTGAAATAGTATTTCTGGAGATCTGTGCATTTAGGAGGATTGAATGGGAAGGGGAAGGTAGAGAGGAAGCATCTGAATTAGTTAGAAACATAGAAGTTGGAAGGGACCTTAAAGATTGAGTTCCAACCCCCCTGCCATGGGCAGGGACACCTCCCACCAGCCTCCTCAAAGCCCCATCCAGCCTGGCCTTGAAGTTCTAGTTGGGGTTTTCTGTTGTTTTTGTCTTCAGTAGCTTCTGATTCATCACCATTGCTAATTTATATTATCTACAAAAACCTCTATGAATCCTAGTCACCCTCTGACATGTTTTATTGCATTTCTGCTCTGGAGGACAGATAATAATTTGTGCCCGTGGTTATTGCTTGCGTATCTCCCAGCCTGATCTGGAGGTGAGAATCAAAGTTGTTTGGAAATAGCACCTGGCTGCTGCAGGAACTTTGTGATAATGAATTTTGCACTTCCTTGAGTGTATGGAAGATAACTTTCCGACACAACTGGTAGGAGAGCCTAGCAGGGGAGATGCCTGGCCTTATTAAACCTTATTCCATTGGTCTTGGCCCATTGATCCAACCTGTCCAGATCCCTCTGTATAGCCTTCTGACCCTCAAGCAGATCAACTCTCCCATCTTGTTTGGTGTCATCTGCAAACTTACTGAGGGTGCACTGAACCCCCTTATCTAGATCATCAGTAACGATATTAAAAAAGACTGGGCCCAAAACTGAGCCTAGAGGGACATCACTGGTGACTGGTCACCATCTGGATTTTAGCCCATTAATCACAACTCTCTGGGCAGAGCCATCCAGCCAGTTTTTTTATCCAGTGAAAGAGTAAACTTGTCTATGCTGTGCTTCGCCAGCTTCTCCAGGAGAATGCTGAGGGAGACAGTGCCAAAGGCCTTACCAAAGTCTGGGCAGACAACATCCACAGCCTTCCCTTCATCTAGAAGGTAGGTCACATGGTCACAGAAAGAGATCAAGTTGGTTAAGCAGGACCTCCCTTTCATAAAGCCATGCTGGCTGGTGCTGATCCCTTGGCTGTCCTGCTCTTGCTTTGAGAGATGACTCAACATGATCCTCTCCATGATCTTTCCTGGTACTGAGGTCAGCCTGACAGGCCTACAGTTTCCCAGATCCTCTTTCTGACTCTTGTAGATGGGCGTCACACTGGCCACTCTCCAGTTGTCTCCTGTTGACCAGTATTGTTGATAGATAATGGAGAGAGCCTTGGCAAGCTCTCCCACCAGCTCCCTGAGTACCCTTGGGTGAATCCCACCCAGCCCCATAGGCTTATGCATGTCCAGGTGCATAAGCAAATCATTATCTACTACCTCCTGAATTATGGGGCGGTTGTTCTGCTCTCCATCCTTATCTTCCAGCCCAGGAGGCTAAATACCCTGGGGGTATCTGGTCTGACTATTGAAGATGGAGGGAAAGAAGGCATTAAATATCTCTGCTTTCTCCTCATCCTTGGTTGCAATGTTTCCCCCCCACATCCATTAAGGGTTGGAGATTCTACCTGACTCTCTTTTTGTTGACAAATTTATAAAACCTTTTTTAAATGACTTTATATTAATGGCCAGATTGAGTTCCAGCCAGGCTTTTGCCTTCCTAATTTTTTCTCTGTATAACTTAACAAGATCTCTGTATTCCTCCTGAGTTGCCTGTCCCTTCATCCAAAGGTGGTAAACCTCCTTTTTTCCCTAAGACACATCAAAAGCTCTTTTGTTCATCCAGGCCATTTTCCCCACCCTTTAATGTTGTGCCTCATGGGGACAGCCTGCTCCTGGGCCTGTAGGATTTACTTCTTGAAGAGCGACCAGCCTTCCTGGACCCCTTTGCTCCACAGGATTATCTCTCAAGGGACTCTCCCAACCAGTGTTCTGAACAGGCTAAAGTCCTCTTCCAGAAGTCCAAGGTGGAGGTTTTGCTAACCCTGTTCCTTACCTGACTAAGAATTGAAAACTTGACCATTTCATGATTGCTAAGCCCAAGACTGCCTCCGACCTCCATATCTCCCACTAGTCCTTCTTTGTGAAAGAAACGTCTCCCCTGCTAGGCTCTCCTACTAGTTGTGTCAGAAAGTTATCTTCTACACACTCAAGGAACTTCCTATCCTGCCTGCTCTCTGCTGTGTTATATTTTAAGCAGGTTGCTCAAAGCCCCATCCAGCCTGGCCTTGAACACTTCCGGGTTTGGGGCATCGTGTGTCAGGAATAGTGTGGCCAGCAGGAGTAGGGCAGTGATGGTATCTCTGTACTGGGCACTGGTGAGGCCTCACCTTGAGTACTGAGTTCAGTTCTGGGCCCCTCACTACAAGAAGGACATTGAAGCGCTGGAGCATGTCCAGAGGAGAGCCACCAAGCTGGTGAGGGTCTAGAGAACAAGTCCTATGAGGAGAGGCTAAGGGAACTGGGCATGTTTAGTTTGGAGAAGAGGAGGCNNAGAGGAGGCTGAGGGGAGACCTCATTGCCCTCCACAACTACCTGAAAGGAGGCCGTAGAGAGGTGGGTGTTGGCCTTTTTTCCAAAGGGAATAATGTCAGGATAAGAGGAAATGGTCTAAGACTGCGGCAGGGGAGGTTTAGATTAGCTATCAGGAAGAATTACTTTACTGCGAGAGTGGTCAGGCACTGGAACAGCCTGCCCAGGCAGGTGGTGGGGTCGCCATTTTTGGAGGTATCTAAGAAACGTGTAGACATGGCACTTGAGGGCATGCTGAGATTATTGTGTTGTGTCTGGGTTTTTTTTCGGTGTGGTGGGTTGTTGTTTTTTTTTCGGTGTGGTGGTTGGACTCCATGATCTCAGAGGTCCCTTCCAACCATGAATATTCTGTGATTTTCATTCAATGCAACTCTGTGCCCAAAGACTTGTTTGGTGGAGGCAAGTTAAATTGCTGAAGCAGGTTATATGGTTCATTTATTCATGCATTCACTTTAATTTAAAATTATAGTAAGTGGATGAAGTTTTATAAAATTCATATAACTTTTAGGAGGCATTGCCACAAAATTACTATTTATGAAACTAGAATTCATAAGCAGTCTTAAAAAGAAAATACCACAAAAAGTAATGCTTTTGCTCCTGGGATTAGCTAGATAGGCACTCCCTGTATCCTAACCACGGCAGTGTTATTGGATTTGGAAGCTGCAGAAGAGGTCTTATGACTTTAGGTAGGTTTTCAAAGAAGGCCATCAAACTAACATTAACATTAATAAGGCTGTAATAAGTGAGGTTAGGAAGGAAATGTGACAGCTCTTATTAGGGCAAATGAGCAAGTGGTGAAAAGAAAACAAGCTTTCCAAGACCGGAGCCTTTATTCAAGTCTGAAATCAAAGCATTAACTTTAAGCAGCTACTGAGTCTGAACAGTTGTCTTGTGTTTAATTTTGTGTCCTCTCTTAGCATCCAGTCATGCTGCAGTAGGAGTACTGAGGGGTCTGCTACCTGCAAACAATGAAGGTATTTGTAGCATCTGGCAAAACAAGGAGCTGTGCCATACCCTGTATTGTAGAGTGCCTTTATGTGGCATTGAATTTGTTGACAACATGGGCTTAAATCCCACATAAGTTTTTTAAAAAAAATAAACTACATTTATTAAGGTGCATTCACTTAATAAGAAAACTGTGATGATATACTTAAGAAATTTTCTGCAGAGTTTGTTTTGGCTTCTATTAGACTTCTTATGATATCTGTCAATGAAGCAGATAACCTACATTATGCTTAGACACTTAGTTAAGTGGGGAACCCCAGGATTAGTTTGAATAGAGACTTAGTCTCTTAATGTCTAGGAAAAAAGTTTTTAGAAATTTAAAAATGAAACTTTAGGATCCAACAGTGAACATTCTTGCTTATGAATCTGTGATAAATCATGGGCAGAGAGCAAGTTGTAGTCCATCTTCTAGCTGTTGTAGAGATGACAAGAAGAGAGATCTTTAGATTACAATGGTTAACATTTCTGACATAAATAAATGTAACTTATGAAACTAAAAAATGCCAATAAGACCATTTCTAGGTTTTCCAAGCTGTAACACAGTAAACTGGAAAAAAAAAAATATACTACAGAAAAAATGGATTTAGCTCAACATTGAGGCACCTTACCAAGCACTTTGGTCCATTTGATTTAAAAAAAAAAAAGGGTCTGGTACTATGCCTGTAATTTAATGTGTGGAAAAGCATAGGTGCAACAACCACAGTATGGTTTTTTCACAGGTGCAGCCTGTGCTCTCACCTTATAAAAGGTTGAGTAGAAGCTCCTTGGAAAATGTGGTTCAATCCTTTTATAGCCTTTGTTTAACACATTATGCTAAATGTATTTGTGACTGTCCATATGGCAGTGAAAAATGGCTTATTGGATCAGAGGTCTGGGATAAATCAATAAGGAAACTTCTCCTTCAGCATGCTTATATCTGCTGATATCAGGAGGGATAGTATTGAATATCTGACATGAAAGAAAGAACTTCCTAACTACTGGCGAACTGCTGTTTTTATCAGAGAGGCAGGCAAGAGTTTTGGAGGAATTAAAAAAAATAATTCTAAACAATTTAGATGTAAAGTGGATCAGTAATTCTTCATGTAACATCTATTAAAGAGTAAGACACTCTTGCATATTTTGAAAAGCAGAAGTTTGGTGTAGGTAGTGGAGTCTGGAAAGCTTCTTGTCTGAGTTACTACTTGTGTCAGCACATCTTTCTGCACTCAGTAATATGAATAATTTAGTTCTTTGGTAATGTCAGTAGGAAGCTTTGTAAACAGTTCTTTTACATTAACTTTTGAGTCTTCATATATGGGCTTCTCCCTGCATCCAAAAAAAAAAAGTGTTTATAGAGCTGAAGTCCTTCCTTAATGACAGCACTCCATTGCAGTGCAGGAGCTGCAGAGAAAGAAGCGCAGTGGTGGTGAGATGAAGTCCAGTTTCCATGTTTATTCCCTGAAGTGCTGGTGGTAGTGGAGGGACTGTGGCTTCTCTGGTAGCAACTCGTGTTTTTTTCTGCACGTTGCTATTCTGACTTGCTCGTGGATTATATGTTGCTGTATACTTTTAGGGTGATTTTTATGTGGTTCACAGTGATGCCACTATAATTTTTGTGAAAGATTCAGCGCAAGGTGTCATTAGGGATTAAAGAGTATCAGCTGCCAGGCAAAAGTAGGGATATTTAAACTCTTTTATGTTTGAACTTTCCAGATTTGCTGGAACAGTGAGAAATCTTCCCTGAGTATGCTCATCTGCATAAAACACTGTCACCAAAGTCCTGTGTCTTGGTGCAGGAAAGGGAGATGAGTATTAAAAGAGGCTGTGGGAAATGTGATGTCTGCCTTGAGCAGGGTTGTTCTATTGAGTAAACTGAGGTAGCCTGTGGAGATGATGTCAGTTCATCTGTCTTCTATATTCTTCTTCGCAGCATGAGGTTCAGGTAATTCTGCATCTTGGAGGTATAACACAACTTGAAAGCCTGTTCAATCCCAGTATGTTGCATGGTCAGAGGGCAGTAAGTTCTCACTCCCCAGCATTATGAATGAAACATGATAAATGTAGTTAAAAGGACCACGTGTTAGCAGACTTCACTAGCAGTGATCCCCTCTAAATAAAATGTAGGCCACCAAGATTCTCAATTTCCTACTCTGAGATTTGCAAACATGGTTCATCTTTGCCTCTGCTCAAATCTCTTCTGAGTTGAGGGTGGCTGAACTGAAGGAAAGCAGGGGAATGGAGTGGCTCAGTGACACTGCTGTCACAGGACAGGTTCACTTTTAGCTGAGCAATGTTGATGTTGCTGAGGGAAGGGAAAATGAAGCAGAGAAACTTGCTGAGGAGCGTGTCAGGGACTAAGGAGAGCAGTCCCATCTCCTAGTCTAATAGCAGGATGGCAGGGACATGCTGGTGAAGTAACTGAATGTATTAATGAGGTCTCCTTGTAATGTTTCCTATTGCATTGAAAATGTCTTCCCGAGCCTTTTGAAGTAGGAGGAAATTTGAAATTATGAGCAATATATTAAAAATGGGTTCTGTTACTCAAGGAAAGACTACCTGATGACTTGCTTTTTTGGGTTTTAGGGTGATGGTAGGCTCACAAGATGTATTTGGACAGGTTCCTAGGAAGGGAAGGATAGGACCCAGTGGTCAAGGTCTGTTGCCTGTATCTTTGGTTCTGTAGGGAAAAAAAAACCAACCACAAAACAAACTTGGGCATTAACTCCTTCTGCTGTGCTCTCTGTAAGGCCTCTTTTGTCCATTAACAGTAATTAGGTAGGAAATAGAAGAGTGGAACCAAATGGAGTGCTACTTAAACATGCACAGAAGAAAACAAAACCAAAACGTGGCATACCTATTTCTGCACTAATACCAGAAACCTAAGAAGTAAAATGTGGAACTAAATGCTTGCCTTTAAAAGAGGAGATTGACATAATATGCATCTCAAATGTGGCAGGAGGATGGCAAATGCTGGAATAATGGAGTATCAAAGTACAGAGACAGGCAGGGTAGTCTGAGCTAACAGAGCAACTATGCTGTATGCTAAAGCTTAAAGTCAAGTCAGATTAGCAGCCTGCTGTAAGTAAAATCCCAGTAAATTTAGGTAGAGGAAAAAAAAATACATCAGTAGGACTGTATTTTTGCCATCAGTGTGGTTACACCACCAGTGCTTGGATGAAGAAGGGAGAAACCATAAAGGGATAAAATACAACAGCTGTATTGTACCTCATCCCATGTACCTTTAATGTCTGTCTGGATTGGGTATCTGTCATATTGGGATGGGATACTGAAACTAAGCTTTAGACATGATCAGTGTCAGCTTCATGGGGCAACTGGTGAGGGGATTTATGAGGGAACAGGCAGCATCTAGTCCCTGAGCACGCAGAGCAGTTTCAAAATGTCACAATAGAAAAGATGCTCTGGGATAGTAACTACAGCGTGTGTAAATTCAGCATCTCTGCAGAAGCCACAACAGCCAGAAGATTCCCTCTCAGAAGCTAAGGATAACACTACTGAGAGCAGAAAAGGAGGATGTTTGTGTTTGCTGGGTTTGTTAGGATTTTGGTTTCTTTTAAACAAACACTGAAAGGAGTAGTTAAGGGCCGAATGTTTGTGGTGATTTAAAGACGTTGCATCGGAAACTCCAAGGAAGAGTATTGCCTGCCAGGAGATAAAGGAAAAGTGAAAACACTGGTTAATAAAGCAAGGAAAAAGAGGGTATCGAAACAAAACCAAACCAAAAAAAAAACAAACAGAAAAAAACCTACAACCAAACAGAACTCCAAAACAAATCCAAAAAACACCCACAGCAAAACCAAAAAAACCCAACAAAACAATACTGACTCCAAAGACTCCTCATGTGGATCCACCTCTCATTTTTCAAGAATGTAAGAAGTAACTGAAACCTGGCAGGTGAGGTTGTAAACTTATATAAAGTGTTAATAAATAAAATTGTCTTTGCAAATACATTGGGAGTAGAAATACTGACACCGGTTTTCCTGCCTTTCCCCAAGGGCCAACAGACCCCTGCAGTGGACAGGGATTGTTTTCTGTTTTTAAAAAAGCCTTCAGAGAAGATAGTCATGTTAGTAAAATCGAATTATTTTTTACTTTTGCCTTCTCAGAGGAAAATTTTGGAGATTTACATGCCAGAACCCTCCTCTGTAAGGGAGAAGGGTACCAAAGGATTTGTCTTGGTGTCTGTAGAAGAGGTGGCTGGAAGAATAAATAAGTAACATAGATAACAATAAGAAGCCATCAAGATGATATGGTATTCATCAAAGAACTGGAAAGCTAATTGTGTTAAATAATCACTCACTTTAATGTGGTTCTGCAGCAGAAGACTGAAGGGATGAGGGGAGGCAAGGGTTTCCAAGAAGACCAAAAAGTTCATTTTCTGTATCTAGGAGATTGAGGTTACTTTCAAGAATAAAATTAACCTTTAGATAAACATGATACATAGCAGAATCACCAATATGGCTTTTGCCACACATAGTTATGCCTCACTTATCTATTTGAGTTCTTTTGAATCATGCAATGAATGTAAACAAAGATGACACCCATGTGATGGGTGGAGTTTCTATAGATGTTTGATAGAATCCCCCACCACTCTTAATTTTAGAAAAATAAATAAAATTTCGAGGCTTCAATGGACCAAAATGGTAACCATAATATTAAATTATGATTTAATGATATCAAAATCATATAAATTAACAATATCATAAAATCATAAAGTGCAGGCATGAGTAAGATGGGCAAATCTCAAGGTGAAAATGAAGTACCAATAAACTATTGCAGAGGTCTCTGCTGGAGCCAGTGCTGCTCAATATATTGATAAATAGCTTGGAAAAGACAGTGACTACTGAAGTGATCAACTTGCTGATGATACTTACATATTCAGGGTAGTCAAACCGTGACCTGACCAAAAAATTGCAGATGGGCTTTAGGAGTTTGAGCAACTTGGCAATAGGAGGGCAAATGAAAATCAATGTATTGATTTGCACTACCATTTTCCCTTCAGAAGTGATGTCTTAAGATATCATAAAAGATGTTCTTGTGAAAACAGCCACTCAGAAGTGGGCAACCATACCTGTCCACCCCACCCCCAAACCCTCCCACCCCCAAAAAACAACAACAAACCATCAAATGATAAGAGTTATTAGGGAAGGGAAGGATTAGCAGCAGAATACTTCACAGTGGCCCTATGTAGGCAGTGGTGTACCCGTGCCTTGAACGCTGTGGGCAGTTTTGGACTCCTCTTCCTATGGTCTGCCACTTCTAAAATGGTACAGCCTAACTGGAATAGATATGGATAAGGATAAAGACACAAAATGATTTCTGAAAGTGGAATGATGAATTGAATACAATTCTTCAGTCTGGAAAAGTGCTACAGTGGAGGTTTGTGACTGTCAGTGAGGTGATACCCAGGGAATGGCTGTTCACTATGTCATCCAGCAGAAGAGCTGGCAGCAGCAGCAAGAATAGCTGGTAGGCTACAGGTTCAAAGCATGTGAAATAAATCCTTGTCTGCTCAATGTAGTTAAGCTGCAGAGCTTGTCACGTGGCACTCTGCTGTACTGTTTCACAAAATGACAGAACAGGTTTCAGAAATACCTACTGAAGGCTGTTAAATAGGAAGATGGTATTTCTGGCTCAGGAAGTCCCAGATGCGCAAGCTAGCATGTATTCTGAGGATGTCTTTGTGTATGCTTTGCTTCCTTATAAGCAGCTGTACTAGGGTTCTGCTATTGCTGGATGTAGAGAGGCTAGATGGGCTTTTCCCTGGTTTGTACAGTCTTTCATACCTCACTGAAAATAGAAAACAAATATATGGATGGATAAATACCTGTAAATTATACTCATGTTCTATAGATATTTTGTTTTGTTTTTTCTTTTTTTAATAGTACTTGCAAATAAATCTTCTCATCATCCCTTATGTTTCTATGCCTCCTTTTATAGAAGCTGCCTTGAAAGAAGCAGGTGAGAGCTCTGCTTTGCTGTAGGTAAAGCAGATAGGACTCTAGATAACACATGTTGACATGTTGATAAAGTGAACTTGCCAAAGGGCAGACAGGATCACTGAAGAGGGAAAAGTTACTTAAATGTTGTTTTGTTTGAGGTTTGTTTGCAGTAATGCAAACAGTGTAATGGGTTGGCTTTTTTTGGATCCCTGATCTGTCAGCAGTAAGATACATCCAACTAGGATGACTGATAGGAGTGTGAAAGTGGGAATGGGTGGTGAGGATGAGGACTGGGGAAGGCTGTTCATGGAATCAGCTTTTGCTTGCCTTAGATTGTCAAGCTGTGCAACTTGGTATGCTCACGGAAGGCAAAAAAGTCATTTTTGTTCAATCAAAATTGATTTGCTTTTTGGAAACTGGTATGAAATTACAGGTAGAGTTTCATAAATCTATGTAATCCTGTTAGCTAACAGATTAGCTTGCATTAGCAAATAATATATTTAAGTTAAAATGTTGCTAAGCAAATTATAACCAATGAAGAGTTTTTTCAGCAGTTTTACAATAGGAATTATAAGAAGTCATTTAGGATGCGGATACTTTTTTGTGTCTGTATTGCCAGAGGGCTCAGAAACCTCGGGAAGGCCTTTCATGTTCTTCCATTGAGAATGTGACCCAGTAACGGTTAAAGAGTCTAGCTCTTCAAATTATTTCTATTTTGGGTGGGTTTTGGAGCAGAGCAGAAGAATAAGGCTAGCACCAAAAAATACAGGAAGAGACAGGCCATTCACTTATAGAATAATGTTCCCCACGCCTGGGCTAAACTCTCAGCTCCCTGGCATTCTGTCAGCTGCAGATGGGATGGGGAGCATAAACTGTGCATCACCCTCTTGGCCTGAAGAGTGAAGTGACTGAGAGAAGCTCTTCTGAGCATGAGTAGGGGATGATGAAGGTTTGGATGACAGAGATTCGCTGATTAGCCAGAAGAAAAGTTGTGTGATCTGCTGAACTGTTATGGTGGTTAAAGAAACTCTGTGCTTAGTTAACACATACTGAGTAGTGTGAGAAGCAGCTTTAAATAATGTAGATGTTGCCAGCAGCTAATTAGAAATGTTGATCTATGAATCGGTGGGGTTTTTTTATAGCAAAATATTTTCCAGTACAGCCTTGAAAGGCATATTGTCTTCCTTCAAATGCGCGTTAAGTCTATTCCTGTTGGTAGGTCTTTGTCTTTTCTGACCTGTATCATTTTTTCCTGCTGCCTTCCTAGAGCACATAAGAGCTGGTATTTCCGGTTCCTAGTGATTTTGGGTGCTGGAAACTGGCCTGTGCACGGTATGTATGTGCAAAGTGGATAACTTAAAATCCTATTTTTGAGCATACCTTATCACCATATATTTCTTTTTAAAGGAAAACAATTCAAAATAATACATGTTTCTTCAAAGAACATAACTATTTTAAAAAATTGTTAGAATTTTGACAATTTTTATTAAAGGGAATATCTTATGATGAGGCTACAGAAAAAAAAATATTAATTTTCCAGGTTTAAAATAGTCGCTGTAGTAATTCATAACACTAATATTCCTAGTAGCTAATCCTTAACATGTAATCAGCTTTGTAGCGGTTTTTCACTAATTCTCTTAGTCCGGTTTTGTATATATTTAATTGAGCTAGCATGGCTAATTCAATTTCTTTTATCAACGCTACCCATGGCAAAGGACTGTGAAGCTATTTACACTGTTGAGCTGGAATGTGAGGGAGACCCTTCCCTGTCCATAAATCGATCGGTTCCTTTAATGCTGCAAGGTGCCCTGAAATCCGTTATTTGTGCCGCAAAGTACATCCTGATTGAATTACGCTGCTTACATTTCTGCCTATGCAAGCTATTTTGTTCCTTTTCAGCTCTCCTACAAAACTACTAGAAATCTTTTCAGGTTTTGCTTTTTCTGTTTCCCCTTCAATTTGTGGTGTGGGTTTTTTTTTTTTTTTTTAAATCTTGTGGTTTCATCTAAAAGGGGAAAAAATATTTAAGGGTGGTGTGGCAGGAGCTACCTGATTCCTGCTGAGCTCCTTCACATGCTAGATGGAAATCCATGCATTGTACGTGGCCACAGTTAGGTGAAGTTAATAGCTTAAAATATTACCATAATGTCATAACTTGAGGGGATGCTGTTGTCAGGAGAAGAACCTTGCCTGTTGGGAACCAAAGCAGCTGAAAGAAGTGTCCATGTAGCACCTGGTTGTTAGTACTGAAATCCTTGCTGGGACTTTATTTTCTGGACTTTACAGAATAAGTTTCCTGCCTGCTTGACTGGCTACTTGTAGCATCATTGCCCTTCCTGGAGAGGGTGGAAGGGACTTGTTTATTTTTATATGTAATGTAAGTTTGAAAAGTGCCAGGAAGGTTAGAAACAATTAAAGCCCTGAGGAATGAAAGAGCAGGAGTGAAGACTGATACTGCACTAGATGGATTCTTCCTGTGTGTGGGTTTTTGTGTGTTGTTTTTTTTTTTTTAAATTACATTTAAACTTCCTTTCCCATAGAAGCACTGTGACTCAACTTCATAAATTGTGAAGGACAGAAACTGTTTAGAGAATCTTATTCAATAAAAGTTCTTTTATGATGAGTAAATTCATTTCCCCGTAAGTGTTCTGGCTCTGTGATGACCCAGACAAACTTTTGTAGAAAAGATCTCAATTCTTCTTCTTTTCCTGTGTTCACTTCAGTGAAAAAAGGAACAGGCTCTTTGAAAGGCCTGAGTTGTGAAACAAAACAGGGACAGATCTAACTGACATAACTAAACTGAAAAGGTAGAGTGCATCTGAGGACCTTCTGGTACTGTCTCCTATACAGGCATGAAAAAACCCAAACCAAAGTACTAAAGTGTTTTTAGATTACCTCAGGTTTTAAGTATTAGGAAACAGAGATGGTACTTTGCAAAATTATTGCATGCTTTACATGTGGGAGTGTTGTTGGCTTTGTTGTTCGTTTTTTTTCTGAGAAAAAATTGCACATGAAATAATGAGTACAATGGTATAAATGACTTGATAAAATAACTTGGATTTTTTTTCTAAACATAAAAAAAATATTGTGGCTGTCATATATAGGATTGCGGATCTTATGCTTGGAGTATAAACTCTTTAATGTGAATCTTCTGTATAGAATCTTCAATTCAGTGACAATGTAGCTATTTGGATAGCTTTTAAGCAGCAAAGTAGAAATTTTTTGTATTAGTTTTTTAAACGGGAGAATATCAAGATTTGTTACTTTTACAGCAGAAATTCCTGGAATCAGTTAAGTTCTGATGCCTACAAGGCTTTCTTTGCTTGAGAGCATTTGCCATTTTAAAAAAAAAAAATCCAACAAACAAAACGACCCCAAAAACTTCCCTGTGATAACTCAAAATCCATTCCCTCTACGTGAATATGTGCTAAAGCTTGACTGCACTTGACTATTCAACTTAAAAATTATTTTTCTGCATGATTATTTCTGAAGAAAGTAGGACAGCTTATGAATGGTATAGTTTGTTTTTATGTATGTATAATTTCTAGTAGAACTACATTTGCACAGTTGACCATTGGGAGAGGAAAAATATATAACCCACTACATCCTTCATTTTGGTGATCTGGCAGAGGTCTTTATACTGACAAATTATTTTTTTCTCCCCCAGGCTTTTACCTTTTTGCAGCTGGATAAAGTGCAAACAAAACTAAGCAATCATCACTTGTAATGGGGCATTGTCCAAAAATAGAGCATTCTGAGCCATACGCAGCCAAGGCAGCTTACTATTTCAAAAGATACAGATTTGGCAGAAGGATTTTATCTGAAGGAAAACTGTATGGTTTCTATATTAAGTTCCCGGCTTTGAATCTAACAGATGGGTGTGTCATTTGTCAGGAATATGACTCATCTCATATGTTCTAACTATAGTTATAACATTTTTGAGAGGTGTTCTATAATTTATTCACTGACGAGAGTCTTTGCAGCTATCTGCAGGATGAAGATTTTCTCAGATCTTAAAAGTGGGGCAGCTACTTCTTCTTTAAGTGGGATCATGCTCAGGGGATGCAGCTCGGGATTTAGAAAAAAAGGTAGATGGACCAAAGGTGCATCACTATGGCTTTTCTCATTGTGTTAGCTTTCCAAACCTGCTGAGGTTTGCAGAGGAAGTCAATGAGGAGTAGTGTGTCAAACATAGGGTAGGAAGAGAGGAATAGCCTCAGATACATCATACTGAGACATACTTGTTATTCATATTCATATTGTAAAATTATTTACCATAACAATGGGGAATGGCTGCTTAATGAGCTCATCTACTTGCAGTTATGGTATAAAAGGCAAAGATGATGAATAACCATGAGTGTTGCAACTTTTAAAACCTGCCCAAAAGACAGTTACTAAGACACCTTGGTAGGGTTGCGTGCCCCAAAAAAGGTGCTTGTAACTTCTCTTTTCCTTATCAGAAACATGATTCTATATATCAAGAAGCTGTGAGATGGGAGATGAGAACTGGCTGTGATTTGAGGGAGGGAAGAAATGGGACAAGAGTTTGTTCATGCTATACAGGGAATGGGGGAGAAGAAAAGAGGAGGAAGATTTTTGGGGTTTGTTGAAGGAACCCCAAAGGTTGAAGGTATGAGGAAAGCCTCTTGCCACCAGAATTTCCCTGATGACCCCAATCAGGTCTGAGTTTCTTGTGTCTGCAGCTTGCTAACAGAAATAATGCACCTCCCCTGAAATTGGTGGGAAGTGGTGAATGTTCAGCACATGATTTAAAGAGAGCAACCTTGACACTTAAATGTAATGGGCGTAGTTAGCTTTTTTTTTTTAAGGGAAAAAATAATTTATTTGACTTGCATAGTGAAAAGTGATGGGGGGGAAGAATAAAACCTCAGACCAGATGAGCCTTTGAAATGAGCACTGAAACGTTGATTTAGTGCTGCAGCACTTTGTTCTGCATCTCCTGCAATTCTGCCTTCTTGCTTAGGATGAGCCTGCTACATTGAGGTGTCTTCTCCTTAGACAATGTAATGCACAATAACTGGAATTAAGCATGACCTGCTTTCCTCTTAGTGCTAATAATGTTAGTGGCTGCCTTTGAATGCAGAATTTTAAACACCTTTTATTGCTTGAAAAAAAACCAAAACAAACCTCCTCTTCCTAATGATATTGACTATTGTACTGCATGACCCTGAGTATAGTTTACTGTATAACAAAGAGGTATTTTGCTTCCAGATGACAGCATAGAGCAACATTAGTGGAATCAATATCACATTAAAGATTCAGGCTCCATTAGCTTGATACGACAGATTATTTTCTCCAAGTGCTGACATCAGGCTTGGTTACGTCCATTCCTGGATCTTCATGAGTTGGCAATAGAGCTGACTCAGCCCTACTGAGAACTTCAGTCTCTCAGGAGATCCTTCCTTGTGCCTCCTCCCTCTGTGTGGTCACCCAGTTATCTTCATGGAAGCTGCAGCCAGTGCAGCCATCAGGATGTCTTAGCACTGTGGTCTGTCCTGGGCTTGGTGCTGGCCAGTATGCTCAAGGCGGTCCTTATAGGCCTTGCCAGGTGGCTGAGTTACCCAAAAGGGGAAGGTAGGTTGGAAGTGGTCCCATCACCAAAAGGAACAATGGTCTTGGGGAGGTCAACAGGAGAAAGGGTTTCTTCACTGTTGTTTCTGTCATGATTTGCACGATAAGGCGAGGTGCAATAGCAGGGTACTGGAATGGGATGAAAGAGCCTCAGCTTTGCTCCTTGGTTATGTTTCTGGCTTACTCTGTGGCCTTGAGCAATTTGCTGACAGCCTTCCCCATAGGTAAATTGGGAAAACAATGCTTATTTATCTTTTTATAGAACTTTGAGATGCCTGACAGAAAGATGGCGAGTATTATTACTCACAGACTTTGTTTTTTTTTTCCATTTCTCTTATTAATTTTTGTGCATTAAATGTTAACATCTCTTACTCTGGACCAATTAATTTCTCATTTTAAAGATGATGTTGCTTCCTGCCAAAGGATTGCTTTAATGATGGTTATGCCAGTATGCTGATGGAGAGGCTATATCAAAGGAAAATGACAAAATGGTTTGAATTTTGAAGGCACAATGTTTACAGTGTTGTATGCAGTGGCTGGTAGGAAGGGACTTGCCTTATTGAGTATTCAGCTGAGTTTTTAGAAAACTGTTGGTCTCCATTAACACAGCTCCTTCAAAGCTTAGGAGTGAAAGTTTCCAAAGTCGTTTATGCAATTAAAAAGTTTTCATAATTGCATTAGCAGGTCTTGTAAAGCTTTAGCAAGTAGGGAGGTAAAAGCAGCTGCATAACTTCTTTATCTACAAATAAGACCAGTGATTTAAGTTTCTAACCATAGATGTAGATTGTATAACTCTATACTCTTGGTATTATTTAATTTTGGGTATGTCATTCGTACACACTTCAAAATGTGATTTTAAAATTTCTAATCAGCTATTCCTTCTTCAATTCAATTCTCCATCAATGCAGAATTGCATCTTCCCCTCGCTAATGAAGTAAATAAATCGATACAAATTACTTAGTCATATAGTCTACTGAGTTATAAGCTCATGCAACACCACAAAGTCCACAAATGCATCACTTTAGTGCCTTGTCTCTGGTTTATGAAGCAGCAAGTTGGTAGGGGAGGTAATAAGGCTGGCAGGAAAGTTAACAAGGCACAATTTCCCTTCTGGAGTGGTCCTTTTTGGACTTTTTTCTGTTTCCTTGGAACATGCTCTGTGGCCTTCCCCACCACTCCCATCCTCCTCCCTCAGGAAACGCATGAGCCAAGGCTCCCAGGTCCAGTGGTGGTATCCATGTGGACTTCCCAGTGCTCTGTGCTTCAAGCCTCTGCTCCTGCTGCCCGTGTCCTGAGATGATGGAGCTGCTGGGAAGTGGGATTGGTGGTGGTGTTTCCCTCCTCTTCTTTTGGACGTTTCCAACACTTTTTACTTCTGTTGCCCTCAGTATTTTTCGTTTTAAAAAGGGATTGCTTCTTTACAGAGACATGGATTTAACAGTCAGAAGGAAGCAGATGACCATTCATCATTATATAATATAAAATGTATATGAAGTATATGTATATATGTAATTTTTATAAGTCATAATATACAACATTGATAAAATTATTGAAAATATATGTGTAAAATGTATATGGAATAGATATGTGTATGACATACATACTTATATACACATATGGGTGTATATAGATAAATGAAAGGTTTAAATCCTGTACAAAAGAGGATTAAAACCAGCTCAAATGAAGACATGTTCTGAATCTGATGTAACTTGTCATTTTATTATTACTGATGTGTTTATTTTTTGATGGAGCCTGGAGGTTCTATGAAAGATTATAGCACTGTATAAAATACATAGTAATCCCTTCAAGACAGGAACTGAATAAACGCTGTGAAATGAAGGTAGAGGATGAGCAGGCACAGAAAAGATACCTGGGCTCTGCTGGCTGCACTTGTGTAGCTAAAAGCACTAGCTTCCCAAAATCAGAAGTGGACTTCAAACTTGGGTGGATTTCAAATTATGTCTGGATCGGGTCAGTGGCAGAGCTTTCAAAGAGACTGAATTTTCAGTTTCATTCACTTATTAAGCTTCAGCTTGATCCATCCAACAAATAGTTGGAAGCTCAGTTTGTCTCAAGGTGTCGTGATTCATAAAATTATGTGATAGACTTGCCTGAAGGCAATTTTTCATTGCATTTAGTGTGGTACGTGCCTAACAGAGCTTGTGCTCTGACTGTTGAACTGCAGCAGTCTTACTCAGTCTGTCTGCTAAGAAGCTGTTACCTCCTCTAATTTAAATTACAGATTTTGTTTCCTAAAATGGATGTTCCCTGCCTTCCTAGGGCATGGCTTTATTTTTGAAGGAGTTGGTAAGAGATGCTTGTGTTTGACTGCCCTTTGAGTTCCTTCCATGACACAACCTAGTTTGCAATATAGACAGTCATTGCCATGGCCTTCTGTACTTTATCAGAGAAACCAAAACAAAAAAACAAATCGGAAAGAAATGCTGATTTACTGGATTCTGATCAAGAAGAGGAAAACCAGCAGGTGATGCAAAGGCCATCGCTTACCTCCTGCCACCAGCAGACCAGTGGCTACCTTGGGCAGACTGTCCTCCAGTTTTATCACAGCCTGATGTTATGTGGTCTGGGGTATCCATCCATTGGGCCAGCTGGGGTCACCCCCCCACCCAGGTGTGTCCCCTCCCAGCCTCTTTCTTGCCCACCCCACTTGCTGGGAGGACAGAGTGGGAAGCAGAGGAGGCCTTGGCGCTGTGCAAGCACAGCTCAGCAATGGCTAACCCCATGGTGAGTTATCAATGCTGGTTTAACCACAGATCTAAAGCCCTGCAGCATATGGGCTGCTGTGAAGAAAGCTTTCTCCATCCCAGCTGCACTCAGTACACCACGATATGATTAATTTGAGGATACAAATTGCATCATCGTCTGTGAGCTGATATTTAATTGAAGGCAATTTTAAACGTTATTTAACTTTCATTTCGCTTACTGTAACTGCAGGTAGAAAGTAGAAAATAAACACTTGGTTTCTTTTCTGTTGCTCTCTGAAATAGAGAACTGGGGCAGAGTAAATGTATGGAATACAAAGAAGAACTGGTTCCTTTTAGTAAAGTCAAGCTTGATAATTTTTTTTTTCTTTCTGCTAAGCATGCAACTTTTATAGCTGGAATATTTGGAATATTTTTCCACTTGTACTATCTTAGGTACAGACAAACTGTTCATTGCCACAACTGAAATGTCCATATGCAGCATATCTAACAAACAAATTTGGTTCAGATACCTTTGTAAATGAGTTTTATGTGGAATGGATCAGATGAAGGAGCCCTGTAACACCTTCCTCAACAGTATATTAATTCACCAGGACATGAGTTTACCACATGTACGTGCTCATAAAATGAAACTCTCTTTCTTGAACTACACTCCATTCCTGATAACACCTAATATATAGTGTTTCAGTGACAGCTTTAGTGTAACTCTTTTTCCACTCTCCAGTTCTCTGATGACTGTGGATATTACAATGCTCTGCGTGCTTTAACCAAGGAATTCCACTGCTCTGGTCTTGGTCTGCTTCAGTGGTTAAACCCTGAATAAGGATTAAATTGGAGTTTATTGATGCAGAGGATATAGTTCTGTGTTCAGCAGCTGGATAAGCATCTGTTTGGAGAATTGAAAGTAATGTTTTCTGGAAGCTGCCAATATCTTTCTCCCCTTTTTTGTCCTTGCTTCTGCTGCAATAGGAAAGGGAATTTGCATAAAGTTTCAAAATTTAATGTTAGTTCAGAATTCACAAGTTGAGATTGTGAATTCAATAAAGTTATTGACTTCTGTAGATTTAAATTTGCTTTCAATCTGTCTTTCTGTAGATGGTCTTAAATGTAGCATGTGCTGTGTCAAAGGAATCATGTTATTGGCTCCTTCTGTTATTTATGCACACTCTTATTTCTGTTTAGCCATGTAATTTTTTAGGATGTCTGAAGATGAATCGATAATTATATTTGAAGAGAAGGGGGAGAAAATGTTTGTATTTTATTTAAGCTCTTCAAGAGAAGGCTGTTATCTGGGGAAGCAAGAGTAGGTGGATGAAAGGGAGGAGGAGGAGTTGTATTTTAACCCCCTTCTCAGGGATTCACTGCCCTGTCAAATCAGGGGTGCAGAGCAGGGTGATGCTCTGGCTGCAATTATCTGTTCTCTGTGTCTGATCCTGCCTTGTCCTTCCCTGTGTCATTTTACTTACATGGATTCCTCCTGTACAAGTGTTGGGGGTGTGTTTGTGGGGGGGGTTGTGCGTGCATGTTCATGGGACTCCATCTCTCCTTGGGAATACCAGGGGAGGACATCATGTCTGCTGTGGCTGCTGCAGGGTTCTGAAAAACAGATCTGTAGGGGGGGTCTTCAATATAAATTTGGGGAAGCTGTACCTTAGTGGCCGAACCTGCAGGTTGTCTGAGGCAGAGAATCTATAGTTGAGTAGTCTACCATTTAGCAGACTTTCTACCATTTCCCCTGTTTAAATAGTGAAGAATAGAAGTTACAAAGGAAATACATCATTGGTCTAATAACTTTCATCAGCAAAAGAAGTAACATGCTGCAAGGTGAGGAAAAACAAATTCAGGGCTGCTGGAGATCTGGGCTTACCGTTCTAAAAGGTCTTGGGAGCATGCACTATGAAAGTTTGCATTCTTCTAGATGGTACTGCAAGTAATTTAATTAAAAATGACCACTTCTTTTTTTACTACTCTGTCTATAACTGGTTCAGTATAACAATGTAAAGATCCCTTGAAATAGGGGCTGGTCATGCATCTACTAAAACAAATGGAGAGTGAATCTCATAAACAAAATCTTCCCTTATTTGCACATTCTTGGCTTTTTTCATCTTAACTTTTGTTGATAATTGATTTTGACAAGCGTATTCAGGAAGCAAGTGATGATGAAATCAATGCCTTGACACATTGTCAGAAACTGTTTATGATACATCCAGGTTTCTTAAACTGCTATTTGAGTCTGGGAAGATACATTCACACAATTTATGGGTGAGGTAGAATGAGAAATCTAACCTGTTTAGGTTCTATTGGTGAGATGTGACTTCTTGTTTCTTTGCTATCTATTTTACAGTTACTACGCTTTTCCATGCGGCTGGAGGAGGCTTCATTTTCTAATTCCAGTTTCATGAATAGGTTCCATTGCTGCTTCAAATCTAGTATCTACAAGTTCTTCCTGCAATTACAAACTTTTAAAATGCTAATCTTTCAAGCTTTCCTCTTATTTCCTCTGCAGTCATGTTTGTTGCTATAATTCTTGCCAATTAACTGGTTTATTAGCAAGCTCAGTGCATGCCCTTAATTCCTGTCAAAGTAGAAACAGTCCTTGATTTAAAGCTGTGATGGCAATTAATAAAATAAATGTGAAGTCATTCCTTCTAAATGAAGATGTATGGTAGACTTGCTTGGATTTATCTTTTGGAACAGCAAATAATGATGTTCTTCTAAGTAAGTTTGAAATGGTTGAGTAAGGAAACAAAAATTTTGTGGGCCTTCCTCTTTCTCAAGTCCAGCCTAGTATTCCAACAGCTTTCAAGGAGTAACGTGCCATGCTCCCACCCGCTCATTGGCTGTACCTCAGAGGACATGAAGGAGGTAGAGCCTGCCTTACTGTCTCAAGTGGTTTGGCAGTTATTCTGTTATTTTAGGCTTAAAATAAAAATTTGACTCTTGACTTTTTATTATTTTTCTTAAGTATGTGATGATGTCTTTTCAGCATGAACATGCAATCACGCCAGTCTTTGATATCAGACATTAAAACAGATGGAAATTACTCTTGCAGGAGAAGCTGGAAATTACAGGAGACTGCAACTGTAGGTGAATATGTATTTTGCAGCTGGTTATTCTTTAAACATAATAAATTCCACTAGAGAGATCAATTTTCAGTGTATTCTGAATAGATTAATTTTTTAATTTATTTTTTTAAAAATCTGTAATCTGATGTCCCAAACTTTCCATTTCATGCTAACTTGCTGGCTGGGATCAGCAAGAAAGGACATTTGCAAGTGAGGACAACACTGAGGACTAAGTCAAGATCCTGTGAAGTCAATCAACTTTTTTTGTTGTATGTGTGTGTGTATATATACACACACAGGTGTTGCTGTGTGTGTCAATATCCTCTAAACTGAATGATCTGTGACTGGTTAAAAACACTTTTAAGCTGAAAAGACAAGTTCCATAGCTCAGCTACCATCCTCTCTATTTCAGATTTTAGTCCTGCTTTCCAGATGGCTAAGAGGAAACACTTTCATTACCATGGCCTTGAAGGGAAAAAGTGAATCTTTTAATCTAAAGAGAAGCAAACAGATTTTCATCAAAATCCCAGGCTTGAGTGAGCACAAAGAGTTGATTTTCATCTCCATGGCCTTTTTTAATCAAAATTATTTTTGCCTGAGTTTTATCACAGGGAAGGAAGGGCAAAGGGAAGGACAGAGTGTCAGGGCTGAGACAATAGCTGAAACAGCAGATGCATTTGAGGTGCTCTTCTGACAAGAGTGTTGGGAAGCTCGCAGGGCAGGGTTCAATCCTAGGCACAAGCTAAATGCAGACTTGCAAACAGGTCAAATAAGACATATTGGCAGCTCTGGGAAGGATAAAGGTGAGGATAGCCCTGAGTAGCATATAACTAGAAGGACCCAAGGGATGCATGTGTCCTATCCAGGGATGCTTGGAGCAGCAGAGCTAACATTACCCAGGGCTGCCAGCTCAGACCTAATGTCATGAAAACATATCATGCCTGGATTACCTTGTCAGAAGGCATCACTGCAGAGCCTCGGGAACTAAAATTAGATTGACATTTTGTCTTTAGGGATATTGCAGGGTTGCATTCCTTATGAATGTAAGGATGTCAGGTATTTCGGGTATAGAGAATGATGCAGAGGACTATTGCTCAAGAAATAAAAGTAAAACACTCTCTAAATAATGAAACGGCTGACTTTTAGGCTGGGCTTCAAGATGGTTTTCCATGATAGTGTTGGTAAAAAATTAACTTTGTTAGTTGAGGGATCAATGAAGAGGCAGGTGGAAGCCTGCCCATGTCATTGAACGGTCCTTGGCAAGGCATTTTGACTTTCCTTAGTCTGATTTCTATATGCTACTGAGGGAGGGATTGCCAGTACACTAAGCACTTGGAAGAAGTGGCTTTTAAAAAAAAAAAAAAAAGCCCTTGAAATGAAATGCCAAGTCTATCATCTGCTTTATTAGTATGTCATTTGCTGTGTTTACTGAAAACTCCAGTCATGCTGGGAGTCATCCATCCGATATGATACATGTGCTGTGACCATTTCTCCTAACAAATCTGATCTCATCAGCTCTGTTTACAATATGGCTAATCATACAAGTTATACTAAAGCCTTTACTTAGAAAGAATGATACAATTAAGGTTTACAATGGAAATCTCAATTCTGAAAAATGTTGTAATGATGAGAAAAATTTAAATTTCATCTTTTGAGTGAGGGGAAAAAACAAGTGATCAGAGCTGCAGCTAGTGTAAATTCATGCACTTCTGTCAGATTAAATTAACTGAGAGATAAAAACATGAGAGGACAACAGTAAGAGAAAGGGCTCCATCTTCAACAAAAAGACTGGAAACCCATTAATAGTGCAATGGAAAGCATCAACTTTAAGAACAGAACAGGCTGGGAGTAACTTCAGGTATAATCTATTGCCATGAGACCCTGAAGGGTGTAGCAGAAGAGGGGAGAATGAAATACCCAGCTCCTCATCTCTGAAGTAGCTGAAATAAAAGAGCAACTTGGGAAGGATTTTTGTGCAAGAAAGTCCTAGAATTGTTTCATTTTCTTATCTACGTTTCTCCAGTCTTAAGTATTCAAGTACAGTCTTTCAACTACAAGACAGATTGGGCTGCAATCTACTTAAGATTGAAGTTTATTCAAGACAATATGTGTGAGATTAGTCCATCAGCACTGCAATTATAGAATTGAATCCCTTATTGATTGTCTGTTCCACCAGCCGTATCAAATTTGTCCCTTGGACAAAGACTGCAGAGCATCTTTGTGTGCTTGGTTTTGTGCTAGTTCAGGCTAACCCAAGGAAGTTCACATGTGTTTACTGTGCTGCTTACCTCTTGTTCAATATCTGTGGGTTCATTGGACACATTTAAATTTGTTAAATATATGAATGCACAATAGCAATCTAACCAGCAAAACATCGCTAACAGAAAAGCTCATTATTCAATGTCTTATCTCCTCTTCTTTGAGACAGGAGCACTGCTGTAAGTTCCTCATTTTACAACTGTGTACTTTGCCTGACAGCTTTCTAAACCTACTTATGCCAATTAAATCAAGGTTTATGCCTACATCTCATAACAGGACTTTAGATGATGTAATCAAAACCCCTTTCTTCATGAGAATGAATTGGGGGTTTTTTATTTTTTTTATTATTTATTTTCTTTGTTTGTTTTTGTTTTTTTCCTAGTGCTTAGACTTGTCACAGAAAAAAAGCTGACCGCACAGGATACTTTTGTTGTCGTTTGGTTGGTTTTTTACTTTTTCGGTTGGTTGTGTGTTTGTTTTCCAGGGGAGCAGCAAAGTTGAATACAGAAGGGTGCCGCTAACATCTGTATATGCACCATCTGCCCAGGTTTGGTTGCTCACTGCAACAAAACCATGCTTATTTCCTCAAGCTTGAAGGACCAGTTTAGATATTAGTACTGGGTCAGTAGCAAGAAATCTCCCTTGAGAGCAGTAAATCAGAGTCTCTAATTAGTGCCAGGTAGCAGAGATGCTTGTTCCTGGAGGTGCACCCATGAGCTCTGTAATAAAGCTAGTGTTGTTGGCTGTGTCAGAGATGCAGTTGTTTTAGCTGCTGATTTCTAACAATATTTTTACCTGCTCAAATCCCTTTGTTTTGTTTTGAGTGTCTTTTGTTGTCCAAGAATCATTTAGGAAGGAAAAGACCCATAAGATTGTCATCGACTCCAGCCATTAACCTAATGCTACCAAGTCCACCACTAAACCATGTCTCTAAGTGCCATGTCTTTTAAATATGTCCAGGGAGGGTGATTCAGCCACTTCCATGGGCAACCTTTTCCAGTGCTTGATAAACCTTTCAGTGAGCAAAGTTTTTTGGTAATATCCAATCTAAACTTGCCCTGGTGCAATCAGTGTGATGATGGCTAGGCAAAGTGGTTTTTGAGGTGTGTTCAGTAAGGTCAGCTGGGGCTTCCCACACCTGAAGAAATTCTCAGGTGGTGGCAGCTGCTGTTATCAGCTTTGGGTAACACACCTTGGGGAAAGGACCATCATCTACAAGGCATCTTGACAGCCTTGTAGGACACGTCTCCAGCCAGATGCAGATTATGATGCCTGTGTTAGTTACACTCAGCACTTTAAATAGACTTTGCTCATTCTTGGAATTAGGTCAGTAAAGCAGACTTGTGACTGACTCTTCTTAATTTTGGCAAGCTGAATGGTAGAAGTGGACGATCTGGGATTTGTGCAGCTAGCATGTGGGTCGGAACCAAAGCAGCCTTGGAGTATCCCAGGAGTGTGTTCCTGTTTCTTTGCCAAGCAAGAAGCCTTGATGGCTTTGGACAGCCACAAAATATCTGATGATTCAAGAACCACAGCACATCTCTTGAGCTTGTTACCTCTTCAAGTGTCTCAGTATGAGCTTCATCATGTCTCTCAGCCCCAAAACAGTGACACTTAAGTATGTTATGAATACTTAGGCAAAGTTAGAATACCCTTTCATGCTAAAGCAGTTTAAAGTTAGCAGAATAATTATATGCTCAGCAGAAAGGTGCAGAAATTCCATGATCTCTTTGGTTTGTATGGATGGATGTTTTGCTCTGGGCAAGACTCTGAAGGATACTTCTATTTTTTAATTTTCGTTTTCCTTCTGGGGTATTTTATTGCTTTGTAGCTATAGAAAAAAGGTTCTGATGGAGGACAGTTTTAGCGATAAGCATGAATGTCACTTGTTCAATATTCCTGATAGTTTGTTCCATTTTTTGGTAAGAGCAATAGGTTAGAAGTTGTTCTGAAACCTTTCCATTAGAGAAATTGATTAAAAGCAGCAGAAGTTTGTGCTTACATATCGCTACTATCCTTTTGATAAGTGTTTTTTATATTGTTTTCTCTTAGTCCGGTGAATTCCAGTTCTCTCTTCTGAAGCGGTTGCTGCTGTTGTTTATGGCTGTAATCGAATTCAGTCATCGTGAAGGAACTGTGATGGAAAGGAATCTCTGTTCCTTGTGATCAACAGGAGCCACCCTGAGTGTATCTTGTGTGACGTATTTCCACAAAGAAAATGTTGTCACGTGTTTGTTATAATCTCATGTTACTAGCATCTCACTTGAAAGATTAACTTTCTGTTAATTTCTCTCGCTTCCTAACTGACTGTTAAGATAGATGTAAATCACTTCCAATAGAGAAGACTTCAATTCCATAGAAATGCATAATGCATTTAATAGTTAATAGAAGATTAGCCTCCCTTGCTTTTTTTTTCCCCCCCAAAATATCTTCCATTCTGTTTACTAACAGAAAGTGAGATCTCAGTTGTTCACATTATCTCAAGAATGTCATACCACAGGTTTTTGTTGTGGTCAGTTTTGAGGGCCAACCCACTGCCTGACCCTAACCTTAGGTCAGGATTCAAAAATTTCACTAAAAATAATCTTAGTATAGATTTTTATTCCTCAGCCATACTATGTGAATATTATTCTGTGTTAATAATAACTGGATAAAACATTTGAAACTGAAAAAAATTATTCTTCTGGATTCTGTGAATTGGAGTGGTGAAGCATACAGGAATATTTGAAATGTAATAGGATTCTTGGAGAGCACGTTACTTCTAAATGAGTGGAATACCTGGATAAGCAGCAACTCCACCTCTGCAGCTCTCCTGCTAATTGCTTTAGACTCTGGGTATAGAGATGCAAAGTAATCTGTCCATCCCTCCTTGGAAATATTAAGGGACTATGATTCATTAGCTGGTTTCTCAAGAGAAAGCATTAATTCTCTCCTGAAGGAATTAGTGAGAATTTGCTTTCACTTGTATATTTTGTTGCATTTTTAATGAAGGAGGGAGAAGGGGAAATGTAGACACGTACCAAAAGTGCATGCAAATTGGGTGAGACATCCTGTCAGCTGACCAAAGGCTCTCTCATCCTGCTAAACGTGTACTAGTAAAAGCAATGCAAATATTTCTCATGCAATTCTATCTCTCAGCCTCAAGTTCTGTCATTTAGCTGACTCTAACATCAGTGAAACTGCAGTGGAATAAATCAACTTGGAAGAAAGCCCTCATCATAGGTATTAGATAACTCAGAGGTAGTAGAAAGAATGAATCCTGGGACTGTGCTCTCCAGGCAGTGCCTGTCCTTTATCCTCTTCTCTGCACTTTTAATACCCTTCTTGATTCATAGACCTATTACATTTTCTACATTTCTCACTTTCAATCTGTTGTAGTTTGGTCTGTATGAGAGCTAAATGGATGATTGTACCAAACCCAGGAGCTTGAAGTTATTCTGTATCTTATTGGAGAAGAAATGACATTGTCACTTCAGCATGTATACAGAAACCAGGAAGTTTCACTGAGATAAAAAACTTGGATTACATTAGAATTATAAAATATTCATCAGCTATATTGGTGTGGCTTTTATTCTGGGGATTTATTCTGGATCTGCTCGGTAAAGAAAATACACATATTTAAGTATTTTCTTTTTCAAGATAATGTTTGGAATTGTTTCTGTCAAATACAGTGCTTCAAAATGCCTTTTTTTTTCTTTATTAATCAACCTTATGAAAATATTTTTATTTGGTTTGTTGTTATCACTGGAAGAAGACAAAGAAGAATTCTTAAGCTGTTCTCTCATCTACTGAGAACAAAGTATAGAGATTAAAGGAACCTCTTGTGCATTTGAAGAGGCAAGATGTTCTAGACTTTGCTTAAAAACCAACTCTGTTTCAGGAAAAACAGTGCTCCACATCTTTATTTTTACTTGATAAAGATAGAAGGATGGTGACAGACTGGAATCAAGCATTTTGGATCCAAGCAATGCATAGCTGTGTTATGCTGTGGGGGGTGCCATGGGGACCCACCACGTTCTGCCAGTCCCAGTTCCCAATTTGAGGTGTTTGTGCCAGCTGGGCTGTAACCTGCCTGGCCTGAAGTGTCTGACGAGAGAGACGCTCTGCTGTGGGTATCAGTCTGTTCCATGTTCATTTCCATTCTTGCTTGTCTGCTCTTGGGTACTTTGTGGAAGAGGACTGCATGAAGACAGCTATTTGGGACCACTCAGAAGACAGAGGACCCCAAAATAGTGCTTGGCTTTGGCTATCATGGCACAGTAGGATAGACTGAATAGAAACTTGAGTGTGTATTTTGCTGAGGATTGAACATTTCCTAAGTTTGTTGCTGAAGCAAAACAAGTTGATTTGTTTTGAATTTATATGTTTACGTGACTTTTTCTTTCAACTGAGCTGGACTAAGTTTCTACTGCAGCTAGCAACTAAAACTCAATTAGCTAAGAAAAATACTGTAATCTTATGAAATGATGTAGCATTTCAGTGATGTTGTTAAGCTGGATTCTGAAGAGCAACCATAAAAACCAGCTGATGTTATCTGACAAACATGCACTTCTGAATATGTTGCTCTGTGATGCCAACGATTCAGTCAATATTTGAAGGAGTTTGTTACTGGTAGAAAAGGTGGGGGAAGAGCAGAGGGAGGAAGGAAAATCAGCTTTGGCAATGGATAAATGGCTGACCGGGATAGATTCTAATGTTGATGAGAGAGAAGTCTTACAGAGCAGGCACACAAGTGTGATTCAGATGCCCATCTCAATGGCAGGGCTGCCCAATCAGAAGGGTATTTACATTCCTTGCTTTGCTAATACCATGGAGTTTTGTTAAAAAGCAGGAGTGTGTTAATCTTTATCAAACTTGATTACTAAGCCTTGCCAGGGGAAACAGATTGAGAACCTATTTCTTCTGTGAAATATTGTGGATTCTGATTGTGGAATACACACAGAATAATATATTTATTTGTATATCTGACCAGTTATTTTTTTCAGTTAATAGTGGATCTGTTGAGGTTATCTGTGAATATCCTCGATCTTGTTCAGACTGAAATAATTACCTGAGGTAGCTATAAGTAGTTCTGTCCTAATCCATAGAAAAATCTTCTTTGTTATTAGTGCCATGGAAACCTGGAGGCCTATTTACATGCTGAAGTTGTCACGTGCTCAAGTGCTTTCCTGGTTGAGACCTATTTTGCATCTTTATTGAAAATCTACTTACAGAACATCTAGATCAATCTTGTTGCCTTTTAAACGCCTAAAAAGGGTTTCCGGTGCTGTTTTTTTTCCTCTGCTGATGCTGAATCTTTTTGTACTGCTTTTATTCTTCTTCATGACTTGAAGTGAACCCACATCCTTTTTTCCACCCCTTTTAGGGTAAAATAGTTCCCTTGCATTTAAAGGATGACAATATTCATGACAAAGGAGCAGGGAGCTTGATAACTGATATTTTTGGATGTTTATATTCATCTTGCATGCTGACTAAAAAATAAATTGCCAGCACTTCATATGACCATTAATTTTGTATATTTTATAGGTTAGGAGAGCAAATCTGCATCTTAAAACATCTGCTGAGATGTCTCAAGCTTCCATTTAGGTTCGGTAGGGCTGAAACTTCTAAAATCCAGTTTAGTCGTGAATACGAGATGCTTCAGCGTAGCTGATGTTTCTCCAAGTCCAGATTAAGATAAATCATATTTGATAGAAACATTAGCTATATTCAGAAAAAAACAAAGGGGGAGATCTGAACAGGAGCAGCTGAGCTAGTACCCCCTCATCTATGTGCTCCTTAGTTCATCCATGGCCAAGGCACCAGCTGGGAAGCTGAGGGCTGAGAGATAGCATGGGCTGGCCTTCCTCCCCCAGCGGAGGTAAGGCTGTGCCCTATCTTCTTTTAGCAGGGCTAACCACACAAAGACATGTAAAGGAGTCGCTTGTAGCCCGTTAGATTTCTTTAGCCACACAGAGCTCCTTTTAATTGAGTTACCTCATTCACTGAAGTACCAGGTTTCTCTGTCATCTTATTTCTGTAGCATTTATTAGTAAACAAAATACATTTTTCTGTCTTATCTTCTTTCCTGCAATTTAGCAGGAAGGGCATTCGGTTGGATTTAGTGTTGATTGCAGCTACAATTCATAGCTTCATTTTTTTACATGTTTCCCTGGACCTGGTCTGTGTTACTGAACAGAAGGCTCATAATTCCCTGCTGAATTTCCAGGACTGCTGAATGAATAAATTGTGCAGGGGAGTGAGTGGGAGGAGAAATGCTTCCCTGTGGTGGTTTTTTGTTTGTGGGGGATTTTTTCTGTATGAAAAATGTATTCTCTACAACAGTGAAGCAAGTCATCTATAAAAGTGAGCAGCAGCAACTATAAAATTAGCCCGAAAAGCGCAGGGTGCAACTTCTGAGTGTGGTTGCTCTGTAGATAAGCCATGTGACTTTTTTTTATTTTTTATTTCAAAAGAAGTTAAAAGCAATCCATTCTTAGCATATGCATGAAAAATAATCTTTAGTATTTCACTAGACTACTCTTTATCACAGGTTGTCAACTTGGACAAAATCCAAGCAGGGAGGGGAGTTCTCGTAGGCGGTCTTTGCTCCTATCTCTGTCCCCCAGATCAATAGACTACAAGATCTAACTACCTAAATATGTTTGTGTGCTCTCCTTGCAGTAAATATTCCTGTTCTTTATAATTATTGCACATATATACACATATCCACAAATATTAGTAATTAGAAATATTGAGAAGTGTTCCTTATATTCCTTACCATTGTCGTAAAGCAGTTACAGCTTGGTTTTTCTAGGATGATGCTGATGTATACAAGGGAAAAAAAAAAAATCCACAAACTGCAGAATTTGATGCTGTCAATTTGATGCTATGAAAATACAGGCTGTGCAGGCATGAAACCTCCATGGAATAATAGGAAAGATCTTCTGAACTAATAGATAAAAAAAAGATAAGTGATGGAAACCAGCTTGTTTAGACAGAAAAGAGGAATTCAGTCCCAGAGCTTTTTAGAAGATACTGTGGATAAAATCAGAGGGTCCCTGCAAAAACAAATGAGATGTTTTCTGGCTGATAGAGTAAGTTGGAGTAATTAGGTGTGAAAGCACACCTACCACAAAAAAGCCTGAAATTATAATTGAGTCTCTAATTGGCTCCTAGAAAGGAAAGAAGAAAGGACAGTAAATGGAAAGCAAAATTACTGAAGAGTTTTTTGTCAATTAGAGGCTTATTATTATTTTTGTATATATATAAGTTAGTGTGAAAAATACAGATTGCAGGCTCATTGGGTCACCATGCTGACACTGTGGGCATATGTTCTGTGTGATGATTTTTCAGCTGACACAGATGTCAGATGAAATTTTTAATGCAGGGAAATGATCACTTTTGTAGGAGCTTTTAATTTTACGTAGTGTGCCATGAGATTCCAGATGTAGATTTCAGCTCCATGTTGTGCAGGCGAGTTAGTGGTATTTCATAATCAAAAGTAGAAAATCAGTATTTTTCTGTTTACTCTTCCTCTCATGTTTTTAGAAATGCTCTGCCTGAGTTCCTTGTGATAGGCTAAAACTAAAGTTCAAACCTAATCAGCCTCAAAACTGAATTTCTTTTTAGTTGCCCATCTCAGTATCTCACTGACACAGTGAGATAAGTATACTTATAAGAAACTGCCCAGCTGCTCATCTCTCTGAGGGAGTGAGGATGCTTTTGTGGATGAAATGTGACTTTAAATGTTTGAGCTTCACTCCTTATTCTGTTTTAAAAAAAATGATGAGAAATCTATGCTTAAGTAGGGGTTCTGGCATATTCAGCGTTGGTTGTGCTTACTTAAAAGGAGGAGTTCAGGATGTTTCTTGCAGACTCAGTTTTGGAATGAACAGCAGCTTTGTTCAATAAAATCAATCAAGGTGTTAAGATGCACAAATATCTGTCTCTGTCACGTCGGTAAGTGAATTGCTATTGCAGCATAGCAGTTGGTGGCTTCTGGGTAAGCAGTTATCACAAAATGGATGTTAGATATGCTATTTAGTGAGAAAATGGGGAATGCAAATATATGGCTTTTCTGAATCCAGTGAATCCTTTTTTTCTGAAGCTAAAGCTTATTTGGTGTTCTTACACACTACAAAATTAAGGCTGGTCTTGCTCAGAGTAGCTGCCGCAGCAGTGGGTAAGTTAAGGATCTGGAATGATCTCTGTCTTAACCATACTGAAGCTCTTAATTTCTTCTCTTCCATCTCCCATAGCATTTCCTATTTGTTTGTCTGTTGTCCTTCTTACTGCCTGACTCTACAACTGATACAGATAAATAATTTCCACAGAACCAGGAGATCTGGGTTCTCTTGCCATGGACACACAACCTGGGAAGAAATTTGGGCCAATGTTACTCATCTTGGCTTTGAAGAGATGGAGACCAACAGTCAAAATGGATATACTTAGACTGTTTGTAAAAGAAATCATTTGTCTACAGTCCCAGTAATGAAAGGGAGGGGAGCTATAGCTAGCATCCCTGGAACTTTGCACTGTTCAGGCTGTTGGCATTAACTACTTTTCGCTTGAGTTTCTGCTTCTATATATATACTTTCATATTTGTATAAATATGTCTTGTAGTAGAATTATCTAGTTTTTAAACCAATGAGGGGTTTTTTTAGGCTCTGATTTGTGACTACTGAAAATATGGCAAAGGTCTGTGATATGGTATTCAAGTCCAAAATATAATTTATTGAATTCTCCATTCTGCTTTCCTCGTGACTACTAACTATCTTCTGCTTAGTGAACCACTTGGAATAAAAACAAAGGAAGCTTAACCTAGTCAAAATTAGTGGGAAAAAGTCTGTATGTTACTTTACAGAATAATACCCAAAAGTCAATAATGGAAGGTCTGCAAACTGATAAATAGAGAACTACCATGAAAAACTAAATAGTTTTAGAAAAACTAAAAGCCTACATGGAGCATGTAGCTCTTTGTACATGTGTTAAACTATATTTTAGGAAAACTGACTGGATCATCCTTATGATTTCTGTATTAAATACCTACTTGTGAATAATTCTTATGTAAAAGCACACTGAAAAAGCAGAAACAGCATCAGGATGGTGTTTTTTTTTTTTTTCTAGCCCATTTCAAGATTATAGAATCACAGAATGGTAGAGTTTGGGAGGGACCTTCAGAGATCATCTTGTCCAACCCTCTACCAAAGCAGGTTCATTTAGAGCATTGTTGGACAGGAATACATCTAGATAGTTTTTGAATATCTCCAGAGAAGGAGAGTCTACAACCTTCTCGGTTGTTTAGGCAGCCTGTTCCAGTGCTCTGGCACCATCAAGTAAAGAAATTCCTCCTTGGGTTTAGGTGAAATTTCTTATATTTGAGTTTGTGCCCATTTTCTCTTGTTCTATCCCTGGGCACCACTGAAAAGAGTCCAACCCCATCCTCTTGACACCCTCCCTTTAGATATTCATAAGAATTGATGAGATTCCCTTCTCAGTCTTCTCCAGGCTCTACAGACCCAGGTCTCTCGTGTTTATTTTGGATTTCTTTTTTTGTACCAATTACTGATTCTGCTTGAACATATTTTTCTACGACTTGTGTAAGAGCTTTTAGGAAGTGTTGTAACTTCAACGCTGTCCTTCACAATAAACCCCATCTTGAATGTCACCAGTACTGGCTTTTAGCGCACCATCATTTGCTGATCTTTCAGTGGCCTCTGTAAAATCCTTTCAGATTGCACTAATGCGTGTTCCTTATTACAGGTGGTGTCTTGGAACACTTCTAGTAATGTACTGCTATTAACCTAAGGGTTTCTTTCTGGTTCAGCAGAAATAATAGGGCAAGCAGCCAGGCCATCACTCACTGTCAGTGTTTTAACAGCTCAAAATCCAATTAGTTTATCTCAAAGCTACTCTCTATTATAGGGATTTGCCAATTTAAATTCTGTGTACAGAAATGCACTAACCCTTATGGTTGAGTAATAGTCACAGTTGACATCCATAGTACTTTGGGTGAAAAACGTGGAGGTTTTCTGCAAATTGGGAGGATATTTCAGCAGCATTAAAATTTGCTGTGTAATCTGACTGTTATGATTATGCGTAGTGGGACCACAATTGTTTCAACAGAGAATTGTGGTAGCATTTGTGTCTTCCTGCTATGTGGTTTATCTGAAAATATTTATGTGGATTTTCTGAAGAATTCTGAGAAGTCAGTAAAACCTCACAATTGCAGCACTAACTGATGATTTGAACACACACAAAGTACTATAGAAGTAAAATGTTTTTGTAATCAAAGAGAAAGAGGGAATGAAAAGTTTCTGGTTTTTTAACCTTAAATGTTTTCTGTTATCCCACTAATAAAGGGCATGTAACTGTTCTCTTAAAGTGTAAATATCTGTCATTTTCTGCCGTTGCCATTAGCAACGCTTACAGCATGTGTCTATTTTAAAATGGAATAAAAACTTTTGTTTCAGCATTGCTGTTAATAACGGTTCCATGGAAAATTAAAGCAAACGTTGAAGACGGTGACACTGGCGGATCTAATCTGATCTTTTAAACAAACAAAATCAAAGTATGGTAAATAGTACCCCCTATTCTGAGCAGTAAGAACTTATTTACACAGTCTTGGATTATCAAGGTGAGTGCAGGGAAGGGATATTGATTCTTTCCCTTTATCAGATCCCATGTTCCTTCCTCCTTCAATCTGAAAGGTTAGTATTTGTTTTGCTTCTAAAAATATGAAATGTCTTAGATCTAGAGAAGGCTTTCTGCTCCATTTTTGAGAGGAACTACTAACTAGAATTAATCTTTCTGGGAAGATACCAAAATAACAACAATAATAAATTATTTGTGAGCGCCCAGTTTGAAACTAGGTTACAAGGGACTTGATATTTAGAAAGCACTGGCCTTTTAAGATTCAAAGCCCTTAGAGGTATATAAATATAGATACTTGATACTCTTTGAAAAATGTTGGCTAGTGTCTTCATTTTGGTATTGAAAAGCATCAACAAAATGATGTGGTGATGTTTAAAGCCATGATTGCTGTGGTATCTACTTAGTGTATAAAATGAACATTGATCTGTCTCTACCATCCTCCTGACCAAATACCATATTCCTGTCAGTATGCTATTACTTATTCATATTGTAGTGATATCTATAAGCTCCAGCTACCTTAGGAGGAAAAATAATCTCTATTAGTTAATGAATAATTAACTTAGTCAAGTAGAGGAGAGGTGGGCTGAGAGAGGTGCATAGAGAGAGGTAATATGAAATAAGTACGATTAAAGAGTAAGTTTTCCTGAGTTTACAATATAGTTTTAGTTTATTTTATGCTTAACTTGTAAATTCTGTCTTAATTTTTAACTCTTTTCTGTGAAAATCTATGATGTCTGACTTCTACTTAGGCAGTATTCTTTCCTTATGACCCGTGCTAGTATCACAGTTAAAAGATAGGCTTTTGAGGATAGTGACAGTGTCAGTATAATTATGATATTAAACCTCTGCTTTCAGTTAACTGGAGCCAGCGCAGTAGTTACCCGTTTTCAGTGTTAAATTTATGAAAAGACAAAGGATAATGAGCTTGTTTCAGATGTGATTTTAAAAGGTCAAGATTATTAAGAGAAGAATAAATCTGAAGGCCAGAAGAGACCATTATATTAACTACCTTAATTTGCTATTAAATGCAGGCCATAAAATTTCATAGTAATTTTTCTGTTGAGTCCAGGAGCTTATGTTTGACTAATGCATTTGTTGCCTCCGGATTTTTGCCACCAAAGGCCAGGTGAAGAGACTGACCAGGTAAACGTAGCTCCAATACTAGAAATACATGTCCCTTCCAGTGGTAATAGGACAATACATACATATGCAGCAATACAGACCTGGCTATCGGAGTCTATCAGACCACATATCCAGTTCTGATGAAAAGTGGAGACCAAATGGTGGGTTTTGCAGTCTTGTATGGACAGTCTAGAGGCAGCTCTGCTACTTCTGTCAAAGTGGTCAAGATGTGATTTCTTGATTTCTTTCCTTTTTCTGGATTTTCAAGAGAGTCTTAATACCTAATTGATCATGTATTAATTTGGGGTTCCCAGATTTCTTTGGGTAGCTGGAAATTCATGTTGCATAGCAATGATAAAAGGATGCATATAATACTCCTCTACAGACAAGTGATAACAACAAGTGAAATTACAGCAATATTATTGGCATGGGTTCAAACTCTCAAGCTTTCTGATGAAGAATGTAGGTCTCTTCTTACTCCACTGTGTGAATAAGCCTTGCCTAGCATTTGTTCCAGTTTTGCTATTTGGAAACTTAAGTTCAGTGGGACTGGAGTTGATTTGTATCAAACATAACTCTCTGCTCCAAATGTGAAACACTTAACTTTCCACCATGGTTTTGAGTAGTTGTGATCTCCCAGAGATTTAATCATCCTGCTAGAGCAATTCTGATAGCCTCACTGGACACTGAGGAGTTGTGGCTACTGTTTTGGTTCAACTCAAAGTTGCTACCCTTGATGTACTATAACAGGGAGATAAAAGTTGTTCTGGACATTACTTGTGTTACTATTCCATCTTCAGTCTGTTTGAAAGAGTTTTACCACATAACACCAAGACATATGATTTATGCCACAAATGATGAAAGCTGTTTCCTGTCTGGGTCTTGCTTTTTGAATTCATGTTGTCAGAACCTGCAAGGTAACTTTGAGTTCTTGTGGTCCGGTGAGACTATTGATCTTTACTTTTAACCACCTCTGAATATTACCAACTTGTATGCTGGATGGGCATCACTTAGTTATCTCTGTGAGTATAGTTGTAGCACGGTAGGTAGACAAAGAGCGGGTGCACTTAGGAATACATTAACAAGACATGGAACATCAAAGGAAGCTTACGGTGGAGCCATTCTGCTAAATTATTATTAAACCATTCTGTTCTAAATTTGCTAAATGCATCGCTGAACACTGTTTCCCCCCCCACCAACATTTGCAGTGTTTTAGCTGCAAATGGAGCTGTTTGTGAACTAAAAGGGTTTTGGGCTCACTTTTGGGGTTTTGGACGGTTGGGTGTATTTAGGATTCATCATGTTACCTGCTGCAGTAGTGGCCAGACTGGAGAGCCATGTATGGCCCAGGGCTGCTGCACAGGAATCCACTCCACTTGCTGACCTAAACTGCCACAGAGGAACTTTTCGGCCTCTGTCTGTTGTCTGCACTGACACTGTGGGGCTGGGGCTGGACCAGCAGTAGGAGCTTTGGCTTCACAGTTCCCAAGTCTGTCTGTCTGTTTTTCTGGGCTGGGTGCTCTTATTGCCTGACATGGGTGAACTGTGGAAATCCAGTTCCCACTAACCTCATTCATTTGTTAGGTAAATGATCACCAAATTAGTGTCCTTTAGCCATAAGCTGCTTGGGATGGCTTGTTGTGTTCTTTTGTGTCCGTCTTCAGATGAACACATGATGGTCCTTTTTCCTTGCTAATTATTTATTTAGTTATTTATTTCCCCCTTAGCAGCTGTAGCACTAGGTCCTTCACATGTGCTCATGGTCTGCTTGTGAAGTACATCTCCTGTCTATGTAGACCCTCTGATTTCCTTTGGTACTCAAGCATGTTCAATACTATTTACTCTGTCCCTATAATCAGCATATAGAGGTGGTTCTGGCTAGGATTCATTCTTAATTTTCCTACCTTCCTAAAATAACAATCACTGCTATCCTAATCTGATCATAGAGTATCTTTTGTTGTATCTGTGGTCTTCAGTACTTCATGTCCCTAAGTTTTCACTGAGACTCTTCGCTAAAAGCACTGGTTTCTCACTCCAGATGAATCTTCTCCCCGTTCCTCTACTCCATGTTTCTGGTATCCTTTAATGACATGGGCAGTCTTTTAATGCAGGCTACAAGATATCCATGTTTTCTTATTCTGGTTTCGTCTTCATTCATGAATTTTCCTTGACTCTCTAGGCCTTTGTTGTAATAGATTATCACTTAAATAGGCTCCTCTTCATCCTTATTAAAAAGGTATGCAAAAGTTCATCTCTCAGTCTTGCTGTAAACTGTTTCAATCCTTCAGAAATTATCTGCAAGTTCATGCAAGCTAGTTGCTGCTATCTGGTGGGGCAATAATCACCTTTAAGAGATAACTTCATTCCTCATATAATGTTAGTTTGAGGCTTTGTTATAATTATGTTTCCTCTTGTTCTTGAGCACAAACACAGCTGCAGCTCCCAGTAGTTGCTGCTTTGTGAAAAGCAATAACAAAATGAGAGATCTGAGGGATGTATAACACTAAGGCAATCTTGATAATAAGCGAAGCCTTTAAAGCACTGCAGGACTCATTAAGTCCATCTTATTAGCTCATTTTTAGTTATTGGATTAGCTTGCATTTCCGAATTTAGCACAGCCCTGTCATCTGCTATTCTGGTTGCTTGAGCAATTTGATTTTGATCTATATTTTACCCTTCTATTGCAAATCACTCATGTCTCCCTGTTTAAACACCTAATATAATTTGTTACGGTTCTAACTTGACTGGCATCTAATTTCATTTCAGTAATAATTTGCTCATTTCTCATTTGCTCATGATCCCTGGCTCTCTGTATTTAATAATTTGCTCTGTCACAAAGTTTTTGCATTTAGTTTATTTTTTTTCTAATGAAGTGCAGGGAGAGCTTGTACTATGTTCTTCAGGTTACTTATGAAGTCCTGCAAAATGTGAGTCATGCCAGATGTTTCAGTTGTTTGAATTTTCCCTACCTTTTGTGGCCGTTAGTATACTTGTTTTCCCTGATAACTTTCTGTGCTTAGCTTAATTTTTTTTTCTATTTCATTCTCGTGCCCTCTCATTGAAAGAGATGGCTACCCCTTTTTCTGCTGAAGCCTCCTTTTCCTGACATCTCTTAACACAGTTGCTCTTTGCAATCTTTCTGTTATTGCATTGCATTCCTTGACTTCTTATTCCTCTACCTACTGTTGCAACTTCTGCAATTCCTGCTCTAGGGTTTCAGGTTTTCTGGTTTCAATACTGTTTACAGCCTTTTTCTTCTTATTTTGGCTCTTTTCTTAGACACCACAGTGTCCAAAGACACTAGTGCTGTTCAGATGTTCCCAACTTGATTCCCCACTTCGTGCTTACTTTAATGCTCTCAAAAAATCATTCTGCGCTTCCTAATTTTCATTCATATATATATATATATATATCTCCTCTGTCAATGGATTAGTAACCCATTGAGAGCAGTTCTTGTTTCATGATTTTTTTTTACACTTGAAATAAGTTTGTTTCTTTAGGTAAATGAAATCTATATAGACAAAGTAGATGAGTCCACTTGCTATTGAAATTAAATGGGAGTAGTTTATAAGTAGCCACTTCTATCAAAGCAGAAATGGACAGAAACGTGTTCCCCTTCGTTTGGTTCTTTATTTTTACTTTCATCCCCTCTTTAATATAGTAATAGCCACAACGCAGTTGAAAAGAGGCTACAGGAATAAAGTCTGGATTTCTTCCAGAGGTGTGATGGACAAAGAAGGTGGCCAGTAACAGGACCTGCATGACCTCCCTCGTCTCTTAGAAGAGGCTTGGCCTGGTCCCTGTTGAAACAGGCTGGTATCTCATGTGCAGGGCTACTTCTCCTTAAAGATATCAAATGTGTAATGTGTTTCACAGCACTTGCTATTTCTTGCAGCAAAAGATCAGTGTTCCTAAAATAAGGGTGTCTGTCATAAGTGACCCCTCTACAAGGTAGCTAATAAATGACTTAATGAAAAGTTTTCCATTAGAGATGTCCTCCTTCATGCCACCGTTTAAAATCTTTCATGTAGGAAATGTGCAAGTTTCAACAGTGCAAGTTTACAAGTAAGAATCATTCAGGTTTTAATATTTGTTACAACAATTTGTCCTGCACTATCTAGGAGATTAGACCATATAAAACCTTGCTCCATGCTGAGCACATAACCCCAGTCTGAATAGTAGCAAATTTTATGATGGGTATCACAAGAAGGAAGTCTTGTGTCTTTATTCTGTCTTTATTTTCAGTGCTTTTTGTCCTGAGAAGCCTAGCCCATCAGGGCCTTTAACAAATGGCATCTTCTTTTTTCTACAGAAAATATGTTGTCTTCTTACTCCAGCCTTGCCAAAACACCAGAACTTCCTCTGTGATATTTCACTGAAGTGAAAAACTGAAGTTCCTGTTTTTCTTTCCAAATACACCTATTCTTTGTCACCAGGGTTGCTGTGTGCTGTCATTCCGATTATATTTGTTTTCTGTGCTGTATTGCAAAGGTCAGCAATGAAACATGATTATCTTGGGATCTAATGAAATAGTTTTCTGCCTCCTGTAATTCTCGCAGTGGCTCAGACATTTAACCTTTTGACCCATTGGGACTAGCCTCCTAATAAATATACTGCTATGACAGCAGCACTGTCTCAATTGTTTTCTGTGTTTTCAAGAAGTCAAATATTTTAAACACTTAACGCTTTTCACTTCTTTTCCTTCTCCTACGTGATCTTCTCCTTAAACACAGCTCAACATACCTAGTCTGTGTTGAATTTTTGATTCTTGCATAGTGTCTATGTGAAATTTACAGTAATAAATTACAGTATCTGGAAGAACTTCTAATGGAAAGAATTAATTTTTTTTTATTACATCATTATTTCCCCATTTTTTTTCTTTACCTTTATAATCTCTCAGTCGTTGCCACATGCGTTTAATCAGGACAGTGTAAGTGGTAGACGTTACCTTAAACATAGTTGCCAAGGTTCCTGATATTTGATTTACCTCACTTTTATTATCATTCCTCTGGTCTCTCTGGGCACAGTTTCAGCAGGAGCCTGTGTTTCACAGCTGTGAGATGGTGTGCCACACACGGCTGGCCCAGCTGAGCTGCAACGCTGCTCCTGCTGAACAGACCTTCACCAAATTGCTTGGAGCGTGATAGCTAAAATGGATTGAGTAGCCCTGAAAAAAACCCAAACCCCATGAGTTGCTATTTTGAAAGCGGCCTGAGGGTTTTGGACAGTCTTTTAAATCAAAAATCCATCTCCATTTCCTGGAGTGTTCTGAAATGATCAGCACTGGTGTGCAATTAGGTATACGTGCACGTAAATATACAATACACTGTCTTGTTGCTATGTGGGTAATAAACATGGTGAATTACCATGGTGTCATGGTGAATTAAGTTGATCTTTTTTCTTTGAACTCTATCCTAATCAATTTCTTTTAAGAGATGAAGGATTATAAATGTCTAGGTTTATATTGTCTGTATAAAAGGTTTAAATGTCTGTATATTGCCAGCCTTTTCTAATTTTCATTGGGGCAGAGATGTATGGTAGCATAATACTAGAAATTTACTAAAAATATTTTGTTCCACTCCCCTTTCCCCAGTTTGTCTTTCCAAGCTATGCTTTATGACCTCTTCTCACAGCTCCTGGTGTGTTGGAGATTTCCAATTCACCCTGTAAAGGGAAACAAATGCTCGAGAAACTCTTGGAGGTAGTTTGGATTCACTGACTCAGACAGCGTTTTGTGTGAAAGAGACAACTCCCACCATGTTGGACCACTTCAGAAACCAGTTTTGTGGGGCAGCACAGGACAGAGAAAGCTGAGTAGCTTTCTACAGAGGCAGCCTGGGTTGGCTTGACCCAGGTGAAAAAAAATCCTGCTGGCTCTTGTGGATCCTTTTGACTGGGCTTTGACATTTCAGGGCATTTGTCAGCTTGAGTACACGACCTTGGCTTTGGAAGGTCCAGAAGCAGTGTTTCTGTTTTGCTAGCAAGCCTGTGGAAAACCTGAAGTGCTGAAGAATGTGGTGCAGAATAGACCAGATGGATCTGCAGTGGTCAGGTGAGGTCTAGCAGAGCTTGTTCACTCTGGTTCATGGCTGCTCACATCCCATCCTGGCTGATGGTGCTGAGTCCCATGAGAGTCTCTTCTTTGCCTTCCCAGGGATCCTGTTTAATTGGGCACCGCACAGCCATGTGGAGTTGTGTCAGTGTTGCTGTGCACACACTGTACTTGCAGGATTTTCAGAAGTGTGTTGAGAAGAACACATCCTTTCAGTTTCCTAGGGTCATTTGGGGGGGGTGGTTTCTGTTTGTTCTGCAATGACCCTCTTTTGGGTACACAGAGACTTTAGAGTGGTGAATTTTGAGTTAAATATCTTCTGTATAGATCTTTATATGGAGTCACCATTGTCTTTAAAAGGCTTGATTATAGATTCCCATCTATAAAGGTAGTTATATTTTCATGCAAACAAGTACCTATTAATTCATTGCAAAAGAACTGTGTTGTTTGATGACATGTATTTTTCACTTTGTCTTTTTCTATTGGTATGTGTTTCCTACAAATACGCTTGTAGCTGTGTTGAAGTTCAGAAGTTCAAGTTCAAGATGTTTGTGGATATGCAGGCTTAAAGAATCCATCAAATCTCTTGTAAGTTGCCTCAAAGTGGGAGTCAATAGGGAGCTCTCTGTCCCCTTCTGATGTCAAAATACTTCAATTAACTGGCATATCATCTACTCCTCAAAGGCATCTGTAACGCAAAGAATGGAAAATAGGCATCCTATAGGCAGCTTCATAATCTATCAGATGTCATGTTTTGATAGTATTTCTTCATTTAAGGAATCCTCAAATAGGATTCAGTGTTAATTACAAATGCAGATTAGAAATGCTCTTCAAGTAATGGAAGTGTTTCATAACATAGAGCATGAGAGTCTAACAATAAATGGAAACTGCTTATGATAACTTGTTTTGCACTGAGGTCCTGGTTCTTTCAGGATCCTAGTAAGAAAGACACCCAACACTTAAATTTGTTAACTAAGTCATTCAATAAAGGATGGAAATTATAGAGAGGGATGGCAATCTTGCATCCCTCCAGATGTTGTTGGGACTCCACCTGTTGTGACATCAGGTGAGCCTCAGGCAGCTCACAGCACGCTGTGCCATTCCCATCTGTGGTGGCTGGCTGTGCCATTCTGTGTGCCTCCTGTTAAGGGTTTGATCATAATGCAGGTTCATCAATCACTCATAGCAGTTCAAGTTTGGAAGGTGGACTCAGCTTTGAAAAGTCCGTTGGATAATATGCTTCACTACCTTATATCAATAAAATTATAGTTACTCTACAGGTGCATATAATATTTCAATGACAAGACCATGCTCCACACATTTAATTGAGTTTACACTGCATATATAGACATTGATTATCCATGTAGTGATTATGTGCACGCAGATTAATTATACTACTGTGTAGAGCAGTCACACAGTATTTGTGATGCAGAGGTATACCCTGGAGAACTAGTCGTGGCTACTCTGCCACGGTTGGTTGGTATCACAGGCTACCCAGAGCACACCTGCATACGTGAGGAGGAAGCAAGAATGTGGGTCACTAAATTCTCAAACCACAGTCTTCGAGATGCATCACTGCAGCAGTGAAGCACGAATAGAAACTTGTGAAATGTGACATGCCTTTCAGCAAAATAACAGTTGCCTTAAGAGTTATTGGCCCAGGGAAGTCAGTGTAGTTTGGGTAATATGAAGAGATCTTGTGAGGAGTTTTTAATGTTGGAGGCGTAAATATTAAAAACAAACAAAAAACCAAACCAAACCAAAAAAAAACCACAAACCAAACAACAAAAAAAACCCCCAACACCAAACCAGAAAAGCCATTCCAAAGTGAGTCAAACTGTTAGTGCTTCTGGAGGCCTTATGGAGGGGGGGTAGGTAATAGTCATTTTACAGAATCTCTAAGGTGCCTCACTTCTATTGTTTTGCACTCATTTTGTTATAGATTACATTCACTCACACTCAAGCACCCATACCTTCAAGAACCAAGATGTGTAGATGTGTACGTGTGCACAAGTAATCACGCCAGGATCACTTGTGTGACAGGGGAGAAGAAACACCAGGTACTCATCATGTGTCTTAAGTCCTTATTTCTGGTAATGATAACCTGTTTTTTGACTGTATTCATTAGGAATGGATGGTGGTTTTGATATTGTGCCTCATACATTGTTTCATTCCTCTGCAAAAATCCTGAATTTCCCAGTTGTCTTTTTACTTATCTGGGTATTTTATGTTCTTTATTATCTTGACACCTATCTTTTGGTCACTTTGCTCTTCCTTTTACATGAAATCACACATATGGCACTCTGCAGTGAATAATTGCCAACTTTCCTTTTAACCCCTGTTCTGCTGTTTCTTAGGGTGTGTGTGTGAGCGCATATGCACACGTACACAAATATTTTCTTCTCTACTTCATTCGTACCGAACTTTAATACTTTTGTTTTAAATCTCTTCAGAAGAGTAGGAAGTCATTCACCTTAATAATTTGCAGAAGGCATTGATACTTGCATTCTGACGTTGCAGTTGTGCATACTGCATACTAATCTCATACTGGAATAAGTTGCTTTACATTTTGCTAAGTATCACGGTCAGAGACGTGTGAAAGCTTCCTTTCTGGAAAAGGAAAGCTCGGGCATCTGGGGCTGTGACAGATTTAGTGTGCTAGCTAAGCACTCCCTCACTGGCTGCTGACGGGGGTGTTCTCCTGTCTGTGCTGCTGATTCCCTGCTCTGCAGGAGTACGGGCATCACTCACACAGCTGGGTGTCAAGGGAGGAAAGAAGACTTCCCATTCCAGGTAAAACGGCTGTTGCGAGATGGAGGACTCTATAAGGAAAATTCTGATGATGCTGATGAAGTAGTTTGGAAGCCTCTGTGAAAACAGGACTGCCTCTGAAAGAGCTGAGATTGACAGGTTTTGCTGTTTTTCAAAAGTTTGTGGGTTAAAATGCTTGCAATCTGCTTGTAATTTCCACATGAGCGAATATAGTGAATCAGGAGCCAAAATATACTATATTATTCAGAAATAAATACCCAGGGGTGAAATATGGGCTCCACTGAAGCCCATGAAAGCTCTAGTTACTTTCTCAGTAGGAGTCGTGGATGCTTGATTTGCATGTTCTTACACAGTTATTTTTCAGTCTGGAAGATAGGTCACCCTGAGACAAAACTGCTGACAAAGCAAAAGCATATTATCCTCTTATATTTATTATCCTTTGCAAACTGCTTATTGGGAGGCAATTTATTTCACAAAGGTGAGCTTTCATTACCAGGCGGTACCATGTATTTAACACTGTGTCAGAGAACAAGGCTGAGACGTACTCAAGAGTCTGGTTTTGGCCTGAGTTTGGTTTTGCCTATAAAGGTGCTTGCAACCCTGGAAGTTGCCTGCCAATTCCTGACCTCACTGGTTCGTGTGTGGTTTTCAAATCCCATCCTGGCTGCAGCCACTGCTTTCTGTATTCATACACTAAAGAAAACTAGTGTTAGGGACAGCTGGGTCATTGGGTAAAAGCACTGGGACAGCCATGCCTGAATTAGTGGCTTAGATTGTAGGTTTCTTGCTTATTAAAAGTAAATCTTGATTTTAATTTTTTGCTTACGTATGAGTGTCATATGAGAGCCTGATGAATCTGGAGCCAGGCTGCACTAAGACAAGGAGGTGTACAAACACAGAGGATGGGCCATAGTCTGCCTTTTTCCATTTATCATCAGATTGGCTTTAGACGAGCATCTTTTGGTGCTTGGAGGAGTGCCAGGTCATCTACCTTCTCATGCAGCCTCATGTGTCAGAGAAGTCATTCTCCTCATTAATGGATTTGCTGGTCAGCAGCATACACCAAACTCCTTTCCTTGCTATCCTTACTTTCGTTGAATAAACGAGCATGGGTTTTTTTTTTTTTTAATTGGCTTTTTTGGGTTGATTGATTTTTGGGAGTTCACTGGGTTTGAGTTTGGTGTGGGGTGTTTGGGTTGTGTTTTTTTTTCTCTATACAAAGTTAATTGAAACTCCCCATGGATTACAGTGGTGACAATTTACAGCAATCCCATTCTTTGTTTCTTTATCTCTTTTTCATCTTTTTTTTTTTCTTTTTTCCTTGTATTAAGTAGGCAAGCTGTTGTTGCTGTAACATGTTTATCAGTACCACCATATGCCTAAAAATCTCACTTGCACTAGAGGCATGAGATTATCCAGCACTTGCAGTAAGCACTCAGCTGCAATAGAGTTGTGTGAATCAGGTGTGTGCACTGCATTGATCAATGCTAATGGAAGCATAAAGTTCCCCATGGTAAATCTGTGGCTGGCAGCATTCTAATTAAACCTTCCTTTAAAAATAAATGAGAAGTCTTTGATTTTGGCCTCTTGTTCTGAAGGGCATACTTTTCTTTGGAGATTTTTCCAACTTAAATTTTTAGGAGGTTTTATAAATGCCTGAAGCAGCAGAAATGCCTGGATCATCTGTCTTTCTCCTTTTAAACCTCTGTTTTAGAAATTATTGTTCAAACGGCTAATGTGTAGCAGCAGAAGAATACTATTTCCTTCTAAATTTGAAGCTAAACCTCAGAATCCCTCCTGAAACGAGGCCCAGCTAGTTTAAAGCTTTTGGGTAATTCAGTAAGCAGGTAACTTACAGGTGTGAGAGTAGCTCTGTTCTTCAAGGATGGTGTGGAGAAATAACTAGTTAATTCTTAAAATAGTATGAATGTACTTGAAAGTTAGCACAAACCCAGTATTTTGACAATGAAATACAGTTTACCACGCATAAATGTTTATCTGTGTTGAGGCATACTCCTTACATCTTCAGTAGACATTGATACAGGATTTTTCCATTGCTTATTTTACTCTAATGTGCAAAGGGCGTTACCTTTGAAAAAGCAGCTTTCCCTTTGCTTGTGTCATCCAACTTCACTGGTTGCTGTGCCAACACCAATTGTGTCTAGGCTTTAGTTGTGTCCTAGTCCTCATTTCCTCCCTTCTCTTTTGGAAGAGGCATTCTGGGCATGCAGCCTCCACTGCCTTATATGCTGCTCTGTGGTAGTCCTAATTGGTTGTGATAAGAGTCCTTTCTTCTTCACCCTTGTTGTCTTTCCATCAGGAAATAATCTTTCCCTATACTATACTACCATACAAGCTTGTTGGTTGTGTTATTCACTAGCAACATGACTTTACTTAGTCCACTCCTAAAATGTGCTATAAATGTGTGCTCACTACGGAATGTGAATTTACATATGGGAAGCTAAGGGGAAATAAGTAGAATATCCCAGCAGGCCAACAACTCTTAAAGAATTGGATTTTGGCACACGTTCTTTGCAACTTTATTCAAGCAAGTGCAGGAGAAAGAATTGTAATTATCTTGGCTATTTCATAGTTAGAAAAATAGAAAAAAAGAAAAGCAATCTGAAAACCAAAGAAACGTAAATTTTTAGTTAAACATGGGGGTTTTACTGTTTACTGCAAATAATAGAGCCTCCATGGAAGGCATGTTCCATCTCAGACATATATAAATATATATATATTTGATAGTCTTCCATGTTTGTTCTGATAATGCTTCTATTGGTTTTGATTAGAATTTTATAATGGCTGGAGGTTGTCTGGAAAAAAGGCACCAATATAAGCACCAAAAGACGGTGGTGCAAATTTTTAAACCACCTTATGTTTCATTAATAATGTGTGAATTATTTTGTTTATAGAAATAACTTAATTATTGGCCATATTCATTTTGAACAGAGCTCCTTTAAAATTACCAGAGTGAACCTAATAAATTGTGTTGTAGATAAGTGGTGCTCTTTGTTACAAGCTTCCCCTTTCTTGTGTTTTCTGTGCCTGGAGGGAATGGTCAGGATGAGGAATTTCAGTCCTGATCTAGAGTGCTGTTAAAGGCAATTAAATTGAAATTCTTATTCACTCCCCCTTTTACTGGATTGCCAGGAACAATAGAGGTTAGTATTGAATGTTCATTTTCATGGTAGTGCTTTTTTCTTCTTGTCTATAAATATTTCCTAACCATCACATTTAGGAATATTTTTTGTTCCTTCTTTATAAAAAAAGCAGTGTGGTCGCCTAAGGCCTCACAGTGTGGCATATTGATTGAAACCAGCACAGTATGTACTGGGACTGCTGAAGCACGGCCATCTCTGTAGCTGAGTTGAATGCAAATGATGTAAATACTCATGTCCCTCCGTACTTTCTGAAGGCTTTGTTGATTAGCATCTGATATATGAATTTCAACAGGCCTGTGTAGACACTGTAGGGATCTATTGAGAACAAACAGAAGATGTGCAGAATGTGCTTGCTTTTATCCAAAGCTTCCTTGGGGAAAAGACTATGAATTGTTTACATTTGTCCTACTGCTCTGCATCTGTAAACAGGCTCAGTATTACTTATTTTTTCCATGTATCTGATCTCCTCAGTATGTCTGGCATAGATAAAACCTCTGGCAGGCTTGTTTGCAAGTCTTTTTTGCAGGTTAAGTCCCTCATGCAGTTGTTAACTGACATGACTTTACCATTGCACCAGCATTCACCTTATTATTGAATTGAGCTGATTACAAGCAAGCTGGTATTTGGAAATAAAATGAAATACTTTTTGCCTTTAGGACACAATAGCTTCTTTAGGTAACATTTATGGATTTATGATAGCTATCTATATTGTGCTCGTAACTATAGTATATTATTTCTCAGATTGTGAATGGGTGTATCCTAACAGTCCTTTTCACTGCATAGCAGATACTGTCCACTTCTCAAATGGAAAATTGAGGAATAATTTCCTTAATGTCATATTAAGTGTCTGTAGTAAAGCATGAATTGGAAAAAAATGTCCTTTAATGTTTAATTTTCACCTCTTTCAGAGGGCTGACTGATCTTATAAGAACTGAACTTATAAGAAAGAATAAGGACCCCTCAGTTTGTCAGCTTGCTTTAAACAGAGCACAAAACATTTAGTGTGTGGTTTTGTTTTTTTTTTCCCCTCCCATGTGGGGCATATGAAGTAAATGGCATGATATTACACTAAAGAAACAAACACAAACAAACCCACAAAAATCCTGTTAATGTTATGTGGCATAGAGCATAAAACTGATCATCTTGAGTCTGGAATTTATGAAATGACCAATGCTTAGGCAGTTGCTTGGGTACAACTCAATTTTGATCGTTTATCTCATATTCCTTTGATCAGGGGACTAGTTAAGTCTATGTACCTTTTTTTGATGTTCCGAGCTGAAAGAGAAATTAGTGATGGGGATCAAGCATATTTCTATCTTCTGTTTTTCTGTTGGTGAGTTCAGCATGCTGCTTTTTTTAACACAGGAGGAATTAGACAAATGGGACACTTCTGGAGCTGTAAAACAGCAAGCTGTTTTCAGCTAGCCTGTCAACCCAAAAATTTGTGGTCTAGTTTTCTTGCCTATGCCCATACTGATTCAGGCTGTGTTCTCAATCTGTTTCTGAGTTTTCAATCTGCTTCCCTGCATGGGCTGGCCATCTCATATGCACACAATACCTATTAAATTCCTTCCTCTCTCATTATTTTGACAAGACGTGCATCTGCCTGTGTTTTGATTGCAATATGGCTATTACTTGCATTTGAAGACTTTCATCACTTCAGTGTTGGATTCCAAAAGGAAACCTATTGATCTCTCACAGCCATCTTAAATGAACATCAGGAAGTCATGTCAGCTACACAAAGATTTAGTCTACATTCTGAATAAATTTTAGAGGCGTAAAACTTTCCCACTTTTTAAGAAAACAGATATAAGGTGACAGGAACACATCAGCAGCCACTTCTGCAAGGGTGCTGTTTGCGCTGCCGTGCTGCCAAGAAAAACGAGTTGGGTTTAGATTAGGTGCTACCTACTGTGTTCCTCAAGAGTAAAACACAGTCCTTGTCCAAGAGCCTGGACAGTCTATGTAATCCAAGTGTGAGGGAGCAGGGAATGACAAGCAGCCAAGTGATCCAAACCAAGCACTGAACGTACACCAGTAAGAAAGCCCATGGAGAGAGGGATTCCCAGTTAGACTGAATGCTGGCTTGGATTTACTAGCACAGAAACTGCTCCACCCAGGTTGATGTCAGCAGGGTCTGAAATATTGGAGATAATGTGAGGAAATAATGTGATGTGGCTCCATTTTAGGCATATTTTACAGGGGGCAATTCTGTACCAGAGGGTTTGAGACACAGAATTACAAGTGACTAAAGGAGAATCAAGTGGTAAGTAGACATAAAATTTGTGCCACAAAATAAGGTCTGTCCCTGACACCTAACCACAGTGAGACATTTCTAGCAAATATTTGCATCCATGGTGCCATACTGACATTTGCTTAGGGAACATGCTACCCTCTTGGATAACTCCAATCTACTTTCCCTTTTTTGTGTGTGTGTGTTAGGAATGTGGAAGTAACAAATATATAATCTATTCTGCTTTGCAGCAAGTTAGCAGCTCAAATACGTAATCATTTGAACAAGTTCAATGCTGTTGCATTATCCATCAGAAAAACCTACATTAAGTGTCAAAGCCATAAAGGTAGGATGCCTGCTTGTCCTGATAGGAGTCAGGTCATGTTTTATTGCTTATTAATCATCACAGACTAGAAGAATGAGTTTCTATGCAAACAATAGAGAATTTCTGCCCCAGGAGGTGGCTAGTAAGAATAAAACTGAAACTCAGAAATAGCATCCTTCATTACCTACTTATGTTTAGAGCTGATCTTCTACATATGTGTGCTGCTTTCTGCACCTAAATTAGACGTCTATCTTCTCTTTTTTGCCTTTTTTAAAATGCTAGATATAATTTTCATTTACAGATGTCATTTTATGTCCCTCACTGCATGTTAGCTTTCTATTGCTATTTATATTTGTCAAATAAATATTTTTACATATGTTGTTTGGAACAGTCATATTTTCCTATTTATCTTTTACAAATCTGTGCCCGTTTCCTTCACTGCATTATTTCTTTCATGCTAGTTTGCTTCTCATAATACATATATATATATATATATATATACACACAGCACTTAATGGCATCTTGTATGTTGGTCATAAAAGATTAGTAACAAAAAAGTATGTCCTAACTCAGACAACAGCATCCTTTGAAGCAGAGTCATGAGGGAAGTGATGGCATGAGTATATGGTGAAATTAAGACTGGTTTCTGCTAAGACAGTCTTTGTAGCTGACTTCAGTTATTGTCCCTGCACAGGGAGGGGGTTTCTCAAGGTAATGGAGTCATGACTAGGTTGAATAACTCCATAGCCTATGTTGATGTACCTAATTGTCCTAATCCAGTTGAATAGATGGAAGAATGTGGAAGAGTTTGCCCCTGCTTTTGCCATCCTGGCATCACCCGATTCACCTGAAATTTGGTTTAGGGAAAAGCTGGTACTAATATAGGTGACAAAGTACTTTTATGCAGGAACAGCATCTCTCCAGGAGCCAAACTATATACCTTTACTATAAATATCTGACCAAAATATTGATTTCTTCTTCAAGGGCAAGCACAGAGAACATCTGTGTGTTTGCACGGTGCTTCTTCCTCTCCCTCAATGTCATGTGTTATTAAAGGAAAACTATTTCCCCAGTCAGGATTCTGTAGCAGGCTGGTATTGTCCCCATATACAATACCATAAGATGTGTTCAGTGAACCAGTTTGTATCCAGCACATCACCCAAATGCAAGTGGGCTTTCTTTAGCCTGCCATCTTATGTTTTGTCTGCTGCTTCCACCTTCCATACCTGATGCCAAGCTTCCAGTTCTCACATACAAATGTCTCTGTGCCAAATGCTCCTCCAGTTTGTATCTCATCCAATCCTGGCTCTCACTAATATGGATTTCCCAGCTCCTGGGGAACTTTTTAGCTCTGGCTGACTGTGGGTGTTCGTGCAAAGTGGTGGTGAGGCACATTGTCACAATCCAGGCCTGCAAACCAGTAGTTGTTGGAAGACAACTGTTGTTCCTGTTATAAAGTTAGTTGACCTGGAAAGTTTTTCAGGTCAACTAACTTCTCCCATTGTAGGGTTGGCTTCAGTGAAACAAGTGAGCATAGTTAATTGAAATATTTGTATCATAGAAAATAAATAACCATATTAAGCAAATTATTAAAACATAAAACCGAAATAGGACAAATACATGACTACCAGCTGCAAAATATGTAGGGGCTAATTTAAAAGTGATCAATCTCATGGAACACCTTAAGTGAATATATCTGGAAAGTTTAAACTTTTTGGTATTCTATACAGGTTTCATTTCTATATGAAATACAGAAGCAGGACTTAACTGCTTGCTTTTCAATTAAAAGACACCTCATGTTCCTCTCCATGTTGCATGGATCTGCATAATTTCCATCTATATGGAAAGAGAATTATGCTTGCTTTCTTTCCTTACTGTGATATTACTGATCCTTACCTGATACCAGTTTTAGAAAGAAATGGGCTAGTGTAATAAATAGTAATGTTCAAATTTTATTTCATAGGAAAAAATGTTTAATTTTTTCTGATATTTTTTGTTAACAAATGTACAAGGAAATGTTAAGTGTACAGTAATTATCTATTATGCTATGTACCCTCCCCAAAATCTGTATTCATGGCCATTCTCAAACATCACACGTGCTAAAATGAACCTTCAAAATGCATTTGAGAAAAACAGAGTATGCACCCAGAAGGCCATCATCACTCTACCAGTATTTAACCATAGTGCTTTAATTATATAGCTTATAGCTCCCATTTCTTCATGAGCTTCTCCAACCCTGTCAGTTCTACCCAATTCTCTGTTGTGTTTTGATTTTTCCTCTGGATACATGGCTTTTACATTTGTCTTGTAGGGTCTTTATTACACCTGTGCTTTTTGGTTTGTCTCAAAGAACAGTGAACCATTGAATATAAATATGTAGAGTAAGATATAATTTATTAGCCGTGTTCCTGAAACAGTCTTATTAGATTCACAGATATAGTGACTGAATCCATGCTTAACAGTTTCATTAAATTGGATTTCTTGTTATTCGGCAAGTTGCTGATGCTTGCTATTTCAGTAACTTGCAGTCTTTTGAGAAGACAGCTGGGTTAATATATTATTGAATATTTTTAGAATCCTTTAATGCTGAGTTCACAGGATTCTCTAAGTGAAGTAGACTTAAAAGCTAAAAAGTTTTTGAACAGGGTTTTGCTTTGAAGTTTCTAAGGGGCTTCAGTCCTAGTGCCAGTAAGACTTAGAACATGTTCTGAAAGGCTATAAATAGTGGCAGTAAAACAATGGTTTTCATTTGGTAAGTAGCTCTTATTGATGGGAAGGCAAAGCAAAGCCACTGCTTACAGTGGGTACAAATGTATACTCTGCTTTGTGGTTTCGTGAGCCTGGGTAGACATCAGGGTTTTGGGGTGAATTTCCCCCTGAAAGCACATATAGTACCATGACTTATAATTCTCTCTCCCATATTAGGGGGAAAAAAATTAATAATAATGGTCTTTCAAACACATTTCCTTTGAATTTAGATAGATGAGAGAGTTTTTGCCTATGTTGGGCTAAATGTTTTTCCACATTAGACACCTTGTTTTGAGTTTTTCCAAAATTAGGCTACAGTTTTCAACCAAGTCTGTTTTTAAAGGTAATAGAGACAAGACAGGTTTTGCTTTTCTTTTACTTTATATAATTATTTTCTTACTATTTTTACTTTATTTTTAAATTATTTTATGTAATTACTTTTTATGTTATGGTATTGCAGGTTTTTCAGCTCTAAGTGATACCTCCGTCACTTCTCTTGTGGCTTGTACTTTGCTTTCTTCCAGGTTGCTTCAGAGCTGATCCAAAACAACACCATAAGTTATCACTGAGAAGCACTGCCTCGTTAAGCTTCTTTAAGAAGATGATCACTGAAAATAACCTATATATTTAGAAAATTCTTGCATACTTAAATATTGGGGTTTTTTTCAGCAGAAGCAGAAAACATTGAGTACAAATAAGATGAAGGGGCTGCCAAACTCTGTGTTTAGCTTACCAGTGGTGTGGATGGATGCTGCTTGATACTCATCTCATTTGTCTTTTTTTCAAGCTATGGGAAGCTATTTTCCATACCATGAAGTCAGCTCCTATAGTAAAAGAATATTGAAAATGGAAAGCAATTTAGAGAGATTTGTCAGCTATTTATGCTCTTTAAAACAGAACAAGTCACGCATTTATTTTGCAGAGCTAGAGAAGAAAGGAACTGACAAATTATCAGCTGGTCTCGTGCAGGAGAGTTAAACACAAGTGCTAATTAATGGCTAGTTAGCAGAGCACCATCGTGATCTCAGTGGAGGTCACCTGGATGGGGGCCATAAATCCATATTGCAAATGGGAACAGCTTCAAGATGCTTCATTTCACCTAAATGAGATGGTGGCCCTTAGCTGCTAGGAAGCTGCTAAGGCGCTATTTATTAGGTCAGAGTTTGGGACTCACAGATCTGTTTCATTCCCGCTGGCTCTGCAGCTGCTTGTTATTGTTGATAATTTTTCTCAGGCTTCAGTAGTTTTTTACCGTGCACTGTTTCCCTCTCGCAGGCATTTGGACAGTCCTTCTCGATTCACCGCAAAGTGGCTGAAGATGGTGAAACACGTGAAGAGACTCTCCTCCAGGAGTCTGCATCAAAAGAAGCTTATTACCTTGGGAAGATCTTGGAGATGCAGAACGAGCTGAAGCAGAGCAGGGCGGTGGTCACCAACGTTCAGGCAGAGAATGAGAGACTCACTGCTGTTGTCCAAGACTTGAAAGAGGTAAATGGGGCTATGCAGGGAGCAAAAGGGTGAATTTTCTTGGAATATCATGGATGGCATGGTTCCAAGTCATAAAAAATCTACAAGAAGTAAAAATGCTCACCTATCTGTCTGATCATCCCAGAAACCACCTGGCCTGAAAAAGCTGTAATTCAGAAAGGAAAAAAAAAAAAGAGTAATTTTAAATATTATTATTTTTACACAAAACAAAATATACAAATATAACAAAACCCAAATCAGGAAGCTATAATTTCTAAAGTGCTCTTAACATTCTGTATGATATTTTATGGGGCCTAAACACAAGTGAATTTTATACAAATAAACATTCTGCACACTCCTGGTATTCATGCAACTCCTCTCTTTCCTAACTTTCACATAATTTCTCAGGTGTTCTGGATTGGCTAGGGTCATGTAAAGCTTCCACCAGTTTTCTTCTACTGTAGAGCAAAATTAAAACGTATGCTTATGTTTAGAAAATGGGCAACAGTAAGGAAGCCAAATGTATTTATTGGCTTTGTGCGACATAGCTGTTATTGATTAACTTTAGGAGAGAAATTAGTAATATTTAATAATGTCTTTTTTCCTTGAAATTTGGAAATTTGGAATGTTTTTTACTTACTATTGGTTTGTTATTCCGGATCCCCAGTGGGGGACTGATCTAATTCTTTCCATTTATTTATTCTTTCCATATTAATGATTAGTTTGCACAATCCGTGTAGCAAATATCAGTATGAGACTGTACACAAGAGGAAGGTGACTCTTTCCTTCAGCTTTTCTAGAAAACTGGCTCTCTTGGTCACATTCTTATAGACTCACCAATATGTGCATGTCCTACCACTCTGTACAACACTAATTGTGGTAAAATGAAGGGTAATGAATGCTGACTATCAAGTCCTCATCACCTGTCCTGAGTTCCTCGTATATTTGTGACCACATGCTCATCTTGGATGTACCTTTTGGGCCCATTAGGAGTTGATATCTATTGAAGTCTTCTCCTTCTTCAACTTGTTCCACTCCTGTGAGTCATTGTGAAACACTGCTAGTCTGTTAGTTTGTAGTCTCCTGCCCCTGACTGTAGGCTGTTTTTGCATTCTTGGGGTCAGAGTTATAGAATTGTAGGGGTTAAAAGGGATCTTCAGAGATCATCTAGTCCAACCTCCCTGCCAAAGCAGGTTCACCTAGAGGAGGTTGAACAGGAATGCATCCAGGCAGGCTTTGAATGTCTCTAGAGAAGAAGACTCCACAACCTCTCTAGGCAGCCAGTGCTTGAAAGTTGCATGTGAGTCTGCTCTGATCTTGACAGCCTGTTCATCAAGGTGTCTTCAATGCATATTTTTCTTTTATTTTTCTGCCACTTCTTTTACTGCTTTCACACACGAATTCATACCTCATTCCCACCAGTCTTACTGTTTCTCTTAAAAACCTTTACAGATTCAGTTTTCTAAGCAGAACAACTACAAGCAGAGGAGGCAAAATTTGGAAGTAGCTCCATGTTTTCCCCGCTTTCCACAGGAATGCTTGGACCTAGGGTCTCTCCCCACTGTCCAGCTGCTGGAAAAGATCTTTCCTAGGTGATTCTGGAATTGAAAAAATCAACGAAGTTCTTACGCTTGCTGTAGCTGAGTGGAATGACATCCTTTTAGCCTATGGGTGGGGTCTCCCTGGGACTAGGTTCTTTACTGCCATTGAGCATTCTTATTTGATCATAGAATCATAGAGTGGTTTGGGTTGGAAGGGAGCTTAAAGATCATCTTGTTCCAACCCCCCTGTTATGGTCAAGGGCGCCCCCACTAGACCAGGTTGCTCAAAACCCCATCCAACCTGGCCTTGAACACTTCCAGAGAAGGGGGTTTCACTGAAGTTGCCCATAATACAAGTCAAGTTTCAGTAAGAAGTGAGTATATACTATTTATTCACAAGTTCAAATAAAATACGTGATCGTAATTACTATTGTGGTAGTTAACAAAAAAAAATTTTATATATGCTTATCCTAAAATCATATCCTAAAAGCTTCTCTGGTAGCAGGCAACCAGCTACTGACACACCCACCCTACTATTTGGTTGAAGATTGCAGGCGAGCTGAGTCCTGATGACTTGAGGTTCAGTCATAGGTGAAAAAAACAATTTAGAGAAAATACATGTTTGTCTTTTGCATTCAATTCCTTCCCTCTGGGGTCTCCTTGGGATTCCTTCAAATGCAAATCTCCCCTCCACTTTCTGTCAGGATTATTGATCTGTAGGTTATTCAGGAGGCAGTTTCAGTACCTGTCGTCCCTAGAATATTGATCATCCTCATTTCTTCAGAGATAATAGTAACCCGTAGTGTGAGACCAGCTGCAATTATTTCCCGCTCTAATTCTAAACAGAAACAAGTCCTAGTAGTTAATTACAGCGTAAAAAAATCATTTACTTGAATAAAAATAAAGCTGATAAACTGTGTGTTATTGTTAAGATGTTGGACCCGGTGTATAAAGTCCTTGATTATGTTGAGCTTTTATTTTGTGGAACTACAATCAATGCATTTAAACATAAATGGGATTAATGCAGTCAGTTCATTACCAAGCTTACACCAGACTGTACTGTGATTAATTACTTGAATATAATAAGAGATAGAGGGCAATTGACACCTACCTCAGGCTCTTTGGGATCTTGTCACACTGAATTATGCTGGTGTTTCACCTTGTGCTCAAAGGAGTCTCACCTTTGTACCCAGCTCAGTATACCTTAGTCCAAACATATAAATCCTAAGGTAGCGAAGTCCAAGTGTCTGCAGAAATGAGATGCCCTTCTACTGTAAGTGCTTATGAACTTTGTCTGCTTTGGTTGTGGCTACTGCTCATAGGAAAAGGCAGATTTAGCTTAGTACAAATTTTGACAATCACTAAGGCAGAAAAAATAATGTTTTTTACAAATGAAATGTCTGGTACATTTTAGTGTAACGATAGTCTGTAGCAATCTACCTGTGGCAACTTCTACTATGAGAAAATAATTTCTCTCTTTGAAAATCTAGTTGGAGAAAAAAATGGAAGAAAAAAGAATGGTCTTTACGTGAGCAACTGTACTCAATGATGTTAAGATTCTGGATGTAAGTTACTTGACTGCACCTGGACTATCCTGTCTCTTCACCTCCTTGCTTCATCCCACCAAGAGAAAGCGCTTTATAGTTATTTTTTAAACCTCACTAAAAATATCCCATAAGCTAAAAAAAAAAAATCACTCCTTTCACCTTCAGACTTCATATATAAGGTTTGAAAAACTGCTCTCTGGTTCTTGAAATAGGGTTTTTGCATAGATGACAATAATTTATGGTACTTTATCCGTGCACCCAGTCCCTTATGATACTGAAGATGGATTGCTCAGTTTTCAAAATGTGACCCTTGTTATTGCTACCACATCCTGGAATAACACAGTTGGTGCTTTTCCATTCTCTAGTCTGTCATGGGAGTTCTCTTCAGAATACATTCTGCTTTCTGAATTTGCACAGAAATCCATAGACATATGAATGTGTATGCACATTTTCTGAACCAGCAGAGTACACTTGCATGAAAGCTGATGACTTTTAGGAATCTTGGGAATTCCATAGCTCCAGAGTTAAAAATTCATGCCTTTTTGCAAGTATCTGCCATATAGTCACAGCTGATGTCTGCAGGGCAGCTTGACCTGGATCCCTCTTGCTATAAAAGGGAATGTATCAGGCTCAGGTCTCTGGAGAATTGTGCATCTCAGTCTGGGAAAGCCAAAAAACTGATTTCAATGCTCATTACAAGAAAAATACACATTTTTTTAAGAACTTGAGCCTTTGTTTCTTCCTGATGGTGAAGGATGAACCAGAGATCTCTGTACACAGTCGGCTTTCTAGATATGTGTTAAAATGATCAGAATAGTAAAACACCAGGAGCATTATTTTTGATGTAATAGAAATCCCTAGAGTTTTGGATACAAATATTATTAACTGTCATCATCTAAATAAAATATAAATTTTTAAAAGCAAGTAGCCCTTTTCATTCACCCCACCAAGACCTTGGACGGGCAACATGGAAGGTTATTTGGACAGTCTTAAAACTGCTGTAGTCTAAAACAAAAAACCACACTGATTTTTAGAACTGAGGCCAAAGATATAATTTTCTTAGGAGAGACCAGATTTTGTGCATGTTGTGTATCACACAGTTTATGGTAGATGGCCTCTCTGTGTGGAGAGATCAGTATGATTATTAGCTCGTATAAACTTTTCTAATGGCATGTGAATTGTCTGCCTTTATAATAAATGTTAAATAAATACTCTTTTTTAAACACATTTTAGAAATACAATCTTTTATCACTTTCAAATTCTCCAGTGTTTGTTTTTTCCTAATTAAAAACAATATGTTTACTTATAGTTAGGAGATGAATGACTGGTTCTTCCATTTGTGCCACTGAAAAATCTTTTCTTATGGTCACCATAAGCACTTTATAGGTAGATGGAGAAGATGAAATCATTACCTTGAGAAGTTGATAACTTCTGTTATGCAAGGTGGTTATGCAAGCACAAGTCACCCAGCTCAGAAGTTGGAGCAGAAAGTTCTTGTCATGAGATCATATTCCTCCTCCACTGGGGGGTTGAATGCCTTGGATCTGGGGCATCTGACTCAAAACAGGTGGCAACTGCAGGGGGAAGAGCATGAAGCGAGAAGGGGAAACAGGTGAAAGTGTAGAAAATGAAAGATTATGGTACAGTTTGAGTTCTGCAGGTGTTATGAGACTAGGATTAAGAGTTGTGAGAGGTGGGTAGATGAATGCTTTTGTGTCAGAAGCTGGCAGGTATGGGTCAACTCTTTCTTCCCAGCAAGACTAGTGAAAAGGATGAGTAATAACAGAAGACAGTCAGAAAGAAAAGGGTTAAAAATCATAGGCTGTGCTGCTAAATGCCATTGCAGCAGCTGCTGGGATTGCAGAAAGAAATCGGCACCTGGGTTCCTGCAGTCCAGGAGATAAGGGATGAACAGGGAGGTTTATGTGATGGCAATGTTAATGGGCTGTGGCAACAGCACACACCTGGGCTTCCGGAGGGCAAAAGCAGGGATGAGGGTGGTGAAAAAATAGGGGGGGGAATAAAAATTGCTGAGGCATTATGTGCTGAAAACAGGTGAAAAAAAATCTGGGGTGAAGTTGTGCGGCTCTGCTGCCCTTGAAAGAAATAGTTTAACTTCCATTCACTTCAGCAGTACAAAGATCTTGTACTTCATGCTAATCAGGAAGTGTATGGGTGTGATATCCTGGACTGTTTTTTGAGGGGAACCTATGTATGATGTAAAGCATGAGCAGTTGTGCTTGGTGAATATAAAGAGTTTTACTGCTAGCTGTGGCCATTTTAGAAATGCAGCCTTGTGCTAAGAGGCCACGTCTGCATTCTGAAAATACAAGAGAAATGGAAAAAATTTACAGGTGTTGTGTTCAAGTTGACTTTTCTCTAAAAAAATTAAGAACTGGTATTTCTATCCTAAATATACCTTACAAATTTCCTAACTGGCTACTTCCTATTGAGAAATTATAATTTCTCAGTCTGAAGAGTTACAGTTTTCTCTTGTTTTTAACAATTCAGGGTGAAGCCTAAAATCTTTAAATGTGGACACATGTCTAATGTTAACTAGATTCTGTTTCTGCTAATCAATTTCAGGTTCTTGTTTTTTTTTTTTTTTGCTCTGGGGTTAAATTGTAACAGGATTTGCATATATATTACTTCCTATTTAAGGCAAGATGTATTTAGGTCCAAAACTGAGATCTTAATACATTCAATTGCCATCTATTCCTACAGTCTCCTACAGTTGTTATCAAAGCATTTCCTTGAAATGGTCAATAGTAGTTAATGTTGAAAGGCCACATGCATGTGCTCACAGATAATGAGGATTCTATCCTTGACTCTGTCAAGGAGGAATTAATGAAAGAACTCCTAACAAAGGAAAGCAAATATTATTGTTGTTCTTGAGGAGGAACCTCCTGAAACATATAAGCGTATGGATCTCGAAAATGCTACTAATCTACATGTTTTGGAAAATTTGGCAGAATAGTGAAGATTTTGAGTGTCCTAAGCTGAACTACCTTAGTTATAATACTAATAAATCACACCCCTAGGTCAAGAAGATCCTAGCCCAGGTGAAGACCATTCCTCTGAGCATGTAGCTATAACTCAGTTGTGCAACTATATGTAAATTCACCAATCAGATATAGGTCGGAGGTACCGATATGATAATGATGTTGTAAAATGTATATGTAAACAGCATGGAGAGTCCTGTTTGGTATGTTTGATTGGTGGGAAGCCACCGAGCACCCAGCCTTGCACAACCCTGAAGCAAATAATCAATGTCTCATTCTGACATGTAAGATTGGCTATTGCACACCAGGTAGTGAATCTGATTTTTTTCTTTTTTCAGTCGTTAGGATGCCTGAATTTCCACCTGTAAAATTTCCTACCCATGTAAAGATCTGTTTCCAGATGCATTCAGGAACACCTCTGGTTTGGACTGAGGTCTGTTACTACACTGTTACTGGATATTGAGCACTAGCTGACTTCGTCACCTAGTGATGTCCTTCCATTCTCTGGTTCTGTGATTGTGGCAAGGTTTGGGGCTCCAATTTTTTCTCTGCCTGAGCGATTATGAATCCAGTTCTCCCTCTGAAGAAAGTGCCCTAACAGTCAGTTAGCAGGCTCTTCATTCCTTTAGATGAAGCTGTTCCACTTTGAGGGGATAGTTAGAATTTTGTGGGTCAGGGAGAGTGAGAGTGAGCAAGATTAGAAGAATGACTGTAGCCTAAAGGCTAAGCCACTCAGCTGGGAATAGGGAACTAGTTCTAGTCCCTATTTCAATTAATGTTTCATAAGAAATACTTAAATATTAATTGGGGCAGAGACCAGAACCCCACTCTTTCCTCTGTGAGGTGGACAGCCTTCAGAAAAGCCTGTCTTCGTCCCTCAGGGAGCACATGGTCTTCAGCCTGATCTCCTGTGGCTACTGACCTCTTGGAGGGACGTAGCTCCACATTACTTAGTAAGGTAAATTTCTCCAACTCTGTGTTGAAGAAAGATGGAAAAGATAAGTCCAGGAGAGGAATCACTGCTACAAACCATGTACTTCAGCAGGCAGTTTTTAGCAGCTTGACCATAGTGACAAATCTCTCTTAGAGAGTAGTGAGCTCTCTCCAACACTACTAGCCTGCTTCTCCTTTTAGTTGTCTAACTTTCTTCATGCATAGGATAGGGAAGGTGTGATTGCGCTTTGATGATTATCTTAGACAGTAAAGTGATTTAAATAACTGCAGTGTTGACTGTGACAATGCATGCAGCATCCTCCCATGATCTTGCTGCCTCCCTTATGGTGTTAACCTGTGCTTCCTGATGGCTGCATCAACAGACTTACCCCACTCAATCTACTGAAGAATGGAAGTTTCTTTTGGCATTTGAACTGGTTAAATAAGGTACTTGCAGCAATGGCTTTATTTCTAGAGGGAGAATGAGTAAAGAAATATAGCGAAGTATTCAGTGTGGCCATTGGTAATGGTGTCTTCACCTTAATGTACCTTCATGCAAGCACTGCTTTTTGATGAGAAGCTGTAGGAATGATGCCAGAGCAGCTCACAGAGATGACTGTGGGGATCAGAGCTTCCTGAGAAACGAGGAGCAGCTGAGATGTAATAGAGAGATGGCAGGACTGTTCCTCTTGTCAGGAGAGCTCTCTCAACGGAGATTAGGGTAGTATTAGCATAGTCACTCTAATTGGCTATATTTACATTACTTTGTTTTGGAAGTTTCCTTCCACTGGCTAGAATTGGCTCTAAACTAGGCTTAAAATATAAATTTCTTACTTTGACCACTGGAAGATGGTTTTTCTTTTCTCTCCTGTTTTTAGAAAAGGCCACTGAAGGAAGACTTTTTAGCTTCCTGGTGTCTAGCCACCCCCATAAATTTTTCTGCTTATTTTGCTGACAGTGCAGTGGGTGGGGTTCTTTTGTCTTAAGAAGCTGAAAAGTTTGCTAAAAAAAGTATTGTTTCTTTCTGCTTTCAGGAAAAGTTTTCAGATTGACCTTAATCTTAATTATCGTATAACAGCATAATGTTTTGTAGCATGGGGAATGTTATTAGATGTTGCTGACTTGCTTCAAATCAAACTCCAGTGTATACTTGCATCTTATCTGGACCTCTTTAAAAACATGTTAACAGCTTCTGTAAAGAGTCAGGTGTTAATGGCTTTTCCTGTGGAGGCACTTAACTTGTCTTTGCTCTATCTAGTCTGGAGAGAGCTGCAAAACATCTGGGGGCTTTAGGTTGAACAGGTTTTTCCTGTGGAGGCACTTAACTTGTCTTTGCTCTATCTAGACTGGAGAGAGCTGCAAAACATCTGGGGGCTTTAGGTTGAACAGGGTGGAGAACAACCCTGTCCTTGCTCTAAATTCCCCTCTTGACACGGTCTCTGGAAAATCAGCAGTGCATCTTTGAAGGCCACTGGTGGGCCATCATTGGGTTGACTACAAGTGGTGCCCTTCACTATTGCTGCAGGCCATGCCTTGAACCCTAACTCTAGCATTTCCAGTTCTATTCACACTGTGTTCGTATCAGTCTCACTATTTCTTCTACAAGCACCTACATCTGCTCACTTCAGACTGTAAAAGAGACCCACTGCAGAGTTTCTCCTCACAGGTGGTGAAGGTAGTGTGCAGATGGGTTTGGTGACTGCTGTCTCCACCACCTGCGATGGGAAAAGATAGCAGCAGACCACCCTGAAGTGTAAAACCTGGCTTTGTGGCATGAGGCTGTCTGAAAAGTACAAAACCGTGGAGGCCATCATCAATGGGGTTTGTTGACAAAGATTTTTTACTTATTTCCACATAGTTTTGAGAGGATGTTATTTTGTAGGGTTACGTACAGACACTTGTTAAATGGTTTTCTCTGCCCTGTTTATTTACTTTCCCTGTTCACAGAATTTTACTTCTGAAAAGAGACAAAATGGCTTGCTTTAGCTCTTGGAGACAGAAAAATAAAGCAAGCTGTGACTTGTAATCCTACCAAATCTCTCCTTATGCAGTGCAGACGATATGCTAGTAGTTGATAGTGTCTATCTGTCAAAAAAAAGTGCTTTGTGTGTAGGCAGCAAGACCTGCCCAGCAGAGACTGCTTCTCAGTGTCCTTATTAACAGATAAAGACTTAATTAAAAATCTGCTATTCATTTTCATTTACTACTTAGTTATCACCAAATGCTTTTTTTTGTAGTTGTTTCACACAGGGACTAACAAACTACTTGCTCCTGCATGTGAAACCAAAGGTGGCCATGGTGAATAAAAGATTCATTCTTTTATTTCCTGAAGTATGGTTTATAATCCTAAATTGCTATAATCCTATAATTACTCATAAAATGGTGTTTCTAAGCACCGACTTGTAATAGAATAGGAAGTGCAGGATAAATACATTTTGTTGTGGCATTGTTTTCTCAGGATAATCATCAGCTCCTTGTTCTTCTGTTCTCGACCTTGAATATACCTGCAAGCTACCAAAAGCAGCTTTGGTTCCTGCTAATGAGCCCAGAACAATGATTTAAGATACAAACTTGTGATCTGACACATGCACGACACTGTTTTCTTTGACAAGTTTCAGGCATTTAGCTCTGCTGTGAATAAGAGTCAAACAATGGACAGTGGGGAGGTCAAAAAAAGGCCAGGAGGGATAATGGAGCATATCCAAGGGACTGTTGCATAAATACACAGTGCCTTATTATAAACACTCAAACTCCCAGCTCCTTCTTCAGAAAGGGCCTCAAATAGAAAATGAAAGAGGGTGTACTTTCAGCTGCACTCTGTAATCTCTAGGCAGGAATTAATCAAATCAGGATCTGGCAGTGCTTGTTCTTACATAAGATCTGTGAAATAATGACCCCTTATTTGTGCCAATGTAGAGTTTCAAAGCCCTTTATGTACACCCCTGTACAAGGGGGTGCGTGAGAACGTGCTGAGGAGGCCAGAGGTATAGCTGGGTTTAAAGAGGAGTGCGACAAATTTCATGGAGGATGGGGACATCACTGCTGCTTTTATCTGGAGATCCAGGTCCTGTGCCCAGCTCAGAATGTTCCTCGGCCTCCTAATACAGGGAGCTGGGAGGGGATGCTGGGGAAAGTGTTGTCATAGAAATCCCCATTTCTTGGGTGTTACCCACCTGTGAGTGGCTGCTGCTGAAGGCAGGGTATTGGACTAGCAGCTCTCTGAACTCAGAAAATGTTACTTTTGTGCAGCCTCTACTTTTTTTAAAAAAATGTATAACTTAGCTGATTTATTTTTGTCTCTAGATGAGGAAGCCCTCATAAGAACTGTTTGTGCTGACTCGCTCTTTTCAGTATTAATTTGCTGGTTAAGAATAACTTGAGCTTTTGTCTATTCAAGTGGTGTGGAGTAAAACGGGTTTTGGCAGAGCTGGGATTCGCTGTGCTGCCAATTTTTTAAAGAATCCTCGCAATGTGATCTGGACTCTCAGGAGCAGGAGCCTGGGAGCTGTGCTGGCTTGTACCTTGTGACTTCATTCATTTGCCTGGGATTAGGCGGGAAGGGAAGAACACCCTGGGTGCCAGATTTTCTGAAGCTTGAGTCCAAAAGCTTAAGCACTCGTCCAGATAAAGGAAAGACATAACAAGGAGAAGAAGAAATTTTTTTGCTGAAAGTACTCACTGCCAGAGGGCATAAGCAAACAGAGCCTAAGTTTCAGTGACGTGTGCCACTGAAAAAGGAAGGAAAATAAGTTTTGTGTCCCTGTTTTAATTGGTTTCCTTTGATTTTTTGAAAATGTCCTGAGCAGGTTTCAATAAAGAAAGGGGGTGGGTGGGGGAGGGAAGAGTTAAAGCTTCTCTGAGAGACTGATGGTGTTCTTCCCAGTCATCCAGTGTTAGATATATTCCCAGTTGTCAGTACACAAGCAGTGCTGTCATATTTCTCTTCTCCTGGGAGTCCCTGTGTGCATTGTAGCTCTGCCTGACCTTACCTTCTGTTGTTGACTTTGTCCCATTCTCTGCCTATGGATGCATTGCTACCTGTTTTCCTAACCTGCTTCCTCCTGAGATTTTGACATTGCTCATGATTAACCAGTGCAGAACTCATGGCACCCAGGAGTCATTGATTCAGAGATGAGACCCACCAAACAAAACTGTAAATCCTAATTATCTCTTCTGCTGCTGTAATAGTACTTGGACCTTGGAGAAACTCATGCATGCTGATGACATGTGGACAATAATTACCAGCCAAGGTACTTGAGCTTCCACATCTGTTCTTATTTGTTCTAAAACTGCATTTATTATCAGTGTATTTTTTTCTTGTCCTTTAATCAATACTGTTTTGTTTGTAAGGGTTTGTCCTGGGATTTACTATGTAATTTGGGGAAATGGGGTCTACCTTTTCTAGGGAAATGTCTTAGATGCCAAGGCACAGAACATTGCTGGTGACCTGACCTCACAAATGGATGATTTGTTAGGTGCAATCAGTGAGACTATGCATAATGCATCTGATACATACCTCTGGATAGTTAGCAATTAGCAATAATTTCCTTTGAAAAAAAAATCCCACCCAAATACCTGCCAAACAAATAAAAAGAAAGAAGACATTTAAAATCAAAACCTATGAAACCCTGAAAAATATGAAAAAATAAAATGTTTTTGGGGTTTGTATTTTTGCGGTGTGTATGATGGCATCCTTTCTTTGGGCTTCATTCAGATTATACCTTAGAAACTGAAATCTGTGCTATGTGGCAATGTGATGCTATCCTTAAGTATGATCCTCTGTGGAGTAGGCTCTCTTCAATTCCCTCTTCTGCCTCAAAACCCCAAACTCATTACCAGTTTGGCACTGGTATGAAATTGTTACAAAGTTCTTGGCTCCCATCATCCATGCTAATTGTGCTTTCTGCAACAAACTGTGTTCTCAAGGGGAAAAATATAAGAGGAGGATGACAGGAGGGTGAACAGCAAGAAACTCAAATATGCCACCTCTTTTTCTCCCTTTGTCCTTATTATAATATATGAGACAAGCTGGTTATTTTTAGTTATTCTCAACAGTCAGTGCCAGTCAGCATCCAGGAGGAGGACAGCGAGTCAGGCAGAGGTCAGACAGTGTCATCACCCTTTCATTGTGATGGTCAAATCCAGTATTAAGCTTCAGGATTGAGAGAAATGCACTTTTGCTGGCAAATGTTTTAGATGTGTACGTGCAGATGCTCATACATAATCAGAGCTTGTCTGTTCCTGTGAAGTTATTGTTCCGAAAAACCCATCAAATAGGTAGGACTGGATATGAATGCAATTTTTGTCTCCCCTGCTCGTTCTTTCTGCCTGTGTAGCCTTTCCTCTCCTCCTGAAGCACAGTCCGTTGGCTTTTTCAGCCAAATGTGCCTTGAAGGCATCGTCATAGAGTGAAATGTTCAGGGTGTCTGTTCTGGTGCTGCCTGTGAACCCTACGTGAAGAATCGCTGTGATGTTACAGCGTCAGCTTCAGAGTCCGGTGGGTTAAAAGTTGGGCCGTTTCCCATCAGTCCTGCGAACCTAGCACAAAAAATGGGATGCAAAGCCAATACTGTTCACAAATGCAAAACCATGAGTTGTGCCTAGTGATACAGTTTACAGTCAGTTGCTCGTATTCCCTCATGTCTCATTTTCCTGAGGGAAGTAGCAACTAAACAGCAATGAGAAGGTGGTGGATTCTGGTCTGCGCTTAGTAGCTCTACATGACTAAAATGTCAAGGGCAAAATTCTGCTCAATGTGGAGACAGGAAAGTGGTTCTTTGCTGAACAGCTTCTGTCAGTTGGTGCTTTATTTGCATTGACTGTGTGACCCCCCCTAAATGAGGCATGCACACATCTCAAGACAGATAAGTAAGAAAGAAACAGTAAAAAATTCTAAAAAATAGGTATAGACAGGGGTTGTCAAATAACTAGGAATATATTAAAGAAATAAATTCAATACTTTGGGCGCTATATCAAGTCCCATTGATACAGCCCAAACAAGGCTCCATAAATTCATTCTGCCTTGGTTTGCTCCAAAAATCTGAGAGAAAAAGGACAGCCTTGGTTTGTTGTCCAAGACTTCAAATGCAATGTGGAAGGACTGAATCTGCAGACCCCTTTGCAACATGCCAGAAAAGACATTTCCATTCCCAAAGACATCTAAGCATGTTTTGAAGCAGAAGCATAAAAGGTGTCCAAGAAATCTTATAGATAGACTTATTTATGATACTTTCAAATGTGTTTCTAGGCATTTCATATAACTGCTGCTCACCGTGTTTTGGCAGCAATTCTCATAAGCATTTTACTGTGCAGTAAGTTGTTAAGCAGGTAAGAAATAGCTACATTTCTTCATCTATAAATGTAGATTTATGATTAGTGTGTTTTTGACATTCATGTTATTGTGGATTGGATTATTTTTGGTTTTGAGGCTAGGATGTTCAGCTGGTTTTTATACAGCTTGGTTTGCCCATGCTTTATAAGTGTCAGTGATGATTTGAAGTCAGTCCCTTGACAGCTTTCGTGTATTAGATTTTTACATAGTTTTATGTTTTTGTCCCTTGCAAATGCTTTTAAAAATCTAGTTATGAATTTTCCATTATGACTTTTCTTGCCCTCTAAAAGTTATGGATGTCTCTTTCTCCTAACCTGACTACATAATTTCTCCTCATCAGATTTGTTATGAGATGGAGTTATACACCAGAGCTGTAACTGTTTTAAAATAAATCACTTTATAGGCTATAAATGAAATCGAACCTTAAATTGCTAACAGAGTTTAAAAATACTATTATATTGTTAGTCCACTTGAAATTGTATCAGCATCTTCAAAGAAAAGGAATAATGACATGGCATGTTCTGAAGTTTAAAAAGTGAAAAAGTTTTAGAGCACTGAGAAGGAAAAAAAGCCCTATGTGAATCTGGAAACTTAAGAAAGAAACGTACAGCCCTTCTGGTATTTCTGTTTAGAAAATCCTCCTCCTTTTAGCATGTTATCAACAGTCATAAAGTCTTCTTGTGTCATCAGCTCTAACACAGGGTGGCTACACCAGCTCCCTCCTGCTGAATTCAGGCTGTGAATTGCTTGGGTGAGCTGGGAGCTACTTTGCTGGAATTCAATGAATGTTATTACCTAGCTTCACGCTGCAGCAATCTGAAAGGCAAGGAGAACAGCTACCAGCTCAGCCTCAGCAACATTTATGTAGATTAATAATTGTTTTATGCCCATTACTTTGGGGAACTATATTTCCTTTTCGGATCCAGTAAATGCGTTCTCCAAACATAACTCTGAAGTTCCCCTAACAGAGTCTTACGTGTTTGTTCTTAGCTGAACTCGGAGATATTGGAGATATTGATTCTTTGCATAGCCACAATAACCAGTGCTACATCCTCTGCAACTTTGTGCCTTGAGGCAGAAAGAACCATGATCATCTATTTAAAGGCAGGATAGTTAGCAAAAATGTTGTTCTTTGACTGCAACTGGAAAGCTGCTTGCTTTCAAAGGTAAGAAATTTATTGGAGATTGTTTGCAGCCCTGTTGTAACTTCATTAAAAATCATGGCAGTAACTTAGAATGGAATGGAGAGTTAATCTTTCTTTCCACCAAGAACCAAATGCAAAGACTGGATGATCATTGGACTTTTCATATCATGTCGCACTGACCTTTTCCTTGGGGTTTGTAAGCAAGCCCAGGACAATAAAACTGAAATAGGCTGGTTCCTTCTCCATAACATGCTGTTGCTTAGGGAAATTTAGCTGTAACTATGTCTTTCCTGTCCACCACTGCAGCAAAATTCTGGTATAAGAATGATCCATCTTGCAATTTTTCTAATATCAAAGCTTGCTTGTTCCACTCTTAGTTGTGCCTTGAAGAAGTGGAGGCAGCTCTAAGCATCATTCCCATCTGAGATGTAGAAGGTCAAGTTATTTTTAAAGCTAGTGCTGCAGCTGAAAAACAGTTCAGGCCCTATAATGGTGTGGTAAAATGGGTTGTGAAAACAACAGTAAAGTAAAATAAACACATGTCGCTTCCTCCACTGAAGCATATAACTCAGGGGCTGTTGGTGTGCGGAGCTGTGTGCCCTCTCCTTCTCTGGCTTTCTGCTTTTCAGCTGCTGCCTGTAATCCATTAGGAACTTCCATTATTTCACCATGATTGGGGTTAACTTCTCACCGTGATTTATCACTGCCTCCTCTTGTGAATATATAGACTCAACCTGTGTGTTCAGATATGCTGTTCTTCAGTTAGACTCAGATTTTAATTTTTTTTCTTGGTGTAATTTTAATTTTATAGTGTGGAGTTTTATTGCATAGTCTTGATAGCCTATTCTTCTTCATCCAAGGATGGGGGAAAATAATTTGATCTAAGAAAGATTGCATATGAAGCAGACTTCTTGCTTTCACTTGTTTTGTGAGCAATCTTTGTGTTCTTCAGAACATAGATTTCTTTATTTTTATTATTATTTGGTATTTTCCTGCAGTTTTCACTAATTTATTTATTTTAGAAAATAACAGCAAGCACTGAAGCACTAATTTGGCCCTTCAGGAAAGTGCACCTGTAAGATGAAGTCTCTCTCTCCCACTTTTTCCCTTGTGCTGCAGCTTCTATCAGTGTGTGAGGTGGTACCCTGTCCTCACAGCTGGTTATTTGAACAGCAGGTCCATGCAGTACCAGTACCTTTCATTTTCACATACCTTGGAGTGAAAAGCTTGACTGAAAAATAAAAAAGTAATTTATTTAAAGAACTTCTGCTATGTTATGGAGAATACATAAAGAACAGACAGGTTCTTTTAATAGCAGAGATAGTGTACTTGAGGTGAATATTTTTCTACATTTATGTGCATAACTTTTTTTTCAAAAGAGGTCTCAGACTTCCTTTAAAACAAATTATTTATCCCATTATCATCGTGCAGTCCAAGCCACATCCTGCCTCCTCTCTTAAATCTAGCCAGGTTTAAGATGTAGCTGTACCGGGAGGGTTAAAAGTGATGATGGAGATGTGTCTAGGTACGTGTGGAGTTTGCTTGTGCGTGGCTGGGCTTTTGGAGGGCACCAACTGCAATCAACATTGTCCTGATAGAGAGGTTTCCCTTGCTGCCGAGCAGCTGGCTGGCAGCTACCGATAGCACTCGGGGCTAATTGGAAGAGGATTTTTCTCCCAGAGGAGGCGGATGGATTTCCTGTGGCTCCAACATGGCTTTTCTGGGAGTGGATAAGCAGGACAGCAGTCGAGTTTTGAAAGGACATGGATATGAAAGAACAACCAAAGCACTAATAGAGCATGTTCTCTGATTAAGTTATTGAACATTAAGGGGTTGTATCTGTGCCTTCAGCAAGCGTGCTTGTCTCTGGGTTGATGGGTTGGTAGGCTTTTGTTTGTTTGCCAAGATCACTGCTGTATGAGGTAAGTAGGATTTGGTGTTTGTGTTTTAAGAGGTAATAAGGAATAAAAGATCCAGAGGTGATGCCACCGGTTTGGGGTTTTTTTCAGCCACGATATGACTGCTGCAGATCTGACTCACTATTTTGCCTGAGTAAAGGGAGAATTGCAGATATGTCTTTTCTTCTGTATGAAAATAGCTTTTCTGTGTGTCACCTCCCAGGAGGACTCTGTTCCTTTCTTACTGGGCATTACTGACTTTTAGTATATTTTGTAGCCTTGTATCTTTAATAATTTTCTGCACTAGTCGGACCAGACATGTGCATTTCTACTGTCGCTATCCTCTGTGTAAAAATAGCCTGAAGGCAAATTCAGGCATGTATTGCATCTTCAACTAAGTAAAGAATCCCCTTATAGTATTCATGGAGTGCAGCGGTTATACCCTCCAGCACTGCCCCATCATAGAAAAGTCACCATCCCTCACCTTTTTGTGTTTACCCTGATTCAAAGACATTAAACCTCATAGTTACTGTGAAAAAAATGAATGCAAAATTTGCATTGGAATAAAGTTTTGTGGCACACAGAACATTTCTAATCTTCTTACGCTGCAAGAGTTACCCTGGGAGGCTTTTTTCTTTGTAAGGTACAGACAGCTGGCTACAGGAAGCATCCTGGAGCCAGATCAGACTTTAGAAGCTCTGTTCAGTCTGTGGCCTAATTTGACTTGCTCTTTTCAATTCTGATGTGAGGGACAAGTTTCTAAGACCTTAAGTGCTGTGCGTTTCTTCCCCCCCTCTTCTTTTTTGTCTTCCTGAAACTGGCTTCATCCTGGTGTAAAGAGGTACTGCCTGTTTGTCAGCAGAGTATGCTTATAGACCTTGGCCAAAGTCAATCCCTGATGCATCACTATTGACCTCAGCTGAACTATATCTAGTATATATTTGTCTCCCTGTCTGATAATTGCTACTAAAAGTTGCTAAATGTTACTGTTTAACCATTTGCATACTGGGATGCCAAGTCAAAGGAATAAAACCCAGACAAACCCTAAACACAAACTCCACACTACTCTCTTCCGTTCAGTAAAATGGAGCTAATTTTCTTGGCTTCAGTGTGCCCTGCTGCACTTACAACTCATTTGTGAGCTCTAGCTGTTAATTGAAATGGTGATAAAACCAATTCTTTTGCTGAAAAGGCTCTGCTTTGTAGGCAAGGAAGTACTCCAGTAACTCCTGTAATTAAGATCGTTCTCCTTTGCTTTGGAACATATGGCAGGACCGGATCAATAAGCAGGAAGAAGGAAGCTCTGTTTCTCACTATGACCAAGGTATTTTGTCCCCTGTGTGTTTCATACGACTCTATAAATTCAAAAGGGCCAAACCCAACCATGATTTGCATTCTGTGAGTAAGGGATCGACTCCCTGGAAATGCTGTCATGCATTGCCCACAAATTATCAGAAATGGGGTACCTCTGTATGTGATTTCCTTTTAGAACAACTAATAACATAATGCTGATGTCTAGATGATCCATAATCATCCATTCCAGGGGAAAAAAAGGAAATTTTCTACCTTATCCTTAGAACATTGTATTTCATAGGTGAGTCATTTCCTAATGTTATGGAAATGGTAAAGATCATCTGGATAAATGAGGACTAGCAATTCCTGTTGCTACCTCAGTGCTGCCATCTGTTCCACTCCCTGCATACTTGGTGAGATAATTTAATCAGTCTCTTCTTATAGTGCACATTAATCTTATTCATATGAGAGATAAAATACTATGGAAAAAAATTCTGTTTGCAATTAGATTTTAAAAAAACCAAACCAATCAAGACTTGTTTTACAAAATTCCTACCTCTTTATATAAGTGCATGTATTGTTTTTCCTGGTAATCAAATTTTAACTGTGGTTCTTAAGGTGTATAATTTGAACAAATTTACTATAATTCAATGAGATTTTTTTTTTTTTCCCCCAATGGTGAAGTTGAGGCAGAGAGGCTCAGATCCTAGGTTTTTATAACTGGCTGCCCTCTTGCATTCGTTGGTTCCTTTGACACTTGTGGATCTGTGTGAGATGATGGAGGAAGCTTGTGCTGCATCCTAAAGCTCAGAAATTCCAGTGATTCTCATATTTACAGCACTAACTGATTTCCATACCCAACGTTCAAATATTCTAATCTTTTATTTCCATTGCTCTTGAATAGCTTTTAACAGTGCTAATGTGAATCTATTGTGGGATTTTTTTTCT
>BJBW01000281.1:287689-300027 GCA_004320125.1 Scolopax mira | reverse complement strand
AGGGAAGTGGTTGAGGCACCATCCCTGGAGGTGTTCAACAGACGGGTTGACATGGCCCTCAGGAATATGGTTTAGTGATTTTTATTTCTTTTGTTTGTTTGTTTTTGTTAGATGAGTTGGGTTGATGGTCTTTCAGGTCCCTTCCAACCTAGATGATTCTATGATTCTATGAATTCCTTAATTATTAACGAGTCAATTATTTAGTAGCCTTAGATAATACAAAATTATCGATGTCTGTAAAGAAGACTTTCTCTTTACATAACCTTGCATTTAATACCAAACATTTGCAAAGAAAGATCAGAAAAAGGCTTATTAGATTCTAAAAGTTTAAGAAATGTATACTATACTTTCTATGGCCTCCTCTATTATTTCATAAAGGATTCATGTTGCTTTTTACTTCTATGCATTTCTTTTTAACAATAACATGCTTAAACTTCTTTGGACGAGTTAGCAAAGATTCAGGCTTTTGAGTGAATAAAGAAAGAGGAGCTTATGAGGAGAAAGAAAACTGTAGCTTTTGTTTGGCAGCGTTAGCAAATCAATTTTCTGAATCCCTAAGCAAATGTGTATTATCACTTTTTATTTTTCAACTAGATGTGTGTTGGGGCTCTTACCTCGATTTCCTCATAATGCTACCCTGGCTGAGTGTTGTGATGAGGATCCCTGCACTAGGTGCACACTAGCCAATGTGACGTGAACGTAGAGAATTAAGCACAGGGCTTGGGACACTGAGGGAGAGACAGAAGTAGAGGCTACTGCAGCTTTCTGAGGTAGCTCTGCATGGATCAGAGGACTGGCTGTGAAGGTTCAGGTAGCAGTGGAGGGGATTTGGAAGGACTAAGCCATCTATGCAGGCTGATATGTTCAGTGATCTGAAGCCTCCTGGGATGAGGCTTGCTTATCTTTGTGACCTCTCATGGACATCAGCGGATTACTCTGTGGAACAGTGTCTGAAAATCACTAGGCTACTGAGAGGAGTGAGGATTACGATGAAGGAAAAACTGTAGGATTTAGGATTTCATTAAGGATGAAGTAATTTGCATTAATTATAAACACTTGTTTTTAATGCTGATATTCCATTTTTATTCAATTGTTAGGAAGGAAGAAAACTAAAAAAGGAGTATTTTAGGAAAAGCAGGCGATGGTAAGGTGGGAAGTCTGACTAATTCTTACTCTTCTGCTGGCTCCTGATTAGCAATTCTTCAGGCCAACCAAGGATGAGACAAGCTTGCTTTGCAGCAGTGTTGATGCTCAGCTTTTTGCAAGAAAGCTAGATGGGGAATTGGGAGACTGCCTGTTCTACAAGCAGACTCATTCTTTCAAAGCTATGTAAGTAGAAGTTGTCTTTTGAGTTTCATTTGGATCCCTTCTGTGCATGTTATGTACTAAATGCAAAAAAGTGGCTCCTAGTTCTCTATGAGACTAAACATGTCCTAAAATTCTTTATCATAAATCGAGCTGCATGCTTGCAACCAGGTATTGTATTTAATAATCATTCAGCTGCTTTAATTACCTTATGCTCACTATAAACATTGTCTGTGAAGTGTAGGTGTGTTGTACCAGATGGAATTGCTCGTGCACGAAAGCAACATCGTTCTCAAACATGGTATTTGTTCCCAAGATAAATGTCAGTTTTCTTAATAGCCAAGCTAGCAAGCGACATGCCATTGACCGAATCCAAAATCACACAATGAGAGAAGGAGATGGTTTTGTTTACAGGTCAGGAAGGCATTTAAAATGTAAAATTGGTCAAAAATCACAAGGAGAGTATTACACAACTTATTCTGCAACTAGGGTGCTGTCATTGAAGACTTGGCAGCTTCAGAAGGCAGAGAGACAGTGAGACCTTTCGCTGGGAGACAGCACAGCTATGTTTACTCACCCATAATGTACACTCATAGACAACAAGGCAGGAAATCCAAGCTGGAATTCACATTTTGTAAGTCCTTACAAATCCTGCTGCTTGGACCTCACTGGAATCCAGCCTTTAGGATTCTTTTAAGAATCTTATAAGAATCTTTTAAGCATCTGGGTCAGTTGTGATGTGCAAAAGGTGGAGTTTGGAGTTGGTAGCTGTCTTGGCCACAGAGTTAGCAAAGGCAGCCTTCCCTATGGAAGGACAGAGAAATCTCAGTCTCTCAGTAGTCTTGTTCTTTCATGTTAAAAGAGTGTGAAGGATGGATGACTTTCCACAGACTCATCTTGGTGGTTTTTTTTTTTTTTTGAGAGAGAATAGGAAGCACTACACTTAGATTTCTGAAGAGTTTCTAATGAGGCTTCTTACCAAAGAAATTAAGCTTCTGTGGATCAAAACAGAAGGTCTTCTTGTGGGCTAATAACTGGTTAGGAAGGAAGGAAACAAAAAGCAGGGGTAAATTGTTGCTGTTCAAAAGGAGAGCGATTACCAAAGGACCTGTGCTGAGGCCAGTCTTCTTGTATGTACTCATAAATGATTGATCAAAAAAGCATTTAGTTACCATACTTATTTACTGAATCAGGAGAGTCAAGACTAAAACTGAGAGAGGATTTCTCATTGTCATGAGGCCAGGCAGCAAAATAGCTGGTGGCATTCAGCATTAAGAGACATGAGGTAATGGACATGGTGAAAAAGTCTAAAATACATAATAAGGGTCTCTAAATTGACTGTTGTCACTTATCAGAAAGATTCTCAATTTATGTTGGAAAAACTCTTTTAAAGTACATCTACTTTAGTTCTTTTAATTTGGATGAAAGATGCTTTGCAGGTTGATTGATGTTGTTCCCAATCAATGCACTGATGGTTGTCTTGAGATGTTAGGTGGACTGAATCTAAAAGTAGAGGGAGAGTTGGAAAAGAGCTGGAACACTCTTTTGTGTCTTCTGAAGAGATCCTCTAGCTCAGCAGTAGGGTTAACAAAGGGTCTCTAGGTTGTTGCAGAGAAATTGCATTTAACAGGTTTGCTACTATTGTGAGCTCCACCACCTCCTTTGTTTAAGCCTTTTCCAGAATTGTAGTTCTCTTTGTATGTTTCACTCTTCATTACTGAGAAGTTGATTTCTTCCTAGTGTATCTGCGATGTGCATGGAGAAATACTGATCGCTACCTTCTTTAGAATGACCTTGTACATATATAAAGACCCTTCTAACAGATTTTCAAGTAGAAGAAAGAAATATGACACTTAATATTTTCAGACACATTAGTTTGACCTACTGATCCTGTCCTTAGGAATATGGCTTCGTCTTAAAAGAAGGCTTTTAGGCTGCAGGTGGGCATTTGACTTCCTTTTTTTCTTTCACAAGATCTTTCAGCTCCTTTTTTTTTCTTATTTCCCTTTCTAATGTTCAGGATTTTTAGATAAGGTGCAAGTTATTATGGAAATGCCCTAGAACATGACAGTTGAAGAAGAAAATCTAATCACTTCTCTTTTAGTAACGATGAGCTAATTAAACTCATCCATCAAAATCCATTACTGCTGGCAGTTTCTGCAAAGACAGCTTGCACGAGGGCTGGACTGTGAAAGAAGCTTCTCAACCTTGGCCTTTGCCAAGGAGTAGCTCAGGTTTGGAGGTCCTGAAGGACCCCATCCTTTCTGTAGTAAAAACCAGGGACCTGAAGCCAAACTCTCCATAGTTTATGACTTTGCAGCAAGTGCACAGACCCCATTTCTTCATACTGCAGTTGTAGCAAGAGGCAGGTGGGCATCTTCCCCTGGAAAGTATCTCCCAAAAGGCTTTTCTGTCCTGATCCCATCAGCAGCTCTCCTGTGCTCCTGCTTCACAGGAGCTGCTTTGCTTCTGGCTGCTGTTCTTGCCCTATTCTTTGAAGAACTCCCCAGCCTCAGCCTGCTTTCTGAGTCTGTGTAGCCCCCTTAAGTCCCAGCCTGCTTTCTGATGCTGTTCCTAGGGCTTCTGAAGTGCTGGAGACCTGTGACATCTTTTTCAGTGATGAGGAGGGTTGTTTCATGTGTGTTTATGTTGTGCAGAACTTGTGAGTTTATCAGGAATATGATCCAGAGCAATGCCAGCCAATTAAGACTTTTGTATTCACTCCACAGGGAAACCTTCACTTTTCAGTGCCTTTGCAGGCCTGCAGGTGCAGTAACAGAAAGGGTTTTTGTCACAAGTGGTGTCCAGCTGGCAATGTTACCTTCCCTAGAGATTGAAGATACTGTCTGTATTAACCCCGATCAACTCAGTATTGCACTAACTTTGTTACAGAACACTTCAGAGAGCTGGGGATGAGTCATTTGTCCCTGAGCTTACAGGAGGCATTAACTCAGACTCAGAACTTGGTTGTCTGCAGGTCCTGCTAGTCTGCATTCAAAACAGTAAAGCTACATGTTGGTTTCATTGCCTTCTGTTCAACTATTGAGTATTGTGATTAGATTTCTGCCTTTCATAGCTATTTTTCTGAAGACTACTAATATGAACACAACCATCCTAGACAGAAGAAGAGAAGACTTTTTTAAAAATAAGCCCAGCTGTGACTCATGTGCTGATGAAAGGCTCATACAGTCACTGTGGAGAATTGCAATAAAAGATTATGATAAAGGTAGCAGCAGGAGACAACTACAGAAAACAGGCCAAGGAGAAAGATGTGCAAGGGAGGGGAGAACTGCTGTTCTTTCCTGTGGGTTCTTCACTGCCATACTGTGTGCAGCAAAAGCTGGCACCTGCAGTGGGGTCTGGTGGTGCTATTTGCTTTCCTGAGTTTTTTTTTTTTTGAACTTGCTTTTTTAACAAGCCCACTGGATCACTATTGGTTCCCCCCTTTGCTGAAGGAGCCAAGACACTTTGTGAGGGCTAAGTTGGGGACAGAAAGCTGAGGATTCAGGTCAGCCCTTGAACAAGGGTACACACTGGTGTCTGGCAGTGCTATGCAGGGGCAGGAGCCAGACGGTGATGAGGCAGGAGACCACTGGTTCAAAGACACCAGGCAGCAAGGTTTGATGCTGCAGAGAGATGTAGTTCTGCCTCAGGAGGAGGTTTGAGGTGGCCAAGGGTGGTCTAAAAGTGCTGGTTCCAGGCTTGTGTTGCTCTCGTCTACAGAGCAGGTAGAGCCCTGCAGAGCTGTGTGGGGTCCGTACAGGCCAGCAGTGGTCTGATTCCCAGGGTGCTGCAGGGTTTGCTTACAGTCCTTTAGCCCATGAGGGCAAGCAGGGAAGCCTGCCACCACTCAGCCTTCACCTCCAAGGCGCTGAATTTGTCCTGGGAATCCTTTAACTATCCAAGATCAGGAGGGTTCAATATTACCCTCACCTGAAGGGTGGTCTGGTTGCATCTAATGCTTTCTCAGAAGGACTTGCTCTCTGCCTTGTCCTTCTGGTGGGAGCCAATGACTCCAGTTCTTTTCATTCCTCAGCTTCAGATCTATGAAGCTTTGGCACTTAAAGATGCACATGCTTACTGATAGGGATGCCAAGTCAGGTGCTTTAAAGCAACATTTTGCCTGAAGAAATGTAGGTCACTTCATCTGAGGTCTAGGTGTAGTTTAGAATTGCTTAACATGGGTAAATCTAGTTTGCTCAGCTCCTATTCTGGAGAGAGATTATAATATATTGCTGCTTGAAATCCCAGCCCTTGCGTGTGTTTAGCCTGTTCTCAGGAAGGGTGAGCCAACAGAAGCAATGACAGTTGCATCTGGTAAGTCAGAGTTTTCCTGGTGCTGTTTTCCATTCTGGTGCATAAATCCGCGCCTCCCCCACCCCCAATCTGTACTGAAAGATAAAAAATCTGCTGCCGTTTTAGTCATAAACACACTTTAGTTGCATTTTTAAGGTGGCATTTAGAACTTTTTGGGTACCTACCAAGCTACATCAAACACAGGAAAATGGAGTGTGGTGGTGACAGAAGGTGCCACTTATTGGGACTATGGAAAAGGGAAGGACTGTTTGTACTTTATTCTCTGGCCTTGCCCCCAAGGGGATTTGGGAGCGGTGTGGGGTACTTTGAGGATGACAAAATCATATGCATGAAGATGGAGTAAACTCCAGCTCGTGTGTGCCCTTCAAACCAGTTATTAGAGTTGTACCTGTGCTCCTGCCCTATGCCTTACCCTCCCCTGCTTCCCAAAGAAATAATAGATTTAAAATTTAGGTGTGTAAGCCTGGATGGACCAGTGCTTGTGAGCAGTTTCCCACAGTCTGATTTTAGCTTGCACATGTAAGCTCTGTTAACAAATCTTGAGTGTCTATTTGGCCATGAAGAAATATGTAGGGAACAGTACACGGGCTGGTCTAATTATTAATGTACAAACTCATGTCCCATTCGTAGCCCTTAAATACCTGTTAGCATGGCTGCTCACCCATGGCTTCAAAGGAAGGTCAGCTTCTCCTTTGATCTACTCCTGCCAGACACGTGTTTCCTGACGTGCCTAACATGAGACCCCTGGACAGATTTGTCCAGGAAGTCTAGAGCAGACTTTTGTGTTGAGGAGAGACTGGCTTGGTCGCTTTGATGATCATGTCTCTCCCTTCTCATCGCTTTGGCCAAATACTGCCCACAATAACACTGGAATAAAGGTGTAGTCAAGAGAAGGAAACAGCACTGGCTGAGGGTGAGTTTAAAATCTTTTATTATTTAGCTTTGCCAAACAGATAATGGAATCTGAAGTTGATTTGCTGAAATGTTTGTTTTGAAGTGGATGCCACCCCTGCCTGAGACAAAGAGGGCCTCAGTGGCAGCAGGGACTCTTAGGCTATGGCAGCAGTTCAAAAGAACACTTTTAATTTTGTATGCAACAATGTAAACTTCAAAAATAGTAAACTATAACCTTTCCCCTTCCCCCCCCCCCCGCCTTTTTACATAGCATGTGATCTATCACAGATAGAAATTTAATGGCGAACCAAAATCGCGTAAGTAAACATCCTGGTGCTTACGAGTTTCATAAAAAGTGTTACATTTGATGTAAATATCTTACAGTTTTAACTCTTAACACTCACAATTATGGAGTAAAAGCAACTGGCGATTCACCCCCTTAGTCCGTGCTCTCAGACTGTACCTCAGCAACCACGCTCCCGCCGGCCCCTTTCAGCGTTTTCGGTTGGAGTGTCCCCCAGGGCCAAGGCTCCCCCTCCCTCACTGGTGTTAGTCAGGCGCAGCTCCACACAGGGCTAAAACCTGTGCAAGCGAGAAGAGAGCCAGGTCTCCTGCACGCAAACTTGCAGTCCCCTGGGCCCTGCCTTCCCACAGAAGCCACGGTGAGTATGGGGGAGCACGTCCTGATGTCAGTGGGAATTTGGGGTCCCCCGGGGCTGCGAGCCCGAGCCCTGCCGTTGCGAGCAAGGGCCTCGCGGTGGGACCTGGTTCTGCGTGGATAAAGACAAGAGTTGTGTAGAAGGCACTGGATTTCTCTTGCATGATTTTAAACGTGGACTACAGTCATGTGCAGAATAAGGAGATCTGGGCTCTAAACTGCTTTCTCTCTAGTGCTTTAGTGCATGCGTTTGTAGCACTCGAATTTTCTCCCGGTTGCAGCGCAACATGCGCTTGTCTACATAAAGTGATTTCCAAACCTCCTTCCTTCCACTCTTTCCCCCATCTTCCTGTCCCCCAAAAGATTCCCTTTTGGTTCCTTAAAAACTTTTAGAGTACAGCTCTGGTCAAAAATAAACATGTGATGTAGCATAGCATTTGTTTCTTTTAAATCACAGTGTGCAATGCATCATTCGGTACCTAATGTTCAAAATGTCTGCCCTGCTTTTCATGAAAATCATTCTTTAAAATAACCTATGCAAATAATATATTTTGACTATATGTTACATTCATTTAAAAAGAGAAGAGAGGTTCTTGGTTTGCAGGTTTGTTTTTTTTTCAGTGTACTACTTAAGTGAAAGGTCTGACGTGAAAAAAGTACAAGCAAACTGGACATGCCAAGACTCGATGCCTTAGATGGTGATCATATCAAAACTGTACAGGTATGTACACCGTGTTGGACAGGTGTGCTTCTTCCCAAGAAAAGACTTTTGCGTCATCATATATAAGGTTAACCACAAAGTTTTGGTAAAAAGAGCATTTAATGAGCAAAGGATGACATGGAGGGGCGAGTTCTCCGGCTTTTGTTAGGCAGTCCTGAAGCAATGTCTCCATTTCCTTCGGGGATTTCTTCCTTCTTCCGGACTTTGAGACGTGTGAGGAGCTTTATTACCCAGACATCCCATTCCTCTGGCAAGAGCAGCAGGAGGAAGCCCAGGCCAATAATGATGATGGCAATTACTCGGACACTGTTGAAGACAATTTCACTCGTGTAGTGATCAACAACTGTGTGGGACATTGAACGGGTGTTATTACATGGGACAAAGCATTAGGTGAGTATCCCCTTTCCTCCCCCTTGCCTCCCTGGCTCTGAGGGTTGGCTAGGGCAGGAGAACATGACCACGGAGCCTCTAGGGCTCTGCAGTCTCTTGGCCTTCCCTAAAGTTCAGAAAACTGACAGTGTACCAGTTGAATTCTCCAGTGTACTTGATAAACACCTGCAATGTTATTTACCAAGGCAAGCAGAATTACTAATACATATTTGCTCTAAAATGTAAGCACTTTTATTTGTTTCAATTTAATGTTAAGCCTGCCTTGAATTAAATCATTAAGAATTGATTTCTACTCATCCATGAGAAGCATGACTCCAAATCTAGGGAGGTTTTTTTTCAGTATACTGGTGTCTTCAGACAGTAATTGGACAAGAAATTCTAGAGATTATGAACATTCATGTAACGTTGTACATTACATATTTAACACATAAAGTATACAATTTTAATCATTGTTATCTTCGTGAGACTTTGAGAGAAGATGCAAAACATGTTTAATAAAGCTATTTGCTTTTATCCCTGTTGTGTATTTGAAAGGGCACAGATTTAATGTACTCATTAAGATGCAAGGCAGAAATTCTTACCCGCATTCACTGGGACACTCAGTACAATTCCAAGAGAAATCAAAGTGGGGTAGGTGATAGCAATCCCAAAGTTTAGTAGAATATTGAATGCTGAAGAAGAAAGGAAAAAAAACCATCTTTTAATACAGTGAAAAGAGGCAGAGGGAATGTCAGTTGAAACCTTTATACTTTATTACTCCCTCTGTATTTTGTTTATATAGAAGGCAACAACTTCTGTTGTTACTCCTGGAAGATACCTGAAGAGAGTCTGCATTTCCATCTGCCTGAGACATTGCTGTTCCCAGGGAATTCTATATCCCACTGGGGTCCAGTGGCAGGATCAGGTGGGTACAACCTAACTCTCAGTGTAACACTCTCCCACTCTCTGCAGTGATCCACTGCCCTCCTGGAAGACTAAACAAACACTTGCCACCTGGGAGATTTCAGCCAAACAGCCACTTCTGGCTGGATACTTTTTTAATGGACAGGTTGAAATCTAACCTTCTTCCAGACAGGAACTTGCTAAATACAATTTCATACAATGAAATTATAATATCATAACAACTGAATGATTATAATACCACTCCACTGTAATACCACACACTGTTCATGGAGTGTCTTACGACAAATTAACAATTGCTTGGACCAAATTCACCCTCATTTTAAGGTGACTGATCAGCTTTAGCAAAGTCAGGACAGCTTTGCCAATACTGACCTTGTCAGCAGCTGAGGCTCTGACTGTGTTCTAAGTACCTATATGTTGCACACCCCAGCAATTGCTTGCCAAGCTCTGAGCTGCTTCCTTACAGAAAACTTCTACCTGAGTCCACAGATAAATAAACCGGAGGTATTTCTAGAGCCAAACGTTGTGACTGTTCAGGGTAAAAGAAGCTGGGACTCGAGATGGAGAAGAGCTATTTCCAGTAGAAACCAAAGTTTTAGGTGTGATGCTGTCAGCCAGTTTAGAAACCAACTGTGGCAGCACAGTCAACACATCCAGTTTAACAAGGAACAGCGTCACATTTCTGATGACCATTAATCATTAGGGCTTGGATTTGGCATCTCTCCCAAGCTGGGTTCCCTTGGTGGCCCTGCAGTGCCACCTACTAAATTCCCATCAGCGCTATGCAATGGTACATTTTCAAAAGTTTCCTGCTCTTTGGAAATAACAATTAGCTGTTACTAAAGTCAGTGGAGGCCACCTTGACTGGCCTGGCCTAACCTACTTGTTTGGGGGATGCTGATGGGCCCAGGATAATGCCATACCTGGAGGGCTGCTCCCCATCACAGCTCAGGCAAGTGCCACTTGTCTCTGAGAGGCAGAGATCATGAGTTGGAGTTAGGACAAGCTTTACAGTTTAGTCCCACAACACCTTCTAATGAGGGCTGCAATATTCTCGCTTGGTAATAACAGCGGAAGTGGGATCTACATTGCCATCTAGGAATGGACTCTCTGCACGGTTTCTCAAGCAAATAATTAGGTTGAGAAGAAGGACAAACAGATCCAGTATGGCAGAGATCTGCAGCTTCCACCAGCAGCCAGTTTCTGGCATCATCCACCCCGAGCAGCACAAGAGCCCCATGTCTACTCACTCAATAAGAGAATCGAAAATCCACAGAGGTTTCCCCAAGGAACGATGTCGAAAGAGCTCCAGTACTCCACTTTGGTAAAAAAAAGGATGATGGGAATACAGGTAACGAAGAGAACATTGAAGACAGCTAACACGGACAGGAATAAGGCAGCTTCTCCAAACTTAGCACTGCCCAAAAGAAGTTTGAATAAAACCTAGAAGAGGAAAACACAGGCGTTTAAAATTCTTTTGCGCCGCTCCTCTGGATGCTGGTGTCCCAGATCCAGTGGCTTTCTGGCCGGTGCTTGGGGCTGAGGAACTGGGTGCTGAGCATTGTCAGCCAGCACCTAATAAGTCATGGTGCTTGCTGGACACGTGAGATATCTGCTGGTGAAGTTGTGGAGAGCAGCTTGTGTCCCCAGCCTTCTCCCTCCTGGCACCCCCTGGAGCACAGCCAGGGGCAGCTGCCAAATGAGCCCATATGGAAAGGGAACTCAGCACCTTTAGCCATCCTGAAAAGTACCTCCTGCAAGGGAGGGTGCTCACACCCTAGCCTAGACCCTTTGGTGGTTTTTCTGTATGCTCCCTTCAGGAAAAGCTCTGGAAAATTTGACACTAAAGCCAGAAGTTTGGTGGAGCAGGTGAAGCACATCGTGCTTCACAACTGCAGCGTTGGGCTGCTTTCTCCCTGGGAACTCATCCCCAGAAGGCAGATGACAGCACAGCAGCAGCCCCACAGCCCAGCCACAGCCTGACTAATGAGACCATGGGGAGGGTCTTAAAAGCTTTGGTTTGTCAGTGAGTGAAAGTATAAAGAGAGAAAGAGGGAACGAGGGATGCGAGTGGCCTGTCCAGGGAGCTCCCATGGATGGGTCTGGTCTGGGGTCTGCATCAGTTTTCCACCACAGAACTGCAGAGGATCTGGTGGATTCCCTGGGCTCTGGGTTCAGCTTTCCCTTGCTACGGTCTGCAAACCAGGAAAGCTGATGGACTCTGACTTACTGGTTTGTGCTGGGATGGCAGGTCCCCCACCAGTGCGAGTTGTCTCTTCCCTGTCTAACTAGAGCCCTTCAGACCACTCTCCCAGGGCCACTGCCCACTCCCACCACTTCACAGCCATCACTGGCCAGTATGGCCACCCCGCTGGCTCTGCATAATTGAGCAGAACATCCCAAAAGCCACTTACTCTTCATTTGCCACCTGAGGACAGTGTGTTGCAGGCTGGGCAGCCGGCACAGACAGACTGAAGTGTCCGTGCCTGGGGAAGGAGGGCAGGTTGAGGTGACTCTGCTGCATGTGGTGCAGCTCATCTGCCTGCCCCTCCAACACACACAACCCACGGAAACTCAGCCAGACTGTGGAAAGCCAGAACGGCATGGCAGCAGCAATGGCGGAGCAGTATTTGTTGCAGAACAAGCTACACAGCTCCATCTGTACAGGTGTGTGGGGTGCACTGCAGAGCACCACTCTGCTGGCACTACCACCATCACCTCCCCGTGCACCATTCCTGCCTGCGATGGTGGAACAGCCCTGATATCCCTGTTCCCCTCAAAGACCAGTGGTGCCATCGGAGAAGGGCAGAGCTAGACTTTAGCCTTGAATAACCCTCCCTGCCTGCAGATGACTCCAGAGCCATGATGTTTCCTCAGTCCTAGAGGGCACATCTCTAGTCTGGCAAGGAAATGCTCTTTCAAAGGAAAAATCTATATGAAACTTCATGACCTCACTTATATAAAGCATAGGGCGATCTGAAAACGTGAGCAGAAAGGATTGCAGCACAGCACTGAGGGACACAGATGGATGCTTCTCAGTTTGGCGAGTCTCCCCAGATTACTCCTGTTAAGGCCACAAGGCTTGCCTGGCCAGTTCATGTTGGAGAACTGGTATAATCACAGAATCACAGAATCTTCTAGGTTGGAAGG
>BJBW01000281.1:206447-287471 GCA_004320125.1 Scolopax mira | reverse complement strand
CCAGGCTGAACAACCCCAGTTCCCTCAGCCTCTCCTCATGAGACTTATTCTCCAGACCTCTCACCATCATGGGATACATTAGACCAGATGAACCTCATCCCAGTCCCCGTGTCCAAGACAGGGTGGGTGAACTGCACTTTACAAGTGCTTATTCCTCTCTGTGAGCTGAGACTCTCAGCGCCACGAGCAGCAGAGAGGCAAAGGCATGTAGATGTCTCAGGCTGAGTGCAATGGCTCTCTGCCCAGCAGAGAAGGCTGCATGTCATCTCACACACAGTGCGGTGTGCCAAGATGGTCAGGATGAGACCTTGATTCACGTGCTTGGGAATTTAAGCACGTGATTATTTCTATGGAAAGCAATACTTTAAGCCCAGCATTGTCACTGAAGGAGGACTGGTAAGGAGAGGTAACAAAATGACTTGAAAAAGAAGCATGGGGGTTTGCAAGTAAGACAAGAGCAGTTCATGTGAGCAACGGGGGCGCCTGGCATCTTTCTGGGAGGAGAGATCCAGGTGTGCTTACCTTGTAGAGAGCAGACATAGAGGCAGAGCCCACCACCAGGGCTATCCCGATAACGGAGTGGCTGTGAAACCCATCTGCGTACGTCATCATAACTATCCCTGCAATAGCAAATATAGCAGCCACAATCTGGTTGGAGACAAAAAAAGAAAGCAAATGTTACTGGACAACCCCCAACATGGAAAAAACATGATAGCAGCTTTAAAGGAGAGGACAGTAGTTCTGCACCATCTGCTTATGTAGGAAACGAGTACCAAACCCAGGCTGGTAACCCAGGGAGCAACGCTGCCTCCCCTCACAGCTTCTCTGGCTGCAGGCAGAGCTGCGAGGGAGCTGCTCCCCCCGGGGGGTCTGTGCAGCAGCCCAGACCACAGGGCCCAGGGTCTCCGACGGAGCTGAAGAGGGAATTTTATCTCTGTCACTGAGCCTCCCCACCAGCAAGTCCCTGCAGCCTGTGCGTGACAATAATACACAAGTAATAATTCCCTGGCGCGTGCAGGAAAGGCTTTGAGTCTCACAGAGGTTTTGGAGAAAAAAGGGTTTTGAAATAAACAGGGGAATTAAACTCATGCAACTACTTTCGAGTTTAGATGTGTCATTTCAGAAAGAGGGAGGTTAAGCCAGCCAGCCAGGCCCACAGCGATGCCTGAGGGGGCTCATCGAAAGGGGGTAGCATTCACGAAGGCAGGGGACAGGCTGCTCCCAACTCAGCTGGGTCAGCAAGAGACCCATGGCTTCTCTGGGACTGTCCTGCTGGATGCCTCAAGCCTCCCTGGGTGGTAAATCTGGGATGAAAAGGGCTTTCTGCATGTTCCCTGCTTCCTGGCTCTGCAGTGGTCCGAGGGACCCCCTGCTTAGACCACATCCCTTTTGGCTACACAGTCATGGTGATGCTTCTAAGGTAAGTGGGATAAATAAGTTTGTTTTCACCTATAGCTGGGTCAGTGCCAGTCAAATGTCCCTTCTCTTGGTGCCTCCATAGGCTGTGGTTGCCTATACCTCCAAGAGCAATGGCCTCCTCTCACCTTTCCCGTTCACCACCAGAGATGCTGTGGCTGCTGTGAAGATGCAGGGGGAAATCCTGTGTGCCAAGCTCTGCTGCCACCTGAGCAAGCAAGCTGCGGTGGGGGGACCCCTCTACCAGCTGCAGGTCTCCATCCTGGCAACACCAGCAGCCTCTTCCCCGGGTTGAGCTGGGGCTGGTGCTTGGGGGGGGCATCTATAAAGGTTCCACAGACAATCACCCAGCAGATCCCTCCTGCACATTACATCAACACCTCCAATTTCCTCTAAGAAAAAAAACACACATTTTTGCAAGCAGAAGAGGATCAATTTCTCCAAAGGTGTTGCTGTAGAAAGGCAGGGTGGAATAAGGGCAGAAAAAAAGCCCAAATCAGCAAAAGTTGATGCTGTCTGGAAAATACAGCTGCTAATAGCATCTCAACAAGAAGGGACTTGAGCCTAGAAATTGCTGTACTGACATTCAAGATGTTGCATGAGCAGAACTTTGGCAGGCTGTGGAGGGGCAGGGTTTTCCCCAGCTGCTCAGACCCCTGCAAGGCCCATCTGGGGAGCAGCAGGTTCTGAAGATGCTGATTTATGACCAGAGCATCGCAGAGCCTGGTGCGAGCTGCAAAGGCTGGGTGTGCACGCTGCAAGTTTGGAGAGGTTCAGATATGGCACCTTGGCTTGCAGCCCTGTCGGCATCAGACCTCTCCCTGCACAGCTGTGGGGCATCATTTCTAAGGCGAAGCTTGGCAGTGGTATCACTGGGCCCTACAGCCCTGGACAGGCTTCTTTTTAAGGAAAGGAGAGAAATAATTGCGATGCATGGCTCTACTGCACCGTGGGGCTGTTTCAGACAGGCAGGACTGAAGGAGTTCAGCAGCCCTCAGCAGTTCTTTCATGTCAGTGTGCTGCTGCTTGTCAAATAAAAATTCAGACACTCTGTGTAGCTTCAGAGGCACAAGAAAAAAGGTCATTGAATGAGACTAGCATGGGGCAGGTACAGAACAATGAAAAAGAGATTTGTCTTCACACAACATATAATTCCACCAAGGAAAGCTTTGCTGTTGCACACTGTGGACGTGAAAAGTTTACAAGGATAAACTCATGGAAGAAAAAAATCCATCAATGACTATTAGCTATAGGAACTTCCATCTCCGGAAATCCTTGAGCCTCAGATTGCTGGGGGCTGGAAAGTCTCATGAGGAAATATCATTATAGGCTTTTCCTGTTTAGACAGATTTTTCTAGGTGTCCACTACAGGCAGCTGCTGGAGCCACACTCCTGGGACAGATGCACCTTTGCTCTGTCTCAGTATGGCCCATTGTAGAGCTGCAAAATACATGGCTTATCTGGAAGATGTTAACTCCAGCCCTTCCACATCCCCTGGGCTACAGCCCAGGTGACAAAAAGTGGCAGATGCAGCATTTCCTGTAGCATCTGCTCCAGACATGGCTGTCTCCTGTCTGAGATTCATGGGGCTTGTCCAGCCTGAGATCAGGGGACACCACAGCCACACGGGGGGCTCTGGCAGCTAGCTGGTACCTCCGAGCAGGTGAAGGGACCCTGCTTGGGCCCCTGCTGGTGGCTGCAGCTCTACTGTGGGAGAAAATTGGACGGTGCATTAATAAACTACAGAGTCAAAAATACCCAATTTTGCTTTTAATATCAGGGTTGGGCTGGTCAGAGCACCTCCCAGGAGACTGGCTCTCTGCCTGGTTGGAAAGGAAGACTATGATTCGGGATTTGATAGCATAGCTATTTCCAAGTCCCACTGGCAGGTGTGCTTGTCTATATGTTACGGACACAGGAGATAGCTCTCTTGGATCCTGAGCTGTTTTATTTACTAGAGCATGGAGTGAAACACCGAAGTCAAAGACCAAAGCAAATAAATGCAGTCTGCAAACAGCTTTGCTGGGGCAGAGGTCCTTGCCTCTCCTATTGAGCATGTCACGGGTGTCAGGTGAGTCTTGGCCTCACCTCTCAGCCCACCTGTCGACATGCCAGGTGTGTCGCAGACGCTTTCTCTGGAAGCCTTTCAGCCTGTCTATCAAGCACATCATTAGTGGCAATGACAGGCTGCTTGCACCGTGCCACGCCAGGGCTACCAGCCTGCAGCAAATGCTTCAGCACAGCAGGGCTTGCAGAAGCAATGCTTTGGGCACTCACAGCTTCACCACATGGATGTCTTCTCTAAAACCAAGATAGCAGCTTGCAGCCCAGCTGGACCATTGCTCTGGGCACAGGGATGGGAAAGGGGGAGAAATGCAACTTCCTTACAGGAGATGTAGGCGTGTACAAATGCCTGAGCAGTGAGGACGGGATTTTGTAGCTTGCTCTTATGTTTAAATTCCAGCCAAATTGTAATTTAAGTGCTTGTAGAGCTACCAGTTGCACTTCTGGAGGCCAAGTAAGATACTCCTACATGCTTAAACCCCACTGAGATGCTGCCTGTCTCACCCAGCTTCTCCTGCAGCAGGTGTGAACGGGGACACCCAAACATGTGGTCAGAGCTTCGCTGTGGCACTATCCATCCTACTGCACTGCCAGAGGGATGGAGTGGGAGCATGGGAGAGCTCCTGCTCACCACAGGACAATGCACCACCTCCCCCTGCAGCCTCAGCTGCAAGTACTCTCTGAGGGGCTGCTTCTAGAAGGGTCAGCAGCTCTGACACAGCACAGCCCCAAGGGATGGTGAGCTTTGGGGCTGGGCTGCATGGTGGCTGGCAGTCCCTAGATTGCTGCCAGAGAAGCTCCAGCAGTTGTTCCTCCTCCTGATTACCAGCCCCAGGAAGAGGGCTTTGTCTTGGGGTTTATCCCAAGGCTATCTCTGAGAACACCAGGCAGTACCACCCTCCATCTCTGCTGTTTTTCACATGGGCTGTACAGAAAAGGGAGATAGGAGGGAAGGAATTGCATCTCATCAGGAGAGTCCACGCTATATCCCTCTGCGGATAGAAGCATCCCCAGTGCTCCCATGGCGGCAAACAAAGCTGGGCAGCAGGACTGCTGTGCTACCCTATGCCCTGCCAGTCTCTAGAGAGATCCGTCTCCTCACTCACCTTTTGTCACCAGTCAGGATGCCACACCTGCCCAAGAGCAAATAGCCCAGTCCTCCTGTAAACCTCTTCCTCCTGCGCCAAGGTCCCATGCTGGCCCATCACTCGGGTGAGATGGCCATTTTCCTCCTTGGGATGCAGGTGGCTTCTCAGGAAGAAACCCCTGCAACCCCTTCCCAGTGCCAGGTGCCACAATAAGGGGCTGGGATGTGTCAGGAGCATCACACAGCCTCCATCTGCTCTAGGCCCCTGCTTTGTTACTGCTGGGTTTTGAGCAAGTCAGTGTTTCCCAGGGCAGTGCTGATAAGAAATGAAGGACAGCTGGACGTGGCTGAGACCAGCACTCAAGGTCTGCTTTCCTACTCCCTCCACTACTTCTGCCTTTTTGGGAAGCTGGGGGGTGAATCCAGAGCAAGATTTATCTTTCAGCAAATCACCTGCCATGACACAAAACCTACCCTGGCCAGGAAGCTACCGGAGAGCCTTTGATCACCCTGGCTCTTCACGCGTGGCCAAGCACCCAGGAGAGGATGAAAAGCACCTCTACTCCAGCATGTACATGGTGGTGTGGGTCGGCTTCTCTCCCCTCAGACCACAGCCATATCCAGTGGTGAGAGATGGCAAGTGCATACCAAGAAGCAAGCGGCATGCACAGACCAGCGGTCACCCCTCTACAGACCTCCTCACCTCCTCTCCTGCTGTCCCACTGCAGCTGACGGTGCCACCAGATGGCTGGAGACGACAAAAATATAGTGGTTTTTTCTATCCTTTATCAAAATGGCCAGCACGTCCAGCTATGACAACAGTGACACTTCCCTGCCTCCAGGATCCTTTCAGGATACCCTGACTTCTGTATTCAATAATCCCAGTTAATTTGTTTTCAGGGTACAGCTACCTGAGCAGATGGGTGGGCAAGCACAGACACCAGATGGCCAGACCAAGCTTTTGGCAGGTACATTTTGCAACGATTCCCTGAGCAGCCTCTTGGCTGCCAGCACCTCAGGGCTGGCCAAGCTCTCCTGCCGGAGAGGAACACTTCCCAAAAAGTTAACTCTTGGTTGCTCCATGCAGTAAGGACTAACAACCCTCTTCTGAACCCTAAAAGCATTGCCCAGGTGGGTGAGCAGAGACCTTCTCAAATGGCAGGTGCAAAGGAAGTATCATTACCATTATTGCTGTTAATAAGTGTCTGCTGGTGCAGCAAGGCAGGAGGCACCTACTGGTGCCTTTTCCTTGCAGTTACACCTGATGCTAGCAGGATGCTCTTGGCCTGGGGGTGGTGGGTTACCCACTTGGCCAGCTCTCCTGCCAGAAGACACTGCATTCTGAGGGCCACCAACATGGCAGCAGGGTCAGCATGGAGCTGCAGGTGTTTTTGATAGCCCCTGTCCTGTGGAGCAGGCATTGACATGGGGTGTAGGACTAAGGGTGTAAGCAAACATCTGGGATGCCAGCAGGAGAGCAACCTGGGGGGAAGCAGGCCTGCTGCCACACTGCCTGGCCCCCTGCCCGTAGCTGCTGGCCAGACACCAGTGCTGGCCCCATGTGCTGGCATCGCACTGATCCTCCACCAGTGACACATACACGTGCTTCAGCCGCGGGTGGGCAAGGGTAGCCCAGCTCTCCTCCCTGCAGACGCTGCTGACTGATGCGGGGGCAAAGAATAACTGTGCCAGCCTGCAAACCTGAGGTTGTGTGTAAGGGAGGTGAGGACCCAGTAAATTCACGGGTTTGGACCAGAAACGCGTTGTGTGCAGCCGGGGCTTGCAGCAATGTGTGGGTAGAAGCAACAGGGTCTGGTGCCACAGCCTGGGAACTGCCGCTCGGAAGGGGCAGGCAAAAGCAGATGCATGGCCACGGCAACACGGAGAGAGCAGCTATCCTTCATGCCATGCTCTGGGACAAGTAACCTCTTTTCTGAAGGAAAACACAGAGAAGGGAGACTGTGGGCTCTGGGAGTTTGCAGGCATCTGGGCAGGCTGCAGGGAAGGATGTATCCCTGCTCCGCAAGGATTTCTGCACCTGCTTGGCCACTTGCACGGGGTGATGCTCGACTCGGCCGGTGGGAGGGAAGGGGAAAAGGAAAGGCAGAAGGGTGAGGGGGAAGAAGGGAGACAGAGATAAGGAGTCACTTACCCTCACTCCCATGAACCTGTCCCTCAGAACGATCCATGAAAGCAAGAACACAAAAGCTTTGTTGCAGCAGAACAACACGGAGACATCCGTAGTGTTTATTTTCTTTATTGCATGTAAGTAAAGGTAGTTTGTGAGTGTCCAAAGAACACCAAAGGGTGCTGCCTTGGTAAAAAATACCTTCAAAGTCAAGCCATTGTCTCCAAAAAAGCGGCAGCACTCCCTAAAACAAGGAGAGAAAGGCAGCATTATTACACAAGCCAGTCAGAGTCTGCAGCAAACATACAGGCTTCTTTTCTTTCTTGCTCCTCTTCTTTTCCTTTGGGGAAAGAGGGGCACACACCTTGTATAGGGAAGAAGGACAACAACTTTCAGCAAGCTGCAACAGCCATACGAAAACACATGGGGTCTGCAAACACGGGAGGGACAGCAAGGAAAGAGTGAGGGGAGGGGTGATGCCAGGAGGTGAAATTTCACCCTTGCCACGAGCAGCTTCTCAGTGGACATCTTAAAACAGTGCGGGGTCATCCTCCTCTTTTCACCCCTTTGGGCAGTGGTGAATAGGAGAAATAGGAGCCAGGAGCTGGGCTGGCAGCTGCCCACTCCTGCTGGAGCAAGGACATACACCAGGACATGGGATGGTAGCGCCTGGGGACACGCTGGGTTGGTTGGAGCAGCAGCATGGAGCCAGGAGCTCAGGGCTGGGGATGCTGCAGGTACGGCCCTGGCGTGAGAAGAGGAAACACCAGTGGTTTATTTGTGTCCCGGAGGCACTGGCAGGCAAAAGGGGACAGGAGGTGAGGGGCACAGCCTGGCCCTGCTGGCAGAGCTCTGGGGAGGCAGTGGGTGAGGGCTGGGATGGGGCTGCAGTGTCACCTCTCTGGAGGCTTTGGAGCCTGCAGGCAAGCAGGTTCTGCTGGGCAGCAGGGCTGGAGCCACAATCACGTCGGTGCAGGGGCAATGCAGGGCTGCAGCGAAGCGAGGCGGCGGCTGCCTGCAGCCCGCTGAAAGGGGCAGTCAGCCGTGCTGCCCTGGCCTGGGCTGGCTGTCAAACCTGCAAAACCCCGGAGCCCTGAAGTACTTCAATGAGGTGCTTTGAGCAAAGTTAATTTTTCCTCTGACAATGAATGACAAACAGCTTTTCACTGCTGCTTTGCATTTCAAGCTGTTTGTTTCCTGAGACTGAGCATTTAAGTCTCATTTTTTGCGGTCTGATGAAAGTGTGATTTTGATCCACTTTCTCAGAAAATGGATGTCTATCAGATGATTACCTAAAGAAACCTAGATGTGCTCCGAGCCCCTTCAGATTTCCCCCTTCACTAAGTCTATGTCTGTCTACACCCTCCACCGCTGCAGCAGGTACAAGGCTGCAGGGTAGAGGAAACACACATTTTTTTGTGTTTGTTGGATTTTCTCACCTGCCAGTCTCTCATACCAAGCCATGGCTGCGCAGAACTTGCCCATCTCTGAATGTAATGACCCTGAGCTTTGGCTGCTGTACGCAGACACTTTCATCTGAGCACATGGTTCTGCATCGTGTCGCTCAGTGTCACAGTCAGAACACCAGTGTCCCTTGTCCTCTATGAAATCACCTGCTGGCAGCAGCCTATTTTCTGTCAAACCTGTTAACTGCCTCTCTGTAACAAAAGAGCTACCCCTCTGCTCCAGAAACTGCAGCCTGATTTCCCACCTGTGGCACCATGCACAGCACCAACACACATCACCTTTGCTCAGCACACAGCTTGGATCCACTCTCCCCTTCCACAGACACTACGACCACTTCAAGTCTGGCCTTCAGCCCTGCAAAGCACTGTCTGTACCAGCCACTTGCCACAGGGGACACAGAGCGCATGGGGATGCAGAGAGACATAGAAAAGCCCACTCCTGAACTTCAGGAGAAGCTTAAACCTGCTTCCCAAGACACTGGGGATGGTTTGACTGCCAGGGTGTCACAGGTAGTCAGTCTAATGCTCTGAAGACCAAAAAAACCCAGGCACAATTTAAATTAAATGACCTTAAGTAAGATTAGTATGAGAGGGACAGGAAGGCAGTAGTCAAATGAAAGGAACAAAATGGAATTTATGTTGGCATCCATTTTGGAGGAAAAAAGTTCCTCCTGCCAAAAATGTGTTCCCCGCATATAGAATTGGGTATCACTATTTCATATACAGTAGAAACATGTGCTTTTACTGTACTGTGGGCCTGACTCTCGTCTAGCAGATGCCACTGGATCCATGTGGTAGCACAGTCTGGCACTCACCCCCACCCTGAATCACCCCGTGTAGTGCCATGATGCCCCAAGAGCAGCCTTGCCCTGGCATGGATCAGGATCCCTGGGCTGCATTTCCCACTTTGTGACTCTCACAATAAAGCTTCCTTTTATTTCTTTTGGCTAGTTTCACCAGTTGGAATTGCTTCTTGTAGACCAGCTCTTTATGGCAGAGATTTCCCCATCCAGCCCGGCCCGTGAGGGAGCTTCTCCCCAAGGACACCTGGGGCTATGGAGGGTGCTGCCAGATGTGCACCCACATGCACAGTGAGTGCTGTCATCCAAAACGGGTGCACTGCTGAACCGCGGGCTATTTGTGGGGGGTAGCAGATGGGTTAGATGGCTTTCTTGGATGTGGCATCTTCACTGAAGCCTGAGGAGCATTAGGGGAAACGTAGTATGTTTCATGCACCAGTATGACTGTACAACGACCCTCTCACAATAAATTGTCTCCCCAGGTTTACTACAGCTTATCAGGGAAACTGATTTTGCCTTGGTGCCACAGCGCAGCTTGTGAAGCTGTACTAGGAAGTGTTTGATGAAGAGAGTTGTGAGTGGTTACCAGTAGATAAAGAGTTATAGGAAGCAAGACAGGGCTGTGCTATAACCTACACCACAATCCCAAAACAGTAGGGGGACAAAATCACTCCAGAAAAAACAATCTTCAACTTTAAATATTTTGACAGAACATTTTGGGCACGGTTGCTCCTGCTGTCCAGTAATTTCAGTTTTGCCCACAAGAGCACATTGTGCCCAACGAGTATCCTGGTGTTTTATGGATACTTTTTGGCAAAAACAGAGCTTGTGTCCTGTGGCGCTTCAGGCATGCCTGACTGCGCCAGCAGAGCTTGCCTATGAATATTTAAACAATCTGATCTGCTAACGAAAATGTTACAGACAAAAACTACCCTACACGGAGGGCAGTCTGAAAGCATTTGGTGCCCTTTGAAGCCCAACTCAGCACTGTGGACCCTCGTCCAAGGTCTGACCCCAAGTCTCCCAAATCCACAGGGCAGACAGGGAGCTGGCATTGGTTCCTTGAGGTTTTACAGGACGACGACTTTTGCAGGTCTATCTGCCCAGGACAGGACACTGCTCACACTAGAGCAATCTGGCTGCCTTTGGGTTGGTAAAGAGATGGCATTAGATATCTCCTCCTGGGACAAGCGTGCAGTGGTGGTGGAAGAGCTGCTGGGGAAGCACAACCTCTGGCAGGGAGACAACCTGCCCCCTGCAGTGTCAACTGCCAGGGCCAGCAGCCAAGCTCTTTCATTTCCAGGATAAAATACAATTTCTGCCTCAGCTTATTCAGGCTTCAGTGAGCCAGTACGCACATGGAGTATGTACTGGGGTACATAGGTATGTACTGGGCAGCTTTCGAGGACCTCCCAGGCCATACACCTACAAGAGTGAGAGCCTCTGGCCTATCTTAAATAATGGCAGAGTTAACAGCAAGCAGCCTTATTTGCTCATAAAGTGAGTATTTTCCATATACCTCTAAGACACCCAGCTGAAGGAGACTCTGAAGATGGTCTGGCAGTTCTCTCTGAGATGAATGTGCATGCATGTGGTCTAATAACCTGGTAGAGCACTGAGTCCCAGGGACATGGAGTGGTAGTGGGGAGCTTCTGCCCACAGACCTTTAGGTATGTACAAGCTGCCTTTTATGTTTCAGCTGGGACCCCTGGCTCTGTTCAGAGTCACTGGAGATGCATGTCCCTGAGCACTTCAGGAGGTGCTGAGCCCAGGGAGATCCTACTTAATTTCTCTCCTTCAGATCTAAAAGGGACCTCAGGCAGAGGAGCACAGAGACAGGCACCTCCAGCACATGTCTGTAAGAAGAAACCCTAACTCCTATCTTAAAAGATCAAAGACTGACCAAAACCTACTTCTCCCTACATTTCCAGAGGTTTTGTGCCTGCTGGTGTCACCTACAACCACAACATGAAAGCTGCCTCATTGCTCTCTTGCTGACACAGTTTTGTTTGCTGGTCTCACCCTGCTTTGCCCACAGAGCAGTGGGACTTTTGGTGTGGACAATGGCCAGAGAGGCCATAGGTAAATGCTGATGCAAAGCTCAGGTGTGCCCTGGCCCTGAGCATCCCTGGGTCACGCTGTTCATGGCTCCCCCTGGGCAAGGAAGCCACCTTGTAGACAAACTGCAGAGCCACCCTGCTGAGATGATCTCTCCTTAACTGTGTAATCCTCCATGTGAGGAGTAAATTACTGCAACTGCCAGGCTGTTTCCAGATAAGGTGCCAGCAGACAGCTAAGAGCTTTGGTGTTGTGGGGTATAATGCCATATTCTGGAGATAAACTAGCTTCTTGCATTGTTTTCCTTGATTCCGCCATCATGAGCTAGAGTTCCATTTTAATCACAGCACTCGATTTAAAATATAAATGTGAGGCATTAGCCAGGGCAACAGCAAAGGGCTGTGTAAGACTGGAATGGAAATGTCAAAGGAAGGATATTGGAAGGGAAATTAACTGCCCCAGCAGCAATAAAGAAAAGTTTGCTCCCACTCAGAAGTGTCATACCCATGTTCACAGACAGTCTGAAGGCTCATGACTGAACTAAAAGGCAGGATTACACTGCTGGGAGGGGGTCTGCATGCGAACTGGGAGAACTGCAGCCTGGTGACACGTGGGCCTTGGGAGGTGTTACCCAGCAGACATGCTCGCCAGGGGGTGTTCTGAGGGGGCTGCTGCAGCCGGCATTGCTGCTGCGAGTCAGGGTAACGGGACAGTGCAGGTGAGAAGAAGGAGGAGAAGCACACGCTCAGCCTGGTTGCTCTCCTCCTCAAGATGCAAACTGGGCTGGCTGGCATAAAGCCCAGCTGGGAGCAGAAGAAGCAACTTTCAGCTCATCCTCTGCATGGAAAGACAGGAGTAGGGACAGATGGAAACCTCCCCGTAGGCATAAAATAAAGCAGTGGGCACCATGTGGCAGGACTCAACCCACCTTGCTGCCGCCATGGCACAAGCCCCCCGCAGTGCCAGTCAGCAAGTTCTGACTGGCACCGGCCAGGCTGGATGTACCAGCGGTCCCCTCTCCCAAAAGGGGATTCTGGTCCCCTGCTGCTTGTCACAGGGTGTCCTGACAACTGGATGGAAACACGTAATGTCACTTTGGAATGGCACGTAGCTGCTACTGCACTACAGGAACTGTGCTGGGATGAAAGCCTAAGGTATAGAGACGTTACTGTTTGCATTTTTACTCTAAGTTGTTTGCTGTTTTCTTAATCTTTCTTGTACTAGTTCTTGGTTTTCCTCATAATCTTTTTAGTGTGTATCTTCATTAACACAGCAAACGGCAAATTAGCTCTGCCCCATTAGGCATGTCTCCAGCACAAGACGACCAGCAAAATACCTCCATCGCTGGAACTGAGCATCCCCAGTGAAGTAAATCAGAAGTAGTTAGCACCAAAATTGCATGCTAAGTAAGAGTTAATCATATTGAAAGCAAGTGTTGCAGTCAAATAAAACTTGCAAATAAAATATGACTGTAACACTCCATTTTTCCCTCACTGAGTTCACCATTATATGTTTAACACTATTCACCTTCCACTGTCTGTTTTATCTTTAACCACTGCTAGGTAGACGGGATGTTTCACCACTGCTTTGAACCTTGAGCAAATGGAATGCTTTTTGTTCCTGTTTTGCAAAAAAAATACCAAAACACACCTATGAAGAGGAAAGGTAGACAAGAACTAGAAAAAGCACACACCGTGTGTTCCCCCAGGCTGGGGGTTTGGTCTCTTGATACTCACTGCAGAACAAACCAATGCCAGAAAGGTTAATAAACCATTGAAGCTGCCATCCCATCTTCAGGAAAGATGCAGCACAGTAGAAAATATCTGGGAGGAATACACGTCCTAAGGGAATACTTTGCAGAAGCTGCTTATTTCTCCTTTCCAGGCTGTTAACTTTTGTTACAATTTTCTCATTGTTGCAGTCTTCGTACTAAGCCTGCAAAGCGGGTTCGCATCTGCGGCTGCTCCTAGCAGGTGATATTTTTCCTTTGTAGACTGTGCTTCTTTCTTTGACCTTCCAAGGTCTGTACCTGCAAATTGAATTTGGCTAAATTGCTCCTGATTTTCAGCAAAGTGAGCATCGCCTCCCTAGAGCACAGCTACGCCACCACTGCGCCAGTGATTCTGGCCTCTTGATTACAGATTGGCAGGCAAAACATGTTTTGCTAATCCCTGCACTGGTTAGGGCTGCATGGATAAATAATCTGCAGATGTGCTGGTAACAGTGGTACATTTTCCATTCAACGTATGAAAGAAGAGACATGGACTAAAATGTCAGGCCGTATCTTCTGGGGGAACTCGCAAACCAGTTGCAGTGAGCAAAAGCAAAGAATCGAGACGAGGTGTCCAGGCTGTTAAAAGGAGGGGAGGAAACTAAAAACAAGTTTAATTTCTCCTAGTGAAAAAAAAAAATCCCATGACTCTTTTTCATAATTCATCCTGTTAAGGCCACAGCATCTCTCATGCATTATGCTCACAAGTGCAGGTAGGGAGAAGACTCCTGTGCAAATCTGACACGAATACAAACAAAATAGCCCTCAAAAATGCTCTCCAAGCATGATGTGTTTCCCAGAAGACAGGTTCATGCCTCCAGCTCCACTTTCCTCCCCTTTGAGCCAGTGCTGACCCAAAGGGCAGTCATGACAGAATCAGCCTCTCAGGTGGGCGGATGTGAAAGCAGCGCAAGAGAAGAGTGAGGTCATGAAACCCATTTTACAGATGTGCAGGCTAGGGCATGGAGAGGCAAAGTCCCAGGGTACATGAAAGAAGCAGGATGAGGGCTGCCCATAGGCTGCACCTTCAAAGAGACAGGGATTTGCTTTTCCCGCATGTTTATTTTATAGCCAGCTCCTGTTACTGATCAAGACAGCCCCCGAGCGCCTTTTTCCTGAGTCACCGCAGGTTCACATGCCAGCAGAACAGTTGCACGGAGGCTCCTGTGGTGTGCCCCAGATCAGAAAACGCTGCCAATAAATCTGCTAGCCTCAGCACTTTGCAGAGAGGTGCCCGGGATTCCTGCCCTGCTTTTTATTGTCCGGCTGGTCCGAGGCTCCTACAACAAAAGCCCCTGCCTCCAGCTTTTTCTCCTGTGCACCCAGAGCAGCTCAGGAAAGCTGCTTCCCAGCGCTGGGAGACCACAAGCTCCTCCTCGGCTTCCACGGGGCAGAGGTCTGAGATCTGCCCTGGGTGTGCTGGTGCCCCTCACCCACCCGCTGCCTGCACTGCCTGCTGGGGAACACCTAGCGTGGCTACTAAGTCAGAGGCACCAGCCGTGCCACTTCTCAGAGACACTCTGTGCTTACCCAGTCCGGTCTGTCCCTGCTGTGGACTGACCTAGGGCTGCAGAGCCTGTCCCTTCGGTCTCTCCTCAGACCCTGCCTAACAGGAGACTGCAGCCCAGCAGGTAACATCACAACCCCCACCCCCCCCCCCCCAAGTGATGACACTGATTTCTGGGCTCAGAGACAAGGGGTGTCACATTTTTTTTCCTGGAAAATGCCTGGCTGTTCAGCTGATACAGCCCATGGTAAATGGCTGGTGATGGGGCAACATTAAGCCGTTTAGTGAGTGATTCACCACAATCAGGCATTTTTCCTTTACTAGAGCTGTGCCCGAGAAGAGCTGAAGAAATGCTTGGCTACTGTCAGAAAATCTCAAGTTTGGAGAATCCTATCCTTAGAAAGGACAGGCTGTCATAAAAGCACCATTTTTGTGGCTGATTTCACAGGGAAAAGCTTCTATAATTGATTGCTCCTGTCTTCAGGGTCAGATCATATTGAGAGCATGTCCACAAATCTTACACAGCAGGAAATTCAAGCAGTAGGTCACTCATGGACCACGCTGTGCTCTGTCATGCCAGCGTGCTGCTCCCAGCCAAGGTCCCTGCCAAGTGCATCCGTTCACGGCCACCACAGTAAGGATTTCACCCCTCCCCGTCGTGTCCTAGCAGGGATCTGTCCTCCTCTGCTGTCCCTCCTTGTGCTGGGGGCCCACGCTGGAGGGGGGCTCCCCAGATAAAAAGCTGAGTGGGCTGCAGGGCTGTGCTCTACCCCCAAGCCCAGCTGTGGGAAGGTGGCAGAGGGGACATGTCGTGGGGTGTGGGTGCTGCTCACACAGGGGGTTTAGGGCTGGATATTGCCCCACGGTCACTAGCATCGGACCACCTGCAAGGGGGCAAAACTGTTGGTGTGGCTTTCTCCCCTAAGCAGACATGGCTGTTACGTTCCCTTCCCTTCAGTGACACAACATGATGCTCTGCCACAATGTACAATTCAAAACATTTCATGCCATCTTCATTTATTTCCAGCTCCAGAGGTGGGAGATGGGGCACTGCTGCCTACTTCCAGCTCCAAGTAACTGGGGGCTTCCTTTGGAGGGACTGCAGGATGGCAGGTCCTGCCATGACCCCCCACAAATTGTTCCACCCCATCTGAGCTGCAGCTGATGGTGCCCACGGGGAGCTCTGTGCCTCTTCTGACCTTCCAGCTGTGGCTGGCAGTAACCCTGGGGAGGGAGTTTGGAGGCTTTGGGTGGGGGCAAGCCTGCAAATTGCACCCCCTTCCCAACTGCCTCCTGAGAGCCCCCCAGGAGCCTCTTGCAGATGTCCTTCCTTTGGGAGGGAATAGAGGCAAACTGCAACTTACAACCCCTTCCGGAGCTTGCAGGAGGGAGAGATGCAATAACCTGGCCAGGGATCACCAAATCCTGAAACTATGAAAGGATGGAGAACTGGAGAATTTCTGGGTGTCAGATACCCCACGCCTGCTTTCCTCAGCTCTGGGGGTGAATTTGTGCAGAGCCAGAACAGAGAAAAAGACCTGAGTTGAAGCTTAAAGCAAGAGGTAGATCTGGGGCTTGACATGAAACCTACCTGCTTACGAGCTAGAAAATAACTGACCAAGGTATTAAGTGGTTTCTTAGAAATGGACATTATCTAAAATAGTCCTATGGGTTATTAATACCCATTGGCCCATGTATATTTTCCTGTAAGCCTTTTATCAAATGCAAGAAACGACCACCGAAGCCAATGCAGTGTACAGTGACACCTTTAAATGTCTTTGTCTGCTGTTGCACATTTCTTGTTTCTACACATGATTTAGGGCTGGTGGTCTGCCTTTAAACTTCTATCTCTTCTGGGAGGTTCCAGCTCATATGCAGAAAACTCATTCTGAGAGGCAATGAAATAAGAAAATTATCTTATCCTAAATGAAACAAAAAATTCCCAGGCTGATCTTTCTTCAATGTACTAGAGAGACAGAAGCAATTGGTTTTGCTCAGCACTGTACACGTGCCAAACTAGGCGTTTGCACAATAAATGGTCCCAGGAAATGCTTAGCTATGGATTTACATAATACACCAGAATGGCTCCAAAAGAAGCAAATAATACAAATCTTACAAACCACCTGAATACACATTTCCAAGACAAGCCTTAGCACATGCTCAGAAGCCCTAATGAGAGACTGTTTAAACTAACATATTTTTTTAAAAAAGAAAAAGTTTAAAAGAACAAGACCAAACCACAGGGAAAATTCACGTAATATAAACTCCTTTAGCAAAGCTCCCCTGGGGCGGGAGTCTCAGGCTGCAGAAGCACAACAGAAAGTCTGCAGCTTCCCCTGTAGGATGGTCCTCCACCTCACAATTTGCTGTGCCTGGGACACTAAATAGTGTGCCCCCATCCATTGTAAGTGAAGGGAGCAGCAGTTCTAGGATACACACTTTTACACACATGACTGCTGCAAAGGCTGTAGAAAGTGGATTGCATTAAGATGAATATTTAATTTAATTTCTGCACCTGAACATACTGCAGAATTTTGCATCTAGGTTGTTTGTTGTGGGAGCAGGACCACCAGCCACCTCTAATGGGACTTGATGGAAAGTGTTAAGAAGGCCAAGTTGTGCAGCAGCACTACTGCACTGCTGACACTTTGGAGGAGAAGCACTGGCTGTAGCAGTGCGAGCAGATATTGCAACAGATTTCCCACAGAGCCACATCTCTCCACCAGCACCAGAGCGAGCTGAGCTCACGCTGGGGTGTATTATCACAGCGACAAGATGGTCCCTCTGAAGTCCCTCTCCAGCTTGCTGTGTGGGGCAGGCTGGCATCTATATTCCATCAGGCCAGAACGGATGTGCCTTTCTGGAAAATGCAGTGAGTACTGCTGGCAAGAAGCAGCTTTTAGTGTGACAACATGACAGCTGAAGTTATCACATGGTGCATTATCCAGCATTTTCTGTCTTTACACCTTAGAGGTACCCAGAGCCTGCGTTACTTTATACTCTTCCAGATAATCAGGTTCACATAGTGCTTAGTGACATGGTGTAGTGATGGTTTGTAATCAGTTAGGTTGATGGTTGGACTAGATGATCTTAAAGGTCCCTTCCAACCTAGATGATTCTATGTTACCTAAGCAGACTAGGCAATTCCTTGCAGTTTGAAGAGGCACCTCAATGGTACAGCTCCTCAGTTACTGAGCAGGTGAAAAGTCTCCCAGGGAAAGGGTGTTGGGAGGCTGAGTTCACGGTCTGTGGTGATGCTCTATCACAGTTACCCCATGTGAGCATGGCCGAGCCACCCAGACAGCCTGTGTCCCCTCTGCTTGGCAGCGGGGCGAGAGGGTACGGGCTCCCTGTTATTTCCCAGGGCTGAGTTGTGCAGCACTCAGCATGTCGTGAGGGACAGCATATACAAACTAAGGCAGAGAAAACCTAAACATTAGGCTCAAGGCTTTCACTGCCGGAGTCAACATCGTCACTGCTCTCCGTCATCATCCAAAATTTCCACTGACGTCAGTGGATGTTCTGGGTGTGAAAGGCCTGCAGAGTCTGAAACTGTGCAGCGATCACTTGTAGATACCTTAAGCTTGGCCTGATGTGACCTGAACTACTTACTACTTTTTGGAATAGTCAAAATGAAACTTTCAGGAGAAGCTGGCTGGCTGGCCTCTTGTGAATTGGATTTTTGTAGCCCTTGGTATAGGCAGACAAAAAACTATGTAAGAATAAAATTCTTTTATAATAGCTGATGTCTCAGCTTCTGGAAATGGAGGGGTTTCATATCTGTTAGTTTAGAGGCAGAGTGCTGACAGGAGGGGGAACGGTGTTGTTGCATCTTAGCAGAGGAAAGGAGGAAGACAAGGGGCAACACAAGGAGGAGAGAAATGTCTCTGGACACACAAATATCCTGAGAGAGATACTACTGAAACCTATATGCATGTCGGAATATATATATATAATACATATACATACATACATGGATTCACTGATTCATGGATTTGACACAGTTGGAAGGGGCCTCTAGAGACCATCTAGTCCAACTCCCCTGCTGAAGCAGGATTGCCCAGAGCACATCACTCAGGACTGCATCCAGGTGGGTAAAGATCTCCAAAGAAGGGGACTTCATGACCGCCCTGGGCAGCCTGTTCCAGGGCTCTGTCACCCTCACTGTAAAGAAGTTTTTCCTCATATTTGAATGGAACTTCCTTTGTTCCAGCTTGTACCCATTGCCCCTTGACCTATCACTGTAAACCACTGAAAAGAGTCCAGTTCCATCATCCTTCAACCCACCCTTTAGGAACTTGTAAACACAGATGAGGTCTCCCCTCAGTCTTCTCTTCTCGAGACTAAAGAGCCCCAGCAATTTGAGCCTTTCCTCATAGAGGAGGTGCTCTAATCCCTTAATCATCTTAGTTGCCCTACATTGGACTCTTTCCAGTAGTTCCCTGTCCCTCTTGAAGTGGGGAACCCAGAACTGGATGCAGTATTCCAGTTCTGGCTTCACCAGTGCAGAGTAGAGGGGGAGAATGACCTTCCTCGACCTGCTGACCACACTTCTCCCTGTGCAGCCCACTCACACGCTTGTTTTCTTTGGATCTTTATGCCTGTGGATTCTCAGAAAGGCTCAGCAGGGAGATACAGTTCCAGCTGGGCAAAGCCCTGCCAGTCCAAGGCCCTTCGTGCTGGCGATGCCAGCCTTAGGAAGTGTGCATAAACCATTGGCTCAGTAAATCCTCACTCTGTAGCAGTGTAAAAAAAATGAGGGAAATAAATCAACCTCACAGCCTAAATACTAATCATTCAGCACCATGACAGGATACTGGGACAGCTGGGAACAGGAAGGCATGTGAGTCAGGAGACACCGAAAGAGACACCATCAACTTGGCAGCTAGTCAATGAAAAGAAAGAAAGTTATACAAAAAAAGAAAGCCGAAAGCTCGCTGACATAACAGAGAAGCTGACATTTATGACACACAAATTGCCCCTAGATGCATTAAATAAACCAGGATATAGAAAGGAAATAATCTTTTCTAAATGCTTGTATTTGTGGTCATTTTTAGAGAACCTTGTATCAAAACCAGGTGAATCTTTTCTGTTTGAAGTTTGTTTGCCTTTATAATTGCACTGATGATGTCCATTTAACACAAAACTAGAGCACACTGTCCCATACTCTCTCACTCTCTGTCCTTCAGCAATCTCATCCCAACCACAGCAGCGCAGCAGGGAGGGGAGCAGGTCCTGGAGAAACAATGGAAATAGAGTGAGGAGATCTTGATACACTGTGATGGCAGCAGATGCCACCCTCCTCTCAGACCTGGGCTTAATAATACCCTCCAGAGCGTAGCGATCTTTGAAAAGCAGCATGTGAGAGAGAGATTGAGGAACTCGCCAGTCTTATGCCACTTGAAGTGAAGGAGTACAGCTGATGAGTACAGTGCCAAAAGGGTGGTGTTATAAAATATGATGTACAACACGTCTGAGATTCATATTTCCAAACACTTTTACTTGTTTTGACCTTTCTCCCAATAGGCTAGTCCTTCAAAAAACATGTTCTATGACACGTTGCTATTGCTAGCTGCATTCATTTTGTGCAAGCCCTGGTAAAACCAGAGTGATATGTAACATGAACTAACTGGCTTCTGTGTTATTGCAACATTTAGGGTCTCTCAAGTGGTATTCAATAACTGAGAATGGCTTGGAAATCAATTACCTGCTGTCCAAGAGAAATATGTAAATTTTGTCTCCCTGTATGAGTACTTTCTTGTTTGAACAGCGAAAAGGCAAAGTCAAAAACACTGATGCCCACTGTGTTTCTAGAGAAGGACTGGATAGCACAGAAATGGAGCCACAGCATCTGGAACTCCAAGAGACTGGGCTCATGAAAAGTTAGGTAGGTACAGCTCCAGTAAAGAGCAGGAGGAACTTGTATGGTTTGGGTCTTTGAGGACATGTTCTACAAATGTTGGTCAAAAATCTGTAAATTCATATTTTCATTCCATTTGCAGTGAAACAAAATTCTTATCTGCTGAAACAGAAGTGTCTGAAGAATGGTACAGGTTAAAACCTTACAAAAATACTGAAAGAGGTTTTGAAATTGTTCCTTTTGAACATTTTAAGTGAAATCTATCCTTTTAATTAAAAATGAGTATTCTCTAAGTCTATCGTGGAAAATAACAGAAGTGATCCAAATCAGCAGAAAATATTAAAAAAAATAGGCAAGAAAATATTTTAGTTGAAAGGTGGTTTTATTTTCATTTCCCATGTTTGGATGAATGTTCTTGGATTTCACCTTTCATCCACTCAGAACAAGATTTGTTCTGAAATTTCAAAATGCCTCATGGAAAAAGAAGATAATTGCCTCCCCAGTCTATTAATGACCCTTGATATTATCCTTTAACAACTCTTCAATGTGACCGCATAAAAGGCACTGCCGACCCAAGCTTCATAGCCAACAAAGAACCATGTCTTGAGGTAGGAGAGTTGTCCCTCCATAGCCTTACAATACAGTTTATAGTTATCTTCAGAAATAAGACCTATAGGAGGAAATATTAAAAGAAACCACAAACTTTGGCCAGTGAGAGAGGAGAGCTACAAAGCAGTCCATTAGATAGTAACAGATGCTGATGCTCCCCAGCTGTGCAGGAATGACAAACTCCAGCAGAGCCTTGCCTGCTGATGTAAACTTGGGGTCCAGAAGCAGGAGAAATAGTGAACAAATACCCCAGATTCAAAGAGCTGCAGTGACCCTGCTATGCACATTGTTGTACTGGACAGATAAGGTCTTTAAACCGGTGACAGCTGCCAAGGCTATTGAATCTTATTCCAGAATGGTTTAGCTCTGTTTGCCTTCCCAGTTGCTACTGGAAGTGTGGAGTGGCACATATGTGGGCCACCCTTGTGCCCCCACTGTTGGCTATTAGAGCAGCCACATTTGGTGCTGACTTTTCTTCTAGCTGCTGTCAATATCCTACTCTGAACTATTCAGCCGACATCCTCATTAGAGACAAAATAAGAACATAAATACCTAATGGGGTTATTAACCCTCAATTGCTTCATTCAGAATGAAATAAAGCAAGCGTGATATTAAAAAGAAGAGAGAAGAAATATAATGGGAGAGAGAGATCAGATATAAATTGATTCATTCTACAAGTAAACAAAGAGATTATGGCACTAAGGTGATTATGATGCTTAGAGGTTCGAAGAAAATGAGATTTGAAGTCCCTGGAAAGTCAAAAAATGAGAAGAGTGGTGAGAGACAGGAATTGAAGGAAGCAGAATTTAAGGAGGTTTCAGATTTGACAAATTTGAAAAACAGACTCAAAGTGAAATGGTTGAGCAAAAAAGTGCTTGCGAAAAAAAATTGCTGGCCACCACGAGCAGCCCTCTGAATGGGATGCTAGCTATTACTTTTTATGTGTTTGGATGGGATACTGTAGCAGTTCTTTGGAGGCCAGAAACAAATTTGCTTTGAATCTGAAGCCTTACACAGATAGTGTGCTTCAGAGAGCTGATCTCTGTGTGTTTTAAAAAAGTTAAATTATTTCTATGAAATATTTCGTATTTCTAAGGTTTTACTCTTAGTCAATAAGAGATGGTGGAACATCAAAAATCTCTGGCCAGTGTCTAGTGCCACAGAATTCGGAAAATACAAAGCAATAGGGTCTTCTTATCACCATGCGTGTGTGGGGGGAATGTCAGTGTGGTTTGGATCAGGCTGTTACAGCACACACTGCTTTCCTTCTCAGTGACATATTTTATGTACTTGTTCTTTTATATTTTTATTGCCTACTAAACCGTTTCTTTTGGCTCTGCTTTTTGTGATCCTCAGTGCAAAGAAAACAGTTCTGTTTAGAGAAGCACTTTGAAAACTGCCCTGATGAGAAGCAAGCTGGTGCCTCGTTAGCATCTGATGCACCATCCTGATCTTGGCTGTGAATTCACAAATTAGGCTTTCAACCCAGTCATCACTGAAGGTACCGATTTACTGTGAAAGACTGGTAACCAGAAAGGAGCCCTTATCTGCAACAGTAGTAACACAGGAACTTTTTGGAAAAAGATGCATAACTCCTGAGTTAATGAATTGGGAAACCCATCTGCTGGTCTACATGCTGCACTCTGTCTTCAGCATCAAAATTATTGAAATAATAATACAGTCTAAGCCTTCCCCTCTGCCCAGTCTCTGTCAGTGATGCATTCAGGATTCCAGGATGGAGCTGGACCACACAGGAATTACCAGCCTGGGTCCAACCAAGACCTGTCCTGTCTCCAGCAGCTGCCAGTGGTGGAGGTGCTGGGGACAGGACACACATGAAGAAGTTCTTCCCCTACAACATCCTGCCACTTTCTTGTCTTTCTCTCCCTGCTCTTCTGCTTCATCCACCTTGGATGCATTAGCAGTGCACCCTCACTCAGCCTGTAAGACAAGTGTAGCTCCCTGCAGTTCAGGAGCAGTGAGAATAAATTACCATTTCATTAATTAAAGTGCTCTGAACCGCTTAAGGTGTAAGTGCAGAGCCAAAGTACAGCTCTGTTGTAATTGATAGAATGAGACAAATCACTGTGATGAACTCCTGATCATCTGTTCAGCTCAGTTTGGACTTTGCCAGCCTTGGGGAGCGTGTTGCATGTGCCCAGTCTGCCACCCAGCCCTGTCAAGTTGAGCACCTCTTCCCGTGACAAGGAACCATCCATACTGTCCACACTGGGTGCCATGATGGTGCCAGGATTCACTAGGGCTACATTTCTGGAGAGAAAACAGGATCACTACTTTCTGGGAACTAGCATAGCAGACAGAGAAAGGGTCAGGACTATCCAGAGTGGAGAAACACTGGCAAGAGCACCTGGAAGACTTGCGAGACGTTTAAATGTGTCAGAGACTGACAGTAAACTTGAGGTGACTCAGGAACACGGTGTCTGGATTTGTCTCAGAAATGTGACTGTGACATTTGAAACTGCCAAATGAAAAAGACAGCTTTTAACCTGGATTTCCCTTAATCATGCATTTCATGATAGAAATGTTCTGACCATTATCTGCTTCTGGTTTTATTACATTTTGATGTGCCTCTGGTAATGGCCTTAATAAAGTGTCTGGAATAGAGCCTGTTAAAGAGTTTTCTTACATTTAGGTGCTCCATGGGATTGACTGTAGCACAGATGAACATGCTTTTAAGATAGAGGATTTCTAAAATAAAATTTAAGAATATCAGGAAAGACCCTCACCTGCTCTAACTCGATTTAGAGTTTTTACGAAAGTAATTTTGGTTCTTTGACTATTTCTGACTGTAGGAATCAAGCTCCTTTTAATCTACATCAGCAAAGCGTGCGGCACTTCCATTTTTACCCCACTCACTTTTGGCTGAGCTGAGCTAGCTCCGTGACATACAGCTGCAGTTTACGGCATCTTCCTGGATTTAATGGGTAGAGGGAGTTACAGGGAGTGTGGGACTGTGATCTTCCGAGCGAGACGGTACGGGCTGTGCAAGGAGCCTCCCTCCTGCTTGCTGGTTCTGAGAGCTGAGCTGCAGCGAGGAGAGCCAAGTATTTGCCAAATACGAAATGACCGAGTTCATTTGTCTTCCACCTTCCACTCCCGTGACATGCTTATTCCTTCCTTCATTTTGGAAAATGACCTTGTGATCCTTACTTCCAGGATCACACTTGCTTCCAGAGCAGCTGCACAGTGAAAAATCTGCTCCCTGCTATTACAGGACAAATGCACCAATAGGGCAAAAAGCGTGGGGTGTCCTTGCAGCAAGAGTGAGCTCCTGCTGAAACTGTGCCACCTAGGGCAGAAGTGGACTTTGTCCAGCTATGATTAATGCCTGCCTTGTGGGCTCTGTCTTTTTTTTTTTTTTTCTTTTTTTTTTTTTCTTTTTTTTTTTTTTTTTTAATAATGGATTTATAAAGCCTGTGACTTAGACTATAATTGTAAAATGGCTTTTCTGGCCGTCTCCCAGATCTGTGGCTCCAGAGACCAATATCAGAATGTGCTACATAATTTGGATCGGATACCCTTTGGTTGAAGTTATGGTCAGTGCAATTGCAGCCACGTACAATGGATTGCCTGGGAAATGAAAATGGTTGGGTTTGTAGCAGAAAGCATGTGACGAAGAGGAACAGTGCTGCTCTGAGAATGGTTAAAAGCAGAGGAGAGGAGCATAGTTAGTTGGCCTGTTTCGTGTGCCTGTGAATCCTTACACATGCATAGCAGGGGGTGTTGAAAAATTTAACAAAATTACTGCTGGGGATGTATCACAGCCTACATATTCTGTAAGTGCTTTTCTCAGTTCAGACATAGATTAATTTAACGAGATAACTTGTTGGCGTTATCTCAAAAGCAGGTTTGCATCTTTCTAAGATTTCTCAGCCTTGGATTTCATCAATGTCTTTTGGTTAAGCCAACCCATCCATGCTGGGCTCAGTGATGCAAGCTTTCTGGGGGAGCCTCACAGTGAGCCTCATTTGCCTGCTTCTCACAGAGGGCGTCTTCTTTCACTGGCATTAATAGGCTCTGGGCATCTTATGTTATGTTCTGACATGAATGGGGTGTGATTGCAGCACTGTCAGCACAAAGCAGATCTTTGGCAAGAAAAGATAACAGGCCTTTAGAAAATCCTGGGTTTATCCTTATCTATAAGGACATTTGTAGGTATTTCCCTTCCTGTTCATCTGCCAGGTTGTGCTACTGCATCACATGCTGTGTTGCTTAGCTTCATGGCGAGGTCCACAAAAGGGTGAGAAAGGCATTCCCCCACTGTCCTCATGCTTTTGCCTGGCTTCCCCTTGGCAGGTACTGTGGGACCAGAGCCCTCATCCAGAGAGTCCCCAACAGCAGCTGCAGAAATCAGCACTCATCACCAGTTAAATGAAAAATATCTGATTTTGGCAGGCTCTGTGGCACCGGCCCTGCACTTGTTTCCCTGCTGGAAAAGCACCTAGCGCAAGCTGCTGGTGCAGATCGGGATTTGCTGGATGCTCATTTCATACAAATATTAAGTGATAATGATACTTACATGGTTGTGTGAGCTAGGCAAAAGAGGCAGGCTTAGATAATGGAGATTTAATCTAGCATGCATGCTAGGAGAGGAAGGGAAGTCAATAAATAGAGAACAAAAAGATGTGAATGAAAAGTTCAGCAAGGAAAATGTGTATGGACTTGAGTTAGGGCAGTGCCGAGCATGAGGGAAATAATAAGACAAAGATGATCATTAAAGTTAAGTCTCCTTATTGCTTATGGCATCTGAAAAATGTGTAAGATGATGGATGTGTTAATTAGCTCACTGCATCTCAGTAGCTGAAATAGTTGGTAGGTAGGTGGGCTGAGCTATAAACCAAAACATTCCCAGCATGTGAGAGAGACTGAGCAGCAGCTTCAAGATTTGATGGGAGAAGGGAACAAACAATGTCAGTTGCCCAACAGGAAAACATGCAGTACTACCCTGAAGATACACAGTGGAAAAAGATCCACGTAATAATCTTGCTTTTTGGTTTTGATGTGAACTTTATTTTACTGCTATGCTCATTCAAAAAGAAAATATTTAACCTTTTCTCTTTAGGATCAATAGCACATGTAACAACAAGAATGAATATACTACATTTAGTGTGCATGGTCAATGCAATCTTAAAAGAGAGTTTTCCCTAATTATAGAGTGTAATCTGTGAAATAAAAACCAAACTATTATTGTACTAACTCCCCATATCAATGTTTACTCATGGTCACTGCCAGAGCGGAGTAATTGTGTTTTATGTGAGACTGCTATTAAAACTTAGAGCATCCCCAGAGATCTTTGAAAATTGAGGTTTGTTTACATGTGTTAGGAAATGGCTTGCAATCACATTTAATGTATACATAAATCATACTAGAAAGTAAACCAACAGAGACAAATGATTTGGTGTTGATGAGGTTCATTAAATTTCTCATGAAGGTAATATAAAAAGAATTTGACAAAAAATCCATAGACAGCACAAATGAGCAAGCTGCAAGGAATCACTGGATTTCTCCACCTTCACAGTGAAATCCTAGGAGGATCATATAAAATTAAAACATAAATTCACACACAGGTGCCTAATGCACTGACTTTTCCAGTGGGCTGAAGACTCTCACCACCTACTGATTTCATAAGGAATTATGAGTGATCAAATTTGGATTTTAAAACAGAGGTAGGAAGGTTAAGCACAGTGTCTCTGGCACAGGGCATCAGCCATGGGGGGATTCCAGCCCAGGAGAGTTGAAAAGCCTTGTTGAAGAGGAGTTTTGCATTTTGGAAAGGATGCCATTATCTGCCTATGCCTGTGGAGGAAGGAGTGCTTACTATAAACTAAGGATTTTTTTTAAATTTGTAGGTGTATGGAGAATGAAGAGGGCTGTTGAGGGCCATTGTTTTATACCGAACATGAGTGGGATGGCAAATGGTGTACATGAAAGTGAGAGCCGCCTGTCCCACAGCCTGATCCCCCCACACAGCCAGGGTCTGCCTTGGGTGAGGGCAGCCTGGGGTGACACTGGGGGGACGATGACAAGCCAGACAGGGCAACCTGTGCTGCAGGCACCGCCGTGCTTGTGGGCAGGAGAGTCCTGGGGGTGCCTCAGTCCTCCAGCTCTGTTCTTTGGAGGGGGAAGGGATTTTCGGAGCAGCGCTAGCAGACAGATGCTTGAGAATAAGCAGCCTTCCTGCTGCGAGAAGGCAGGTGTCCGCTCCCTCAGCAAACAAGCTGGGGCCCGGTCCTGCTCTCCCACTGGGACCCACAGGGAAAGATACAGGCTGTGCAACTGGATTTTTCCACCCCAGTCAAGGGCATGTCCCCACATTTACCCTAGAGCTAGAGAGCACAAAATATGTGGCTTCATTTTTCTTTCCTTTTCAACAGTTTGTATTCTACAGGAGAGCTCCTGACCTGCAGGACACTGTATGAAGGCTGTCAAAAGTAAAACCGCCTGGTACCGCTCTGGGACGCCCCTGCTCTTGCAGGACAAGGGGGCTCAGCGTGTGTATTCAGAGGATGCATACATACACACACATCCATATGTACACAACCATGAGGAGACATTTTCGACAGTTTAAACTAACAGTTCACCAATCTGTCCAACTAAGCCATTACAGTTTCACCACAGTCTTTAATAAGACTAGAGAATCCAGCAGCAGGACCCCAAAAATGCTACCCAAAATATCCTGATGCCTCATGGAGTTTCAGTAACAGAGTCATTTGGAGTCACAATGTCCTGCAACATCCCTATCCTTCCTCCATCCCTGATGTACACAATGCAAAACCTGTTTTGTTTTACTGTAACTGTGCACTGGGTAAACTGTGTTAAATTTGGCTCTATCAATACCCCGCCTACACACCTAGGATAAAGAACCTCAGTGACTGGGCTCAGCCCTTTCTCAAAACGTAAAACTCTGTGATGAAACTGAGAGAGAGAGACGCTACTCAATAAGCTTAAATCCTTGAGAGAGAAAAAAAAATAATGTACCGAACATTAGTTCATACTGTTACTAATTTTAGTGTCACATCTGAATTTCTTTTCAGATTGTTTCCCAGGAAGAGTGACAAGAGCAACAGTGTGGCTTCAGCCTCTGACCTAAAACTATCTATTCAGAAACCTGGCGAAGATGATGCCTGTTTTGCTGCCCTAGTGTCTCCTGGATCCCCAGCAGAGCACTGTTAGAGCAGTGAAGGGATCTGAAGAACCTCACTGATGAAGGGGGGTGAAGCACCTCCGAGGTGCGCAGGGCTCTAGGTGGCTGGGGATGCTGGGTTAGTTATCTCCTAGGGTCACTGGCTACTTTCCCAGTGCTGGGAAGCTAGTCAGCTTTGCCATGCTCATACTGGGGCTGCCCCAGAGCCTGCTGAAATCTCACTAGAGAGCCAAGGATTTACAAGCTGAAGGTCTGCAGAGCGAGCTGGCCGGGAGGCAGGCAGGCAGCTCTTTTGCTGAAGGGATCCCACAGCAGGCATGGCAGCTCCAGCTCATGCAGAAAGACCAGCAGCTTGCAGTAGCAGAAAGCAGGTGACCCTGTCATCTAGCTGGAAATATCTTCCATCCCATTGTACCTCATTTATGCTTGTTTATTTCGTAGTGCTGGGTGAGAATGAGCAGCGCCTGTCGCTGCACAAGAGCATGGGGGAGGCACAAGATGTGTCGCGAAGACTGCAAGGCAGCTACTAGGAATCAGGTGGGCATACTGAGGATGACAGGGCCATCAGCATGATTTGTATCAAGTCTTATGGAAAAATCAATTCATTCATTCTCGGAGAAGCATAAGATAAGAAAGTTGCATCAACAAATCTTGTCTGGTCAGTGCTGCTTGTGCCTTTATTTGCCAGAAAAAGGGAGCTCACCAGAACACGGGAGAGGTTACAAACCACATCCCTGGGGAGGAGGGATGGACCAGGTAAGCGTGCACCTGAACCAGGACAGGTCTTTCGGCTGTCTGCATTGTGTCAAGCACGGAGTGACTGTGTTCAAAGCTTTAGGTGAGCTGATTCTGTGCTAATGTGCTTATCTGCAGGAGCCTGTTAGATCAGCCGTGATAAATCTAATTAATATGGGCTTGCATCTCACCTGCTGCTGCCAGTCCTGCAGAAGAGAGGCACCTGAGGAGGCAAAGTGTCTGCTGGAAACCACACGTAGATGTTTATACCTGTTTGCAGGATAGGGCGTATATCTCAGCCTTCTGTGGATCTGACCCCAGGACAAGCCTTGCTCCTCTGGAAGGAGGGCCATTCAGCATCACTGAAGATCAGTGCTGTCACCCCCAAACACCAGTAATTTAGTTAAATTATTTATTAAAAATACAGAAAATAGCAGTAGCAAGGAATCGGTGGGGTTCATCAATTCATTCTTTCACTTTGGTTCATAAATGTTGCTGGGGAGCTGGGAGCCAATTTCAGGTGACTTAACACTAGTCCAGATTCTTACTGTCACCGACCCCAGAGCTGTGCCAACAGGAGGTATTTTTGGTTTGAAAAGAGTATAAATGAATGGATAGTTTGGCTCGTGGGGTGAGGACTGGATAACATGATGACAGAAGGGCTTTATAAACATTTATTATTCAGGATCTCTTCTGCAAACGCAAACACGCCTAGGCAATTATCTCACTTTAGCTGCAGATGGGCAATTTTGATGCAATTATTATGCACCTTCAGTACTACAAAGCTTTCAGTGCCATTCCTTTTGAAAACGTCTGAATTCAACAGAATGACAAAACTAATGAACTATTGCATCTTTTTCCTGTCAGCTGCCATCTAGTAGGTGCCATCAGCATGCTTCATGCGGAGGAACTGCGTGGCCATGGCTGTTAGCCCAAAGGCACGCAAACGCCAAATGCCTGCTGAAGGCAAACTCATCTGTAGCCTTCAGTAGCCTCGTTACTTGAGGAAGGATGATTAGCCATTGCATTTTGGGATTGTGACATCACATTGATTCCAGGATGCTATTTGTCATCCCTCTTTCAAATTTCCCTAATGAGATTTTTCTACATGTGCCTAAAATCCACGGTTATTTACTGTTCTGTGCTAGACAAAGGCTTTTTGGGTAATGAGACTCCAGATACCAGCAGCATAAGAGTGGAAAGTGTCTGAAGCCACACTGACGAAGAGAACAGTTTGTTTTTAGCACAATTGCTATGGAGGAAACACACTTGTCTCCAGTTTCTTGAAAATACTTGTCTCTGGTTTCTTGCAGCAAACATATCCGGGAAGCCAGCTGTTATTATTTTTTTTTATAATCCTTAAAACAAAACAAAACAAAGTTTAAGAAATATAAAGCAGCACACAACATTTTGCGACTTGCCAGCCAAAAGTAAGGTCCACAATTAACTACACATATAACTGGTAAGACTTTCAAGAGGAATGTCCTCATTGTGACTCCTGTTTTCCTAAGAAGAAAGCCAATTTGATGCTCACTTTTGAAAAGATCCCAAGAATACATCTTTAACAACTTGATAAATTTTATTTGTACATTCATTCATATTAAGAAATTAATTTGTTAACGCATGAAATATGCGTTATGAAATATGAAACAACGCTGTTGTTGGTATGTTCAAATCTTCCCTGGATACTCCTGAGTGATTTGTCTGGACCCTTGTAACCTGGATGGCTCTGTGGCTGCTGAGCTCTGGAACATCCCACGCTAAGAACCTGCAGCCAGCCCCAGGACTCCACACATTAGCAATACTACACTAGGCATGCTGTCCATCAAAATCATGTAGGATTTACTGTTTTAGCTTAGCTCATAAAAGAGCTAAAATAATTATCTAGCTCATGTTAGTGTTACATTCCAGCAGAACTCATGCAATCTGCTCCCACAACAGGCCACATTTGCCACACTGTCTCCCATTCCTAAGGACACACAAACCCCTCTTTTCAGGCTCCTCTTGTTTTTCAACTCCTGACAGCTCAGCTGCCCACTGTTAGAGAGCTCTTCCCTTATTTCAAACACCTCCCTCACTCTGTTTGATGCCACTTAGCTCTTTCCTCACCTTCTCCAAGCCATGCATGATTTAGCTGACCTCTATCCTATCCCCCTACAGTTATACCTTGCACATGATGAAGAGTAAAAGCCACATAGAACTTGGTAAGGCAGAAAGTAACAGCATTATAGGAATTACCTGGAATTACAGAAAAACATGGCTGTTTAAGTTGTTTGAAACATCTATGAAATTGATAGAGCTCTTCATTAAATGCTGTAAGACTTTCAGAGGGTTGGCCTTAATCGCCAAAAATTTCATGAGCTTTCATACCTGCACGTCTGCAGGTATGTTAATGGTAGGCAGCTGACCATTTGTCTGTGTGTCACTGTATCCTCCATATATTTTTCAACATTAAGTTTTTCACCTTCAGTTCCTCAGAATCAAAAGAAACTTTTTAAAAAATTATGTGGGGGAGTGAATTTCAGCCTGGTCAAAGCCTGAGTTTCCTTCTTTCAGAAGGAAAGATGAAACACATCTAAGTGGTTATTAACTTCACATTTTTAATATTCACCAAGCCAGACCCTTCTCTAGCAGAAATCAGCATGCTATTACAGAAATCAGTGGAGCTGTGCCAGCTAAGGTTAAGTGCTGACCGGACCCATCACATTTAATATAGAGAACTTCATGAAATACCGAAAATGATAAGTGAAAATTTATTTGATTATTAGAAATAAGCTAAGCAGAAACATTTTGTAGTGCATTAGTAACTTTTTTTTTAAATGTCAAGGTTAATTAGAAATAAATGGAATCCTGAGGGTTTGAATCAACATGTTCTTGCCTGAGGACAGAGAAATATTTAAGCTCTGGCAAAAAGGGGCAAACAGCAACAGAATGTGTATCTGCTGATGATACCCAGATACATCACGGGTATGTGTAATTTAGAGGTATCTAGACACAGCACATGAAGAGCTGCCATAAAGTACACATATATTTCAATAATAATAGCTATGTCTCATTCAGTGTCTGCAGATCACTAATGATTAAGAAAATAAAAAAAAAAAAAGATATGAGCTGAGCCCAGGTCCACAATAGCCAGAATTACTCCATGTTTCTATGACCTGATATTCAGGATATCATGGTGAGATGGTCTAACAAGAGCACCATTTGTTAGATGGTAAAACTATCAGACAGCATTATAGAGCTGTAGCTTCATTTTTATTCTAGGTACTCTTAGGAGGTACTGAAGTAGAGGTGCAATTCTTGCTATTTTCTAGCATGCTATTTAACAGGAGAACTTTTCGTAGCTGAAGAATTATCTTTCTGTACTTGGAAATCTATATGCACCCAGCTGAAAGCATAATAAAGCAGACTAGTGAAGAAACTGGTAGGTTCAGTGCAGAAAAAACAAGATACATTTTTTCATTGAGCCTGGCCAGCCTCTACAATAGAGACAGTGAAAAGAATTTAAAAAACCCCAAACCAACCCACATTATTTTGGTGAAGCAAAACATTTTTTAGATGTGATGCAAGTGCAAATGCCAGATGACAACAGGGACGTTTTCAAAGGTACGAAGGAAACGTCTTAAGTGCTCACGAAATTAGTAGCTTCAATAAATGAATAACAGCCCTCCAGCCCCAAAGAGAAGGAACATGATTTATAAATCAAGAAACCACGAGCAACCAACACCAGCTTCACACAGGGAAGACAAGAGGCTGAAGACAAGAGGCCCACATCACATGGCAATGACCATATAGCCATAAAGTAAATCAGGCTCTTTCCTTTAAATGTGCTGAGCTTTAGCTCTGACCTTAAAAACCGACAAACAGGGGGATTGTTTCTTTTCTACAGCTAGGCTGAAAAGAAGTGGTCTTCACCAATGGTCTTCACTGCTACCCAAAACAGGCAAACAAGACTAAAAAAAAACCAAACAGATTTTGTTTGTCTTCTCCATTTTGGATTGGATTCTCTGCCAGAAAGCTACCATTTGGAAAGCTGTTTTAGCACTGGAAAACACAGAAATGGTTGTACATGGGTGTGTGAGTACATATATGAACCTGTCTGCTCATCAGCTCATAATTTACCATTGTTTCCCTCCAAAAAACCCTATGGATGTTCACAGACACCGTTATGTAGCCACTTGACAGGATTTTCCAATTTATGATGCCCCGTTGACATACCTATGTTGCTACCACCCTTCACCTTCAGTTGTTTCTCCCTTTTTACCAGCTAGAGCTCTGACTAACAAGCAAGCCTGGCCAGCTCCCAGGTGTGGACCTGCACTCAACAGGATCTTCAGCTAGGTACTTGTGCATTTATATGGGGCTGCCTTTTTACGCAAACACAAACGATCCTGGGAAATCTGGACACGCTCCATAACCACTAGGCAGCTGGACAAAAAGGTTTTTTCCACTTCTGTAGTACTGCCAGCCTCCGACACTTCTTACTGTATCATCCATCTTTATTGAGAGCTGTTAATTATAGCTAAGAGGTCTGTTACCAAACAGGCACTTTCCTTTTTTAAAGCAGCTTTAAAGGTAGCTGCCTTCAAGATATTTTGACACAGATCTGGGCTGAAACAAAAATATGCAGATTCCTTCTCACTCCCTCCTGAGTTTTGTTGCTGTTTGTGTTGCTGTTGTAAACAACATGGGAGAACCTGTCTAGGATAGTCCACGTTTAAGGAGTTTGTGCACCAGGTGTCAAGATACTTGATACAATGACTGAGGTTAAACACTTCCTGCAAAAGGACCAGCTACGAACTCTGTCTTCCTTCATGTTATGATGACTTGAAAAACAGCATATCCGTGCTCACCTCAGCTTTCTGCTTCTTTCCCCACACGGTTAAACATGACGGCACACTCTTTCCCCAGTCCTTTTTTACCTCTGCCAGCCATAAAATGCAGTCAGTTCTCTGTTTGTGTGTGCAGGTCATGTCTGGAGGCAGGGAAAGGAGGAGGTGACCCCTGAGGTCCCGTCAACCTGACTTCTTTGTTTCCATGGCCTCAGTCAGTGCAGAGGCATCAGCACAGGTAGGATCAATGTGGGTGGGTTTGCTCTTGAGGTCTCCTGGGAAAAGCCTTTGCAGCATGGAAGCTCGGCAGCTACTAACCAGAGGAAGAGCACGCTAATGAAGTGGAGTTTAACCAGGGATCATTGAGTGCTGCAAAACACCACATTTTTCCCTAGCAAAAGCCATTTGTAAATACATTGTTTTGTAGCCCATGCCCTGTCTGCAGGTAACAAGAACAATTACTTCTCTCTCTAGTCCTTGCCTCAAGCACTGTTACCTCATAGGAGTCATATAATGTAATTATTTTAGAGCTTCCGTTCAAGCCACAGCAGAGAAGACAAAAGCAATGGAACAAGACAAAATTACAGGACACCACTTAATTCAATCATCCTTGGAATGATTTTGCAAACCAGGCTCAAGATTTAGAAAACATGTGTTTCTCCTGATCAGGTACTACCCGATTTTCATTCTTGATTAGCATTCCAAAAGGTCCAAAAGCCCAGAAGAGGTGATCCTTAACAGATGAGGGATCTTCAGATTAGGAGAAAGCTTTTTACCAGGCATGAACGTTAAGCTGTTTCCAGAACATCATGGTCTGAAATACATACACAATCCCCAAGAGTAAACTGGAAGGCTAAATTAGAAAGAACTGGTTTACTAAAGAAGGAACTACAACCACTTCCTCACTGAAGCTTAGGCACAAGCTCTCAAAGGCAGTGTTAGCTATCTGAATAGAAAGAAGTAGCAAACTAGTCAAACAGAGGTTTAAAGAAATTCTCTTAAAGGTATTATCAAGAAATGTAAAATCTAGGGTAGGTTTAGAAAGGGAGATAAGCATGTGAATACCACCTTATGTACCTGAGACCCATATGCAGGCTTTCCATTATGAGAGCTGCCTCCAGAGAAGTTAGGACTCAAGCATTAATTTTGGGGCATTCTGACAGCCACTCACATCATCAACCCAATGTAGGTACCAAGCTCCCATACGATGTACCTGAAGAACAGAAAAACTACCACCTTGAACACGGATCTGGGAGCAGTTCTTTAAGCTTTCTGATGGAAGACATCAAGAGGGAGGGACACCTCAAGTCTAGTTAGGCACTAACTCCCATTAACAGCTAAAGTTTGGCAAACAGACTTTCTCTTCCCCCTCAGTCCTTCCTGCTGTTCACCTTACGGGCCTCATGTAGGTGTTTGGTCTCCCGTGTGTTTTAGGAAGAAACTGGGCAATCAGCTCCAAGCTGGTAGCGCAGGAATATGCAGTGGAGCACTGAGGAGCTGGCTGTGGTATATTTCTTTGCTGATCTAACCCTTGGTACTGTCTTCAGTGTCTAGAAAAGACTAACATGAACTAGGAGGCTACTCTAGAAATACGCTGGATCTGGTGGATTACCTATTTTCTCAACAACAGGCAGACTGTAGAGCTTATTTTTGACATCTGGCTTAGAATTTCTTTTTTTTCAGGAGAGGAGCCACAAAGAGCAGGAAACCATGACACTGATCTTTAATCACCTAAGAAAACACGTCTCCCCAAGGAAGCAGCTGAAATGACAATTTATGTGATAATCTGGCAATAATGCAGCATAGCTGTACTATGTCAAGGCAGCAGCAAGGAGGGATCTCCAGAACTCCCATGGGATAATGCACCCCTAGCCCACGTCCCGCAGGGACACTCTTTCTCAAAAGGAAAGAGACAGCAGCTACCACAGGTTTCATCAGGAAGAGGTCATTATTTAACTTTGAGAAACAGAAGCCAACATCAGCATCACCCTTCATCTGAGCTAAGCCCAAGCAAAAGCTCCATGCCCTGGCTAGATGCTGAATGTACAGTAGAGTACACTGGGTATCGGACAGATGCCCACCAGCACTGCCCCTACCACAAACACCACATGGTTCTAGCAGAAGGCTTCACTACTACTGCTACTTGCTAATAATATGATTTGGCCCCTTCTTTAGATAGAACTCCTGGAAGAAAAGTGCAGATTCAGTGAAAACAGTCTGAGAAGTGATGCTGTGGCCCATCAATAGCACATGATCAACAATAGTTCAGACATCTGCAGGAGAGATACAGATGACCACGAGTATGATAAACCTCTTCCACAATATCCACATATTCCACAAATGTAAGTCCTGACAGACTGCTGCAGAGATCAAACTGATTTAATTTGGAGTTATTCCTGGCTTGTATCTAACTCAGGCAAGAATCACATGTTGTATCTTTTAATTTCAAGGGTCCTTTGTTTTTTTTCCCCAACAAGCTAATGGCAATGGGAATTGTAAAGTGATTTTATTTTGAGGAACACAAAGTAAATATATATTATTTTAAGACTAATGTTCCAAATCAGACAAATAGAGTTTATAAACTGAGGTTTTTGAAAGAAAACACGATTCATTGGGTGACATTTGCTAAAAACATTTGTATTCATCACGTCTTGATGCCTTCGTGGCTTATTTATGACTCTATTAATGCTGTCTGCTCTGGTGGTGAAGCTCCCACTTAAGTAGTAATATAAATCAGTAGGATGAAAAAAGTTGACCACACTGCAACATTTTAATGCTTCTGCGTAAGAAAGACTCATGAATACAAAATGCTGGAAATCAATAGTAAAAAAGCATCCAGTCATGACAAATCAGGCTCTGACCTTCTTCCCCCTTAAAGTTTCATCGTGGCCAGGTGGTTGGTCACTGCATGTCTGAGTTCTCAGCCTGCTGCAGAAAGAGGGGGCAGTGCCCATGGGGCAGGGAGTTGCACTTTCGTATGAGTTGGGATCAAACTAATGGACCCAACACCTGGAATTACTGGGGATGCCAGGCTAGTGCCCTGTCTCCTCCACGATAGCAAAAATACATGTGAAACACATTTAGAAACTGACCCACATCCTCCTGGACATCACATGAAACTATGGCACTGATAATTTATGGCTACTGCAGAGCTATCTCGGTTCTGAGCCCATATACATATAAAGCAAAAGTGACTCTTGTGAAGTTAGTATATTGGTAAATCAAAGTGAGATTTACTACATTAGTCCTCTACCATTGTTGCCCTGGTATTTTGGTGAAGTTTCAAAGAAATAACTATACGTCGGTGTAACCTGCAACTTTTTTCTTTCTTTTCAGGGTAAAATCTTCACATTCTGAAAGATTAGTGCTAATTTGAGGGCAGTATCAAGGCAAAACTCTGATTCAGTGAAAAAGAACATGCTAAAACACGTTCAAGGTTGTGAATTAGTGCAGGTATGTGCGACCATTCTTTCATTCACCCAACACATCAGCTCTAGTCAAGGTTACGAAAGAGATTTAGTTTTATCTTCTAGAGTTTTCTTTAGCTCAAACGCTTTATGAAATAAAACTCAAGATCTAAATGACAACCAAATAAACAAAAAGTCATGCAAACCATTCTGGAAGGTCCTACCCTTTCCTTCTCAAAAAATAATTGGGTAAGACTGTACCATCAAAATAAGCAAGCTTTCTGAGATATTCTCCTGCTAAAACGGAACACAATCCTCCAATATTCCCCAAGTTCACGCACAGAGAGCAAATCTTTATAAAAATCTTTATAAAAAGGTGTGTTTTGTCCTGTGTAGAAATACACAAGGCTAAGCAATATCTTACAGAGATTTTAATTTAATCTTTCATGTAGCCAGGGAGCTTTAAGCTCTAGTGCTTTTAATTTATGTTACCTCATAAATTAATAATGTAGGTATGACGAAGGGTAGCTCATCAGATTAAATGTGTCATTTTATAAAGCCGTTTGGAAGCAAAAAGTATGAAGCCAGCATTAAGTAGCCTTAAATGATCCATTAGGTGTATAAATCATTACATGTGTTATTTCTGGACTGGACAGTGGTTGAAATGAATGATAATTTAGTTACTGTAATTTTATTTTAAGCTAGTGAGCATTTGCACAAGAATAAGAGAGCAGTGCTGACCCTGGCATGCTCTTCAGTGGCCTGCCAGAGCTCTCTGCATCACTCCCACGCACAGTCTGTGCCAAGGATGGGTGGCACCCTTGGTACTGAGCATGGGACAAGTTCTCCCTGAGTGGCCTACACTTGAGCACAGTCTGGAATTTGGTGGAGCTGCACAGGGAGACTAGAGCACTTTAGATGTGAATACATAAGCCTTGGGTTGCTTTGAAGAGTGACTTTCTCCCCATGCTGTGGACACACCTGATAATCTACTTCACCTTAAACAGAACAATTCCTTACCATGCAATATGGGTCATTCAGAAATTCTTAATACTTTACATTATGGCCTAATACTCAAAATCTTATAAAGAAATTGAATAAACCTGTTCTCAAATTTAATGTGCTACTATAAAATTTTGGTGGCAAATTTATTACAATTACATGTGCTATAAAATGGGGAAAAATAACCTGTGCAGCTTTAAATTGGGTTGTGTTCACAACAGCTATGTTCTTCTGTGAAACTAAAGAACATACAAATTAACCTATATACAGCATAGGATGTGTATATATATCTATAGATAGATAGATCTGTATAGGAGAGACTATATATCTATTCACTGTTCCTACATTTAATGATCCCTCTTTTGTATATTCTTTCCTAATGGTTGCTGTTAGATGCTCTTTAGCTGTACAGTAAGGTACCCCAGAGCAGTCCTGATGGCTGAGGCCCCACAGAGCTGCCTACTGAGGAAGGGGTGTTGGGAAGGCACTGCCTGTGCTGCGTTGAGGTGATGCTGAGCTGCCCAGACCTGCTGAGGACAATGTGGCTGCCCAGGTGTCCTTGGGCAGCACTGCTGCCAAAAAAAATTAGGTGCCTGTGGATTTTAACAACCTGTGTAGGCAAGATCTCCTACTACCTCACTGCTACGGTGACTTAGATGTCACATTTCCACTCTTCCACTACCACGTTTTCATTTGTCTCATTGCAAATGCCTGTCAGAAAGCTTACAGAGTATATAAAATATAGATGAGGGTGATAGATAAAAAGAGAAGCAAGTGATTAAGCAAGTTATTTGTTAGTTACAGGTCAGACTTGTCTTATTTTAACTACCCAGAAGCCCATTCAAGGCCATGCAATGCCTCCCTAACATGTCCAACTGTGCCTGGAATGCAGGCTTTCCTGAAGATGGTAATGCCTCAAATAGAACTGCAAAGTCTCTGTATATGTCTCTCTCTACATGCAAAAAGGGGGAATAATTAACAAGGGATGCTGGAACTCAGCACTTAGTTTTACAGGTTCTCAGTCATAATGGAACAGGCAGATGAACAGTAATTCTTTTTATAGTAATTCTTAATGCAGGACCACTGAAAGGTCTCAGTGTAGACAGTGGACATGCTGAAACAGACACACGGTAAGGGCAGTCCTCCCTCTGAAGGACTGTCTCATCCAAATGAACAGAGATTACAAGGAAAGCAGATGTCTATAGTGACTTGTTCAAAAACACAAATCTGCAGCAAATCGAGGCACCAAAGCCATGTCTCCAATGACACCAAGAAAAAACTCTGTAAATTAACCCTATACAATCTGCTGGTCAGACACCCAAATGCATGTTCTTTACAAAGGCTGCTGCAAACTCACTTGCAATGATGTTCCCCTGCATCCCAAACAGACTGCAGGGCTTGCACCTGCCCTTCAACTCGACCATCATTTAATTAAATGGAAGACATAAAACTACCAACCACATCAATTAACGGCAGCAACAAACACTATAATGCTTGAGTTTTAACCCCAGGGATCTGGCAAACCACAACTGCTCACCCCAGAATTCAGCAGTATTTAAAACATTATCTGAGACCAGCTGGAAAGAAAAATACTTAAAAACCAAAGGAAAAAAAAAGGTAGTTGTTTTAGGCTAGCATTTTTTATTGGTTTTAGATAAAACTGTTGCTTTCTCTAACCCCCGTACTCCTCTCATCTCTGAAGCAACCATGTTTGCTGCAGAGTAAATAAATACAAACTGAAGACTGAAGTGCAGGAAGCACAACATCTTATGAAAGTGCCTTTAAAACTTCTGGATACTGCTCTAGGACCTGCAGTGAACAGCGAGATTCCTTTATCTGAAGCCCTCAAATGATTTAGAAGATCATTGTTACAGATGGAATTGTAACGATGGCTGAGCAGCACAATTTCAGCATTTATAATCTTAACCCTAGTCATCTGAGGTAGAACATTGCCTGAGTGCACTGGTTTCTTAGATTTTTTTCCTGTAGTGAGTTTCCAGCTCACTGCTGCACAGCTGGAAGCTGAGAAATGTGTACTTCTTACTGTTTACTTTCTCAGCTCCTTCATTAAAAGGCTGCAAGCCCCACTGTGTAACAGAAGGGGAAAACGTTCACATCCTTCTATGTATCAGGGAAGCTCTCTGACACAGGACATCTTGATGGCTGAGTCATCCCATCTGTTCCAGACACTTCTCAGGCCAAAATGAGATGAGGTGAAGGAGTGCTCACCGAGAGGCAGTCCTTCCATCAGCCAGAGCATCCTCAGCCTCTCGCAGAGGACGGGCACTCAGGGTTTTCCAGGTTTCCCAGCTTTGTGGGTTTGACTTGCCATAAAGACAAGGTGTGCTGAAGACAAAGTGCTGCCTTTGGTTATGACTGTGCTTCCTCCCGGAAATAAACACAACAGCCTGAGTTTAACTGGGATCAGAGCTTGGCCTTTGATGTCAGGGGCATAATGCCAGGAAAATACTGCAATACTTTCTGTTTGGCTATTCAAGGCACTGCACTAACCCTGAGTTTGGAAAAGAAAACTAACTTAGCTTACTCAGAGATTGCCACAAAAGACAGCTGTGGGTAGAAGAAGAAGATATTAATAAAAAAAATTATGTTCATAGAGATTTGAAGAGGAAACTCTTGAGAATCAATTGCAGAAAATGTGGACTTTCATTACGTGACTTGTATGTATTTGAAATAAACCTGTATTTCTTAAGGTTGAAGTGAAGTTGTATTAAGAATAATAACATACTACCTAGCACAGGACACAGAATGTATTCAGAACATCATTTAACAAACCTGAAGAGCCAAACAAACACAACCTTGATTTAATTGGCCGATCTGAATGAAATGTCCACTAGAAACAGAGCAGCATAGGAGAAAAAAAATAAAAGCTCCCATACCTGTATCTTTGCTTTGGAGACTGCTTTTCAGCTGACTTAAAAACATGTCCAAGATAATACAAAGGAAAGAATAAAAAGTTCCAGTTTGTTGCAAACCACGTTAGAGTGAAGGGTGCATCAAATTTCTTAAAGGTCAGTTTTGCCAGCTGGGTTGAACCCGACCAGGAGGAGCAGACTCCCAGGACCACAGCCACACCCCAGAAAATCTTCTTGACTTGCGTCACGGAGCATTTCCAGCAACAGCGGTTCACCCTTCCACCACCTTCCGCCCCAGCTTGCATCTGTGCTTCGGCGGGGGCTGGAGACTCCCGCGAGCGCTCATCCCCTGGGGAAAAGAAAAAAAACCCAAGGCTTACTAAGGAAATCCAGCCCGCACTGCACTTTTCAAATCCTGGGCCCTTCTGAAGTCACGTGGAGGTTTTGCCAGCAAAGAAAAAAACAAACCACCAGGTCTTGCCACAAAATGTCCTTCGTTTTTAGATCATTGCAAAGCCTCTGGTTCAACTGAGGCATAATTACAAGGCAAATAATAATTATCACCTCTCGATTTAGGAGCCACTGCATAAAATGGAAATGAAAATTGTATGTTGCTCTGATATATGTAGAAAGGCTTAACACACCGCTTAAACTGATGCTGTTAGGACACATAAATGAATGGAAAATATGGCATTGAGTTTAATAAAGCAGCAACTATGATTACAGCAACACTTGGAATCATTATTGTCTTGGAAAACGCAGAATTGGGCCGTTTATGGAATATGGTGTTTCTTAAAGGAGAGAGGGGACAATGCATTTAATCCTGCAGTTAAAGCATGATCACTGAAATGTAAGGAGCACAATAAATACTGATCTTGGATCACCAAGTCTATCAGTGATCCCTACCAAAACAGGTCTCCTGAAGCTGTAACCAGATGGCAAAAATTAGACCAGCCCGCAGGCTGCCCTGAAGAGCATTTCAGACTAGACAACCCTAACTTTTTTTAGCTCAAGTCCTGCACCAAATGAGACCAGACTGGAACTTTTCCCCAGCATAACTGAGCCTAGCATGCTCCTCTGCTAAAAAACCTTGCCCTTGACAACCTTAAACATGAATTATTATAGCCCTGCTGTTGTACCACTATCAGCAGATACTGTGGGCAGCTTGTGAATGACTGAGCAGAGTGAGGTCAAGTGGATCAGTTCCTACTGAGATCAAAACATGCTGGCAGACCTCAGCAGCAGGCCACTGTCTTTAGGGCTTTCACCTGCCTTTCTTAAATTCACCCCATTCAACAACCACTAAAGCTGTCAGTCACCCACGTGCAATGTTCAGCAGTGATTTCTGTGACAGGTTGACTTCAGTTCATGTTTAAAGCCAGGAACTACAACTTCAAAAGTGTCCAGAGGTCATTGCATGTATTGAAAGGTGAAAAGAGAAATATAAGTACCGCCAGAACAATGAGAGACTGCATTTTCCCCAAACATTTATATATGTTCAAAGCAGACTAAGAGATCTACATACAAAAAAATCCTTCCTTATCCTGGTGAGAACCAGTATTTGGAATGGAAAATCCCTTCAAACCTCTTCTTTCAGGTTAATCTAAATTTGTATTTATGTGAGCTAATACATCATTAAAGAAAAGGTTTATTCCAATGGAGAGAACTCTTTGTTTCTTTACAGGTAAGAAATGCATGATCTGAGCTAAAAGTACCGTTAGTTTGCTTAGTAAAGCTGTATTTTGTAACGGGAAGAACTGTGGCTTCTGTTTGGCATCTTGAAATCTAAAGAGTGTAGAGCAGTAAAGATATAACCATCTAGTCTTTCTGAGCAGCTTTAAGAGAGATGGGATATTGCTGATTTCTCCACTTACTTCAGTTTTCAATAGAAGATTGTGTGGGCAGCTTCCCACATAACAGGAGATGCACCAGCAGGCCAATGAATTATCCAAAGTTAATGTGGCTTTCTATTAAACACATAATAAAAGTTTATAAGCTACCTACTAAATGTTAGAAGAAGCTAGAAATGCAAAAAGGCTGCCTATGAAAACCCCTCATTCATTCAAAATAATTTTAACACATTTTCTTTGTAAATATTGTTTGCAACTAATGCTTCTTGCCTCACTGTCTGCGCAGACCTGTCAGGGCTCAGTTTACTGAACAATGAAACATTCATTTCTTTTAACTTCACCACGGAATGGGCAGCTGCCAGCGCCTTCTTTGCTGTCCACCACCCAAGTCCCGCAATGATTACTGGACTTTTCCTTTCCTCTCAGGTTTTTCTACTGGGCGTTGTCACTGCAACAGCAAACACTTCACAGGCTCTAAGGAACTCCAACATCCTTCCCACGGACTACAGGGAGAGCTGGGCACAGAAAAAATGAACGTAGGCAGCCAGGGTGACAAATGAAAGCTTAGAAAGGGTTTGTGCCACTGTGTCACCACAGGGAAGAGCCTCCCTCCACTCACAGGTTGCATCTCTGCAACTACTTGGAGAGGTAGGCAAAAATGTCCTCCTTTCAGAAGACAGCTAGCAGGGCACCCTAGCTAGCTGTCTAGCACTGTCCCCCTCTTCTCTGCAGTTATTCCCACAGGAAGCAGGAAATCAGGATTTAAACCCCTCCTGCTGAAGGTATTTCACACTAGGGAACATGCCTTAAGCCACTAGGATATATGATATCCCAAGACGAGGAGGTGCTCTGAATTACAACACTGAAGCTGTGTTATTTTTTCTAAAATAAGACTCGATCACTGAGACAGCAAGATAACATGTCTGGCCCTCTGAGCCAGTAGTCTTGGCAATCACTGAAAAGAGGGAAAATCACAACTGTATCATCTGATCCACCAAACACTCAACATAAAATAATGCAGTGTTTGGTGGACATCCCTCAACAGACGCTAGGGAGGATCTTCTCCTCACCAAAGGCTGAAGCCGCCCACCCTGCTCCCCACTGCACTGTGCACATATGCATGAGTCAGGAGCTCATTTGGACAACATGCATGAATATCACTGCCTTTTAACTCTATTCCATGGCAATTACTTCCTATGAAATAAAGCTAAACGTTTCTCTGCTCCATAAGCAAAATTACTTGTCCAGGTACATTTGATTTTGTGTTCAATACAACCACAGAAACATTCACTTCCAGCAAAAGACAATACTGTGTGTATCACTTCTAAAGTGATCTTGCAGCTTGAGGCCCACATTTCTAGGGGTGTTCATTCTTTGGATGCACTTACATGCTGAATGGAGTACAAAGTTATCCTAGGCGTGATGGGTTTCAAGATGATAAGCGCCATATTTTGGGGTAAAAATCACTGATCCAATGATTAGCAGTTACAAGCTAAGACCTCTTTTAACCATCCATCAGTGCTCTCTGCACTGCATCGTGCTCTCATAATTTCCTGTGCTGCTGAAGGATGAGATGGCAAATAGACACACCTCTTCTAGTGGATGTGGCATGTCCTGGAGGATACCTGGGACATAATCTGCCTCTCCAAAAGCCAGACTTTGTTTGGAAATGGTGGACGCTACAGATGATATACACCTATGTAGTGCCATCCTTGATTTACCACATTGTGGACTTGCCTGTATGGATAACACCCAGAGCTATACCCTTTCCTGCCCGGGTCCCTGTGTCCCCAAGAGGACACCCAAGTTGCAAATGCACAGATGGAGTGACATCAAACCCACACATGGATGAGAAGCTCTTCACTGTCTTTCTAACACTGCTCAAGGCAACAGAATGCACATGAATTTAAAGATGGCAAAATGACTTTTCAGAATGGATGAGGCAGGATGTTAAAGATTTTTATTTCTGGACATCCTCCACCAGACTTTTAATGGGTTTCTTCCGTTACCCTTTGCAGCAGACTGCTCTGTATGCTACTGTATTCCCCAAAAGACGAAATCAAAATGCTGAGATAGGGAAAAAATGTCTATCTTGCTTTCACTAAATTTGGCTTTTCATTCTCCGTTTTTTTTATTCGTTTTCCTGTTTCATAAATCCCAACTGGAACCACTCCTCTCCCTTTCAGTCAGCCTCTCTCCTATGGCATTCAGAAGCAAGGGAAGGAAATCACCTCCAACACTACTGCCAATGTCATTACCCATGAGGATAATGGCAGAAAACTGCCATCCTTCTGTTTCCTCTGTTACAGGGGAGACCCCTCTCAGCTGACTTCAGATACCTGTGGTAGGGACATCTCTACCTGAACTACTCACTCAACACCCCCAGCTGAGGCCACGGACAAAAACAGGCAGTGGAAGGCCGTGCTTACTCCACGTAAGGTGGATGCCTTAGATGATGTGCCCTTTCTCACTGACTACTTATGCTTTCACTGGGTTAGAGAAGATCCACGCCAGAAGAGGTTACACCCTGAAATAGTCTGTCCGGGCCACTTCAAAAGTGCTTTAAGCCATAGGACTCCTGTGCACAGTCAGCCAGCTAAAGGCATACCACAGGAGCACATTGTACCTCACTGTAGATGTTAAAAACGTGATACTGATAAAAACCAAGGATGGCATTCATCTTCTCAGTCTGAGACATCTGCTGTGCAGACTTGTGTATCTGAGACAGTCATTTACACTTTCTGCATAGTTAGTAGACAGAAAAAAGACATTTCCATAGCACAATTTATCTCCTCCTATAACAAGCCAGATGAATCACCCTCTCCCAAGTGCTTGTTTCTCTCTACCAGCTCTAAACAGTCTGGGACAACAAGCCCAGAAGTAGGTGTCTATAGTGTGGGTGTCTGAAGCTGGGTGAGGTGAGTTCCACCTCCCCACCACTGCTGTCAGGAACAGACAGCAAAGCCACCACAGACAGCACTGGTGGGCTCAGAGCTGGGCCCAGCCACAGGAGCGTACATAGCTGTCACCCACAAACTGCTACAGATGCTGCCGACTAGTCTGCAAATGAGTAAAAGAAGTATTACAGAAGTGCCGGGTGCCCTCAGAGTGAGAAAGTGACCTTCACAGACTAAGGTCCTGTTAGGGACTGAAACATGTGCCTAATGATAATGCCCAACTCCCCCAGCTTCCCTGGGCTATGAATGTGCTTCAGTGTAAGCATATTCTTAAACAGCTCTTTAAATCCGGCTCCTGGAAAAAAATCTCAGAGAAGGAAGAATCCTCACAGGTCTCTCTGACAATTACAAATGAGCCATCCTCAAGGCATATCCATTTGCCAGCCTCTCAAATGTTTTGTAGCCTCTTGGGCATTGCACAGAACAAGTTTGTAATGCTTGCAAAAATATTATATGCTTATCATAAATAGGGGAGAAAGAGCTGAGGCAAGTCCTGTAAGACAGGACATACCTCGGTATGGGTAGAGTTCTAGAAACCTGTGACATGCAGAGGGATCCAAGCTGGACACTACACAAGGCTTATTCTCACAACCTTGAATGTTCTGTGACTTCCTCCTCATCCAATAATTACTGCAATCCCTCAGTAGGAGACCCATATCAGTTACAAACGTACCTCAGAAGATGCAAGAGGACTTCCAGAAAACCACCACTGGATGCACAATACTATTTTTCTCAGTAGTTGACTCTCAAACTCCTCAGAGTGTTTTTATCCCATCCCTGTCTACCATACTAGCTATGCATTATTTAACTGTCCAAGATTTTTGAGCTAAGCTGTTAAAAAACAGCTGAGGCATCATCGTGTGAAGAGAAGACGAAGTGCCATGAAGTGATTTACATCTCTAATTGCCACTGTGGTTGTCTAAATCTGAAATTATATTTATTCAGATATGTTGCCCAGACATTTTCTTTACAGTTGGTCAGGTTAACAACTGAGGTCTTAAGGACTCATCTGTAGCCTGGCAGATCACCCGGTAGCTAGTGCAGCTTTCTCATGCCATTGTCCACAATGATCTGTCCTTTAACAAGGCACCTAGATAGCAGGTTTTATGGAACTGTTAATATTTCATTTAGGAAGCCACTAATCTCCGTGTATCAACCTTTCCAAAGGCCTATGTCTCTGCTGCACAGAATAGTAATGAGACCCTAACTTCTCCATCAAGGGACATTCCCTCCTCCTCCAATTAGCTCCAAATGCCAAGGTTGCTTGCACCAGCTGTATCCTCCTCGCAAGCCTACCAGAGCTTCTCAGATGCCAAAGAATCTGTTCCTGGGGATGCCTAAGCATCATGACTCATAAGCAGGTTTGTGCCTCTCTTACACCCAGGCCCTGTCAAGATTCAAAGGCATATTTGTTTCCATCTCTCATCTTAAGGATCATCTCCAAAAAATATCTCTGTCCTGTATTTGTCATTGGAACAAGGCCTAGAGCTTCAATTTTTCTCCTCTAGGCAAATGCCCTCCTCACTTCATGCTTTTATAATAAATAAGGACATATTCTTATATTCATATACTCTGAGCAGATGAGCTTTGTTGATATCTGGGTTCCCCTGCCCTTGGAGAGCCTGAAAACGAGGGGACTCTCTGGGGCAGGTGGGATTCCTGCTCCTTCTAACACAGGGGTGGGAGGCTGCTGTACATAGTGAGCTACTGAAGAGGAGCACACACTCCACCTCCACATTTTGAAGGAAGGGGTTCAGCCACACATCTGCAGCTCGGCTCTGAAAGAGTGGTAAGTGCTAGAGAGGGAGAGCAATAGTGAGGAACAGGCATCCTGGCATAGCATAAAGCACAGGTCTCTGCTTGGCGTTACCTACCGGGCAAGCTGCAGCCTCACCAGTGTCCTCTGACAGGGATCCTCTGACAGGCACATTTGATAAAGGAAATGCAGTTTCCCTGTTTTTTTAGGTTTTTAAGAGGCTTCTGGCAAAATCCTACTCCAAAGGGCACTGGAGAAAACAAGCAGCCAGGGAAGGTGCTGGACTGGATAAAGGGCTCAGTACAAGAAGGAAACTAGTGGGGAGTAAATATAGCAATGGGGGAAGCAGGTGAAGCTCTATCTTCTGTGGGACCTGCGCTCTTCACCATAACCACAGATAATGCGAACACGGGGACAACTGATGAGGTGATGAAGTTTCCTAGTGACACGAAGTTAGGCAGGTTAGTAGGGGTAAGGGCCAGCTTGGAGGGATAACAGACTGCGTGAGTGGGTCATAAGTCAGCAGATGGAGAAGTGTCCTGATAATGAGATGCCAGATGGGAGTAAACATCCATATGCTGCACATGCAGAAATGGGCTCTGGCCACTGCCACTGGAGATCCCAAGCCTTCACTGGCTGCTCCACGAAAAGGGCAACTCAGTGTTCAGGAGCAGCCAAAAAAGCAAAAAAGCCAAAAATTACTAGGAAAAAAGGATAAAACAGAGAAAAAAGTTCCTCTTCCCCAGTATATCTGGGTAAACTGCATCTGTCAGCATACCCATGCTGTGAGAGATGCATCTCAGGGTAGAAAACACACCTTCCAAATCGATTCCACTGAGCTGGGGACAGGACCAGACAGAAATTTGACAGGCCCCTGTTATGGCTCTGTGTGTGATTTTTGAGGAAATTACTCTTGGGTTCCTATGGAGAGGGAATCTGTGAGTCCTGTGGGTGGCTGCAGGTGGGACTGCAACACTTAGGGCTGCAAAGACTTTGGGTTTGTCTGTGCATATTTCCCCAACTTTACAACCATGGTCGGTGCTGAGTGTCTAACAGACTAATATTATATTTTTTAATTAATACTAATTAATGTATCATAATGGGAAAAGGACAAAACCCATAAATGTTTATTAAATCAGTTTTTAAATGAGAATATTTGGCAAAAATGGCATTGCACATAAGGATATTTAGATGCTACTTGGGAAACTGTAAAATTTAAAAGCACTTTCTTTAAATACTTTGCTTTTACAGTAACAGACAAAAATAATTTCACTTAATTTGATCATGAAATGGTAGGGCTAAATTAAGAATAAATCAATATAGCAGATAGCTTTAAAATCCACAGTAGAGGCTATTTTAAAGAACAAAACCAGGGTATTAACATAATAGGTCAGAAGGTCTGAATTTACTTGAGGCTACAGAATAAGGCACGTAAGTATCTGGAAATGGGGAAAAATGCATGAACACAGATTCAAAGCAAGACAACTACAGTCTGAGTTCAGCCCCTCTTCTGCTATTGGTATTCACAATATAAAAAATAAAGTATTATCATAGCCTATTCAGGATAATCAAACTTATCTGATCATCTCACCTTAATTTCAACAGGGCAGAAAACAGGTCTGTTGGCTTACAGGCCATCAAGATGATTTTCCTGTCCTCTTGTCTGTGGAAATCTGTCCTGTATCGCTGATATCACCAGATCATCCACATAGCTTAACTCGTACAAAATAGGCATAAGTTTCTTATAACAGGTACTCCCAAATCCTGAAGTATTACTCAAAGATATATCATTTTCTATCACTAATGGCTATCAGATATTAATTCCCATTTTATCCTGTGCTTAAATATTATACTTAAGTTTACTAAGAGTTGGAATTAAATAATCTGCACCTATCTGTTGAAGATACACTAAATTCTCCTCCTTAGCATACATAGTTCTTTTTTCCCCTGTCAAATACTCCACCAAAGCCTCCTCCAAAATATAGATTCTAATTCCTGCTGCTGATACAGAGAGAGCTGAAAAATTATCAACTCCATACTCCAGCAATTTGGACTTTAATCCATTTAATTTATCTTCAGAAGCAACTGGTTAGAAATTCTATTAAAAGTGCTGCACTTGAATAGGCCTCATTAAAATATGATTCCATATTGTTTGGTGGGGAGTTCCCCTAAATACTGCCCTCTTTATTACTAATCAGAATGTATTACTGGAGTCCAGAGGGAAAATGGAAGACACTGGGCTTTTACTGCAATATTGGTGTTGTGGTATTGTGGTATTTTATTTCTCATTATTTGGCATTTCTTGGTTGAATAAGAATTGGACTGAAGCTTACAATGAGCTACCTGGTGAGGTTACTGGGAGTTTTGCCATTGACTTTGAGGAGACCAGCAATTCTGTGCAAGCAGAACTTCCCTTACAACAAAAATAAGCTATGAGCAAAAATGTATTCTGGGCAAATTTGTGCAAATTTCACCCTGCACAAAGGTTTGTGAGACGATTGAAAAAAACGATGAAAAAAACGAACTGGATTCTCTGCAGATAACTACTGTATTAATTAGCCAGGCATTTGAGTGCCACGCATCTTTCTTGAGTAACAGTTTTATCTCCAAGGGAATTAAACTAATTATACTAATCTAAATAGCACATTTATATCAGTACCTATATACAGGAATTTATATTAAGAGGTAAGTGGATTAATGCTAACTATGGAGGCTATGCCATCTGCATTTTATCAAAAACAAGACAATGTTCTTTCTCCCTTTCCACACTTTAGAGCTGTTTGGCTTTCAAGTAAACACAGTTTTAGACAGAAGATTTTGCTACAGACCAGTGGTTTCTTGCATGCTGAATTCTAACTCCAATTGATTGTTCCCTTAGAACCTGCTATTGAAGCTCAAACACAAAACTTTTTTGAGGTCCTAAGTTCAAAACAAGAGAGTTGGAGCAACTGTTCTCTGACAACCAATAACTGGATATTAGAGTGGACTTGACATGAACTTGAGTGTGCTCACAGTAGCTGGAGTAACATACATGTACTCAGAGAAGTCCCCACATTATTTGCTGCTCAAGGATCTACCAGAAGGAAGAAGAGGATGCCTCATCACCTCTCACTAGCAAGCTCAGGAAAAGCAGGGTCTCCTTTGACAGCAAAGCTAGGTTTGGCAAGACCCATGTTGGTACCAAGGCACTCAGTATAATTCCAAGCAAAAATACATACATCCAAAAATTCTAGTTTCTATTTTCTCCCTGATACTTGCCTCTTCCTCTCTGCAGTGAGAAAGCCTTTTGCAGTTTGCTACTCCTCACTTGTTTAAATCAACTCATGCCTTAAATCAACTTAAATCAACTCATGCCTTTTTCAGCCATAAGTACAATATTATCCTTGCTGTAACTTCCACTAGGGAATTTGAGGTGATTGCAGAACTGGCATTTCTAGATCATACTTCCTCACTTTGGTATTCTCCATGACTGAATTACAAGGCTTACGGGACTCACAGGTTTTTTTGAGGAGGTTTTGGGCCAGAAGTAGCGATACTGAGCAAAATGTATAAAAATTACTTCAAGAAGAGTCAAAGTATAATTTTTTGTGTAACCAAGGAGTGCTAGATGCCATGGTGAAATTCACGCCTTGAGTAGGACTGTCTCTGTGGCAGGTCCCCCTGCATTATGTCCAGATGGAGTGGATCCAAGTTCCTGGAACTGGGCAGGTAACATCGGAGTTGGTACCTGGCTTCTCCAATACATGGTGCCAACTCATTCAGTGGGCAGCTCTGCCTAAAAGCAAGCCATCTCTGCACTGCTAAAAACACCTCATTTCCTGCTGCCTTTGATCTTGTTCTGCAGTGGCTGTCAGCAAAACCCAGTGAAAATTACAAAGTAAATCTATTTTTTTATTGGCCAAATTCCTGCTTCTGGAGGATGCTATCCAGGTCTGCAGTGGCATTTCACAGTTTATAATTAACAAAGATTAACTGGGCAGTGGACTAAAGGTTGGTAATGGTACTCCAGCCAAGTGGAGGAAGCCTCTTCGTATCTAAGTGAATGTGCTGTGCTGAGTACAACGTGCTAGGAAAGCTACAACATAAATAATGCTATATCTGAGGCTTATAACTTGGAAATTGTCAGGGAATATGGGTTGAGTGATCATAGACTTTTACGTTGAACTACTAGTCTTTCCTGAACTCTGTCTCTTACACTGAACTGCTTCTATACTATAAAATTGTCTGCCATTAGGAAAGAGGGACAAAATTTCTGGCAGCCAAGGGGGCAAACTGCAGCCTGAGGTGCATCAAACACAGCATAACCAGACAGTCAAAAGAGGTGATTATCCAACTGTATTCAGCATTAGGGCAGTCTCACCAAGAGTACTTTGTGCAGTTCTGGGCCCCAGCTTAAGAAGGATGTGAAGGTCCTTGAACGTGTCCAGAGGTCAGCAAAAAATCTGGTGAAAGGGCTGGAAGCATGTCCTATGAGCAGCAGCTAAGGTCTCTGGGTTTGTCAAGTTTGGAGAAAAGGAAGCTGAGGGGTGACCTCATTGCTCTCTACAGCTTCCTGAGGAGGGGAAATGGAGAAGGGGATGCAGATCTCTTCTCCTTGGTATTCAGTGATAGGATGTGTGGGAATGGTTCACAGCTGCACCAAGGGAGGTTTAGACTGGAGATTAGAAAGCATTTCTTTACTGAGAGGGTGGTCAAACACTGGAACAGGCTTCCTAAAGAGGTGGTCAATGCCCCAAGCCCGTCATTCACAGAAATAGTGTGTTTGATCATTTGTTGACCGAGTGTCTCGGTTACAGCTGGGATAGAGTTAATTTCTTCCTAGTGGCTACGGTGGTTTGGAATTTAGTATGAGAATAATGTTGATAACCTCAACATTGATAACAATGACCCTTGTGACTGAAATAGTCTATGATCTATGATGATCTATTCTTTTACAAGAATTATAAAATGAAAATAGTAAATAATGAATGGCACATTCTGGTGGCTTAATATTTATTTTTTACTAGTTCTTGTTCGAACTTCTTATGGGAGAAATCTATAATTACACAGATATATTAGTAATCTGCTTATTTTTTGAGAGCAAATGCCTAAATTGATTCAAGATGACCAGAAAATGCACCTTACTTCATTTAGGGACAAGTGGGTGAAACGTAATGGCCTGTGATCTACAGAAGGTCTAAGATGATCCAATAGTTGTTGCTATTCTTAAGTTCTGTCACTGTAAATGAAACTATTGTTTGTCCATAGTGTACACGTATTGGCTCATTTCAGCCACTAAAGTAAGGAAGCTTGGATAAATCTTTAATAACTTATCTTTCTGCTTCATGACGCATTAAATGCCCTGCCCTAGAATTAGTTCAGTAACATCAAAATGGTCTCATTTTATTTTTCTATCATTTGGGGAAGGGACATACAGTGCTGAAGTTACGAGTCACCTCCAAACCTATAGCTGATGGGTTTGCACAGGCAAGATGGTATATAAAATATCCAGTGGGACATGATCAAAGATGAGCTGGTGGGAATCCCCAGTGAGTCTTCCCAGAACAGCTAAGAGCAGTTCATTTTGAGGCTGTTTAAAGCCTAAGAAAGCACAGTGCCATTTGGGAAGGGAGCCAGGTATTATGCAACAAGAAACTCCTCATGCGTTTGGAACAAGAGCTTGGATATCTGAATTTCACAGAATTTTTTAGAGTTGGAAGGGACCATAGAGATCATCTAGTCCAACTCCCCCACCGAAGCAGGATTGCCCAGAGCTAGAGCATGTCACTCAGGACTGCATCCAGGTGGGTCTTGAAAATCTCCAAAGAAGGGGACTCCATGACCTCCCTGGGCAGCCTGTTCCAGGGCTCTGTCACCCTCACTGTGAAGCAGTTTTTTTCTCATATTTGAGTGGAACCTCCTATGTTCCAACTTATGCCCATTATCCCTCGTCCTCTCACTGGCAACCACTGAAAAGAGTTTGGCTCCCTCCTGCTTCAACCCACCCTTTAGATACTTATAAGCATTAATAAGATGTCCCCTCAGCCTTCTCTTCCCCAGGCTAAAGAGCCCCAGCTCTCTCAGCCTTTCCTCATAAGGGAGATGCTCCAATCCCTTAATCATCTTGGTTACCCTAAATATACGCTGTTGCATTACCTGAAAATACTGCAAAGAATAGGAAAATTGGGCAAAAGTTACCCTGGGCCAAAGCCATAGTGTAATTACTGCCTCTGTGTGCTTAACACTCAGTCCCCACAGTACACATGGAAGAGGGTACCACTATTCCATCAGGAGTGTAAGTCTCATTGACTTTACCCTGGAATGGCAAAGCTCATGCTGGCAGGCAGCACGGAGAAGCAGGCACACGGCAAATTTACACCTTCATTCATTCTGGTAGCTGCACACAAACTTGCCTTCACCCCTAGGTCATCTGCTGCATCCCAGCAAAAGCTCTACCACAACTGTGAAGCGAACACAAGGTGGGTTTGATGGTCTCTGCCCTGATCGTGAATGTTCACATCTAAAACCATCGTCCCTTCCAACCCCATGTGATTCTGTGATTCTGTGCAGGAAGACAGGCTGATCAAAAGTGAACATTTTGCCAATTAGTCCCTGCAGAAGCAAGCACGCATTCGTTGTGAAGCCACTTTGGTGGCTGCCCTGGCTGAGACACCCAACCACCAGCCTTTTTTGCTCTTCAGCTGCTGACGGTTTCTACAATGCAGGAGCACTGCATATTTCTATCATGTACAGTTCTCATGTAAAAAAGACCCAGTGGGCACAATGCTAACTCCTGGATGAAATTTTCACAGGGTCTGTCCCAGTGCTCAACGTACAACCACTGCCAGACTACCAAAACCTTTAGATGCCACCAGAAGAACACTGCTAATAGTTAGTATATATCCAGAGCTATATTTATGCAACATTTCAGCTGTTTTTCCAAAGAGGAAATTTTAGTAGGAACCTGAAGTCATTGACTTCAGTAAAAGAAGTCCTCTCACATCCCTGATCCATCCATTTGTGGCAGTGCCATCCTGTGGACAGAAAATATGTGGGAAGTTAGTGATCCATTCCTATCTACTGCAGGTCTTTTCTTGCCCACTCTGTGAAAAGATGTGCTGCTTGTTTTTAGACAAGTTGCTTCATTCTGCAGTTTCTTGACTGCATCATCTGCAAAATGAGGATAATAAGAATGGCATCTTTTAAGGAAGCAGACTGCTGCTCATGGAAGTTTTTGTTGTGCTTGGGATCTTTAGTTTGTGCTTGCTAAAGAAGGGAAAAAGATTTATTATTAAAGTGAGTACAGTGTTAATACACTTGTAATAAATTCCCTCCAGGCAAGCAAATATATTAAAGGCCAAATTAACTTCTCACTTGTACAAATTCCCTGCAACTCCAGTGATGCTGACAAGGTTCCTCCATCTGAGCATGTGGCAGAATCTGGTTCCACAGCATCTCAGTTTAGACACTTATGCGTAATCATTGAAAGCGGAGAAGTATCATTTGCTTTATAAGCAACTCTGAATATCACTAGTCACTCTTCCTGCCAGAACACTGGAGAGGAAATGTGCTATATGGGAAGGCTACTATACCATTCCCTTGGTGCTGGAAGCCTGGGAATACGTACCTCTAAGTAGGGACTAATTAACTGGAGGATGGGTTTTCTCTGGCAAGGTTACTGTCCTGCAGCTCTTTGTGGAACCTAATGTTACCTATCTCTGGAAGATCCCAAGATGCAGAGCAGGGATGGAAATATTTTCCTTGCCAAGGAAAGGTAAATAAGTACACCGTACTCAAAGTACACTGTGTTTTCATGTACAAATAGGATGAAAACAGTCAATCGGCTGGGCTGAGAGGAATGGCCGCTGTGGTATGGATGGAAACTGGTGAGAAAAACAACAACAGAAAGATTAACAAGCACAAATCAGGCACCAAACCTACATTTCTCAAAATATGACACTTGTGCAATGGTACCAGGCACAGAAAACACATGTTATGGTTACTGCCTGCCTAACTGATGCATGTAGATACAGTTGTCTTGAAAAGTGCTGGTACAGCAGGCTGAGAGCATACTGATGATTCAATCTCTGGAATAATTTGAAATGGCAGTCACGCTTCTGAAGGCGCACAAAGTCCTTATCTCCCTTTTAAAGCAAAGAAGCTACTGCACCGACAGGAAAACAGAGGGAATGCTGGAAGGCTTTACAGCAATGCATATCAATGAAAGGCTCCTCTTGGCTAACTATCCTAGAGTGAAACATATTCCTAGTGGTTCTGCCAAAGATCCTTGAAATGCCTTGATGGTGGCTGATTGGGGAGGAAATCATCGTAACTATGAAGCAGAGGGAAGTTTTTGCTGTCTTACTCTTGTACCATTGGCTAAGCCTTTTTCAAGGGACCTGGGCTACCAGAGAACGTTAGGAAGGCAGACCTTTGCCAGAGGTACGGCAGCTGGACCAAGGGAAGCAAGCAGTCCACAGTACGCCCACTGCTTCACTTTATTTTTGCCTATAATTACATCTTGGCTTTTTCATACGTCTCTAAACACCAGCTGGCAAAATTAGTCAATATTAGCCTGAAAGGAAATGTTGTCAATTGATTTGGAAAGAGAAGCTCTCAAACAAAGCCAGTCTGTTTCATTAAAAGGAAGCAGACAACAAAGGAAACTCTTACCTGCCTCGGTACGACCTCTGGGCCCTATCATACAGCATCAAGGCAATTTAGATTTTGCTACCAATGATAAAGGAAAGAAGAATCTGAAGTAAAGAAGGAAAAGTCCAACTAGGTCAACAAAGTCCCTGATGGGTGGCAATAGGGTATCTGAGAGCAAAGCAGAGATGGAAATGGAAATGCTTGAAAGGATTCCATTTTATGGCAGAGAGATTGCGCTGTTCCTCTTTCTATATAAGGTAGTTAATAAACTGTATTTGAACTGGTAGAAGAGGAATGAGATGACCCACATTTCAAAGGAAGAACTTGGTGGGTTATAATTATTTATGATTCAAAAGGCATGTGCAATGCACCAAAAGAAAGGGAAACATGCTCCCTACCCAGAGGAGCCTCCAACGCAAGCCTTGAAAGAAACACTCTACTACGCACAGAGCTAACTTCAAGTGCTTATTGTAATTATGGTGTAATGAAGATCAGACCTGCCCTTCTTACAGTCAGAAAACTGAGATTCCCCTTTCCTATCTCTACAGCAGGTTTCTTTTATATTGGGGAAATGAAACAGCTGTATTCTCCATGAAGTGAAATAACAAGCTTCAGGTGCTCCTGATTTTCCACTTTTACTTGCTGATTTTAGTTCCTTTCCCCTTTTCAGACATTGCTATGTTTTCTCGCTCTCTCCTCCACAGAGCTATTGCTACCATTTTTTAATTTCCTTTCTTTGTTCCTTAGTTTTTCAATATTACTTTTTTCTTCTTCATGAGCTTTCTATGGAGTCTCACATTCATATTTTATCTCTCACTGTTCAATCATTCCCTTTTTTGAATTGTTCTTCCTCTTTGCCTCATCTTGCTCATCCCTTTCTGCCTTTCCGCCCTCCATTCCTTTCAGCCAACCTTTTTCCTCTTGCCAACTACATTCTCTCAACCAATTAACCACATCCCCCAGTGAATCCCCCAAACCAGTGGCTTCCTCTTTGCCCTTCCTTTAGGAACTGAGCTCCGCATCCGTCCCTCAGATGGGCTCCTCTTCCTGACTTGCACTCTCCTTCTGTTCCTCCTGCTCCTGTATCACCCCCTCCACCTCACCTTCTCTGCCTCTCTAGGACACGGCCTACAGGTTTCTACCCAAGACCCCAGCCCCTTGCCCCAGGTCTCCCCACTGGTTACGCAGAGAGCTTCAGAGCTCCAGAGCTCTTTGGGAAACCCTCTAAAGAATATCACTGCCCTTTTCAAGGTCCCCAGCCATAGTCCCTGAAAATCTCCACAGGTCCCTGTGGTCCCTGAAGGCCTGCCAACCCTCCACTGCTGTTGGGCTCCCAGTGCCCCTCCTAGCCAGAGTCCCAGTCCCACTGCTACTGTAAAGCTGGAGTGGCAACTAGAGGTGAGGACAGATGGTTGGGGCAGCGTCCCTCCCATCGGAAGACAAATCTCTCCAGCATCCTCCCTCCCTCCTGCCAGGGGTCCAGCCTGGCAGGTGCTTGCTCGGGGGCTTAGGGGTTGCTCCCGGTCCCCGGGGGGAGCTCCAGGTGAGGAGCTGTGCCTTTGGAGCGTGGGAGATGAAAGAGCCAGAGCAGAGCAGAACGGCGGTGGGCGCCGGCGATGCCCGGCGGCGGGGAGCTGCGCGACCCGTGGGCGGGCGGCGGGACCCCCGCCGCCCGCCCACGGGTCGCGCAGCTCCCCGCCGCCGGGCATCGACCGGCTACGGCACCCGGTCTCCCCGGAGCATCCCCTAGTCGCGGTACCCGGTGGCTCCGGAGCATCTCCCGTCGCGGTACCCGGGTCTCCCCGGGATACCCCCGCCTCCCGTCCCGCTCCCAGCCTCGTCTTTTACCTTCCACTTTGGTGAGGGTGAGGACGGGGCTGTTGCAGGCGCTGAGGGGGGCCACCCTGGCCGAGTGCTTCTTCATGACGAGCCCGTCGCCGGCGGCAGCTCCCCGCCGCCCCGCGCCTACATCCTGGCGCCGCCGGAGCCCTCCCCCGGTACGGCTCCCGGCCCGCCGCCCTCTGCCGCAGCACCGGGCGGCGGCGGGGGCTGGGGCTCGCCCGCTGCCGCTCGGGGCTGCTGCAAACCCGACGTCACCGGCACGGCCCCCCTCGCCCGCCCGCCCCCAAGGGCTCCCGGGGCCGCCCCCCCGGGTCGAGGAGGCGGGGGTGGGAGGGGGGGGATGGCGCCCGGACGCCGTGGTGAGGGGCGCTGCCGAGCCCCCCCCAACCCCGGCTACGGAGGCGTGCCTTGCTCCGGGGCCACCGGAGCCTTCCCGGGCACAGCAGGAGGGGAGCCCGGACCGTAATGCGGCTGCGGACACCGCTCTCGGAGGGAACCGGGCTCCCGGCCCCCGCGGTGCCTGCTGCCCCTGGGCTACCGCACCCCACGGCAAGGGCTCCCGGCTTTTCACGCTCGGCTTCGGTTCCTTCTTACTGTCTTACGGGAAAGGGTATTTTACACTCTCCAGACCATTTTTTGTTGTTTGCCCGTATTACATCCCTCCTTCATCCTCCTTCAAGACCCATCACTATTCTGGGTCGATTTTTGCCTTTAGTAATTTCCACCATTCTTTCCACAGCCTTTCTGTTCCTGCTGTGTCCTTTCTAAGAGGGAGACCAAAATTAGACACAGCATTCAAGATGAGGATACACCATTGATTTATCAATAATATTCCAATACTTGCAGTCGGTACTCTCCATTAACACAGCTTACCAACTTCTTTTTGAAACACGGTGCCTCCGTACCTACGCACAAGTTTGGTAAAATGTGATATTTCACAACTGCATGCTGATTGTATGTAGCAACTTTTAATGGTGTTTTCTTTTCCCCCACAAATAATTTTCACACCTGACATACCAAATAATTTTAAGTCATGATATACCCACGACATGTGGTAGATTTACCCTTCTGTCGATATGACAAAGTCTGTTATTAATTAACAAGAGTTAATGCAAGTGGGTCCAGGAGAGAAGAGATTCTAATGAGTGAATATGAAACACAGAAAAAAGGTTATATTGCTATAAGCAAAGAATCATGTTGCACAAGATTTTGAGCATGGTGAGCTCCGTGTCCTTTACTCTTAGTGATTTCTTCTGTGGATACTAAAATACTTGGCACATTTGCCAGGTTCAGATACAAGATGCGTCAGCAAAGACGCAAATACTCAACATTTCTTAAGATTTGGTCAAATTAAAATGAGTGCACTTTGCAAACAAGACCGGGCAGCCATCAATACTCCACAAACATTCCAAAGTATTCGTTAATTATATAAATACTAGCTATTGAAATGAAGCACTGGCAGACTGTTTAGCAAACCGTGGGAAAACGCCACCTTACCTGTGCTGTCTGGATAGCTCTTAAATATATAAGAAGTGAGTTTTCTTGATGGGCCAGATCTGGCTGGTTAGTTTGCATAGGTCTCATCTGGTGATCTGCGGTCTGATGAAACTCAGGGGTGGTTTGCATTTCCTGCATTGCCCCTTCCCTCTCAGCTTTTGGGATAAACTTTATCAAAAAAGTCAATCATCTCCTTTCAAAGTGATCCTTCTGGAGAGTATACTCTTGCTCAGTGCTAAGACCACAGAAGCTCAGCTTGGTCAAATGAAAAAACCTGGCTTTCATGGTTATTTCCAGATCTTCTTGGTAGAATTATTTGATCCATTCAGCTTCCTGTGATGTTACAGATCATAGGCATGTTGGGTCTGTGTTGTTTCACTGCACTATTTCATCTTGGAGTCCAATTAGTTTCTGATCTTTGAAAGAAGTTACATAAAAAGAGGCAGATCTCACCTCAGATGGTTCTGTCCATGAAATATTTTGCAATGTTGCAGTGCTTTTTATCTGAAGATTTCAAAGTATGTTATAAAATATTAATTCATTTTACACTGACTCTGTGAAGACCCTTCAGGCTCACAGGTGGCTAAAATACAGCCAAAAAATATAAGTGAGTCCCTCAGATTCAGATGACTACATAACATCAGTGAGGAATAGGACCCGGATAACCCTGGCTGACTTCTGCTCTGAGCTTAGCTTCCAGGAACATCTGAGCCTCTGCTATGTAAGCAGAAAACTACTAAATCAGCATTTTACATCCAAATTTAACCTACTTTTCCTAGAGGTAAATGGCTGTACAAGGCAGGACAATCAGATTTCTCCACTGGCTGTATCTTATAATCAATGGGACATTCATAAGAATTAAAAGTATATTTATTAAAAACTCTTTGTGGCTCAGCACTTACAGTCTTTTCTTTCTGCAAGGTTTCTGTTCTCGTATTTTTTAAAGAAAAGACACAGCAATTGTTTGACACAGTGTAGTGTTTTACTTGGAGGCTGCTCCTCACCTACAGAATCACATTGAAAACAAGACAATTTTTTTTTGCTAGCATGTTATTTTATCTCTGCACATACTTAATTTGAAAGATTTGTAGAGTTGTTAACATGTTTCAGGCTTGCAGTGTTTTATTTAAGCCTAGAACTCCAAAGGTCAAAGACTTGTATGGCAGTAACTATCACCTGCAGCTGGCTGGACCTCTGCTTGCCAAGCTCAAGCTTCTCCAGCTTGATGGTCTCAGCCAAGTGCTATGAGGCATCTAAGACTTCAAACCTCCCGTCCTCCTTCCTCCTCTGATGACGCCTTGCATGACCCCCTCAAGACTCTTCACTTCAGCATTCAGTTTGCTCACCCCAGAGAAGCTTTCAAAGGCACCAAGGACAATTAGTAACCCAGTAAGACGGGTTTCAAATTGGGGATAGGACATCCAACCACTGCGAGCTTTTGTAAGTCTTCTGCCCAATACATATGTGCGGTATAGCTAACTGGGGCCGATGCAGTCTGATATGGCACTGCCTGACCCTGATCCCAGAGCATTTGAACTACGTCAGTCTCTGATTTCTCCTGCTGCCCTTACAGGCACACACACTTACACCAGAAATCCACACTTAGGCCACTGTGCATAAATATATCGGCCGCGTATCACAATAACAAAAAGTTGTGTTTATTTAATGAAGTCTAGAATGCCTGAGGTTCGTATTCCAAGGGCTCTGCAGTGAGAGCTGCATTTTGCAGCAGGCTCATTACTTTCTGAACTTGTATCATGCTGCAGCCTCCTCACCTCACTAAGCCTTAACACATTTGCTGCTGGATTACATTTAGTTTAATTTACAGTAAGCATCTTACAGTATAAGCAATACAAAACTGATGCACTTAGGGTAAAATTTCAAGCCAAATTTATGACTTTTTTCCTTTACAATAACACTCCCGTATTCAAGAGGCAACGGAGGAGAAGCTGGCGGATGTTTGGGCTGCAGACAGCTTACAAATGTAGAGAGGAAACTCTCAAAGCTTGAAAGCTCGAGAAAGCAGACTTTTGTTTCCGATCATGAGCAAGGATGCTTCACATGAAAAAGGCAAGGTTGGATTAAAAATTCAGGGTGAGATAGTTAGAATATGCCCAGTTTAAAGATTTTTTTGAATTTGTATCTCAATGGAGCTACAAATGTTACAGTCAGTTTACAATTCTTCATTTTAGATTAAGAAAGTATAGTCTTGGGTTAGAGTTTTTTATATGTAAAAGTATATACAAGTGTGTTAACACCCAGAATCATACTGCTTTTAAGCTCATGTATCATCACCACTTTTCTGAATGATTTCTTATTTACATAGAAAGGTAGATTCAAGACAAAACTAAATTCTCACAGTAATGTGTGCTACCACCTTTGACTTTTATTCTATTAGCTATTTTGTTTAACCAACATGAAACATGCGCCCAGTTGGTAACATGCACAATTGGTATTTTTCCAGTTCAGACATATTCATGTTTAGTGTACTCATTAATAGGACATTTATTAATTTAAGTGCTTGCCTTACCACTGAGGGCAATAATTGTTGTGCTTAGCAACCCTAAAGGAAATGGAGTGTAGACTTTTACTTGTGTAGCCAATTTTCTAATAGGCTCCATCTCATGCCAGAATGAATTCAGCTGCCAGGAGTCAGATACATGCATGAAACCCACACTGCCCACAATCTGTCAGGAACAGATCATCCTTTCTTCCAGTTTATTTGAAGTGATTCGGTGAATATTCTCCACAAACAATTATTAGTCTGTTTGTGAGAAGCTTGTTCTACTTGAATGCTGAGTCAGTTTTGTTTGGTTACTGTCTAATAACTTTCTAATCTGTTTTTATTATTTCCCAGCTAAAAAAAAAGGCAGATGTCAAAAGCACATTTGCAACACAAATAATGGATATTTTGGAATAGCCATCTCCATTGCAGATCCTGCAATCATTCTGAAATCTGCATTTATATGCGCTGCTGACCATCCACCACTATTCTGTTTGCACGCCTCCTACATTCACATCCTCCACTCAGAACAAGTTCACATTTTTGGCAAATTTACATACAGCCTTCCCCTGCAATATTAGCCTAGCTGCAAGAATGACCTCTTTCTAATCTTCCCTATTCCACTACAGTTCAGTTACTCACAGTATCATGTCTTGAATTCGCAGAACCAGGCAGTAAAGGGAAGGATTAAAACCCAACTGGTTAAAGGTCTTCTCCAGACTGCTCCCAACAGAGACTGCTATGTCAGAATTACTGCTACACCTGAATACCTTCTCTTCAAATTTTGTCAGATATAGAGTGCTACAGGTAACAGGTAACAGTCAAATCTAAGGCATCCATAAAGGCTGCAGATTGTATATATGACCATATATCCAACATTTCCTAGACACAGATGCAAAGTACTAGTGAGAACATGTTCCTTAGGGTTTTTTTTTAACCTTTTGTTTATAACTGCTGTAAGCATTACTAGAGGAGACAGCACTGATGAATTTTATTTCCAAATCTCATAAAATATTAACTGTTTCCAATATTTTTCCTGGTTTTGTGCATAAAGAACAGCTGCATTTCAAATAATACTGGTGAATTCCACAAAATGTAAGAAAAAAAGCTAGTTGAAATCTCAGAGTTTCAACACTGGACTATGTAATTTTAATTTTCAGACTTGTGCTTTAGGATTTTGACTGTAAACATTAATGTCTAATGTGAGGGAAACATTTAATCAATTTTTGTGTTACTTTGAATTTTAAAGAAAAGTGAATTTGGTGCCCACGGGCATGTATGGGATTGTGAAGTTTAGTGAATGAAGCCATACATTTACAAGGGAATCAGATGCTTGCCAAGCTGCTTCAAGCCTGTCTGACACTGCCGGGGGTCAAGAGCATCCCAAGGCACTCATTCTCAGTCTTCATTGTCTTCGACAACACAGGGAAAATGAGCGCTGGTGTTAGGCCAGGGCAATACTTCCTCACAAAGGGACATCCGGGAGAAATATGACAGAGACTATTCATTTTCTGAGGGCCATTGGGTCTCCTGCGACTGACAGTAGATTGAGAACAGGTGTTTAAAGGTGAACAGACCACCAATACAATGGAAATTCGCGTGGCTCTTGTCACAGTTAAACGATGCCCACACAGCTCCTTCAGGGCACTGTCTCTACAGGTGCAGTTTTAGGGAACTACCCATTTTGGACCAGGTAGCTGAGGAACAACCCATCATTTGGCTACTGTGATTGTTCACCTGCAAGGTTAGCTTATAGGAACTGTGACTTATAAGGCAATACAGTGATCAGACTACCTACATATATATAGCATTTCGTGATACTAGTGGTGGGCTCACAGGAGAAACTGAAAAGGAATAAACCAGTATAACACTTCAGGTGCCCATTTGTCTTCCTGCATTTTGTCATTCCCTGGGAACTCCAGCAGGCCCAACAGTTTTGCCTGGTAGAAGCTGCTCTTTGCTAGCTGCTCCTGACAACTCCACCAACCCTCCTTCTGTCTCTTGTCACTTTTTAGCCAATTCAAATATCAATTCCCAAAGCTAGCACTTCCCAGTGCAGTTGTGGCTGGAGATGAGAAAGTCGTGTTCTCATATCCTAACAGTCTGGCAGTTTTTCTAATGACCCCCCTGGGTTTATTAGGCAATTGCTTTTCCTTGTATATTTGCATATGGGATACTCTCTAACTAAGAGACCTTAATGACCCCATATCATACAAAATACATTATTATGCCATCAATATCAACAATTCAGTAACAACTATTTCTTAACCCTCTCATTATCTAGGATACATACAGTATTTAAAATAACAGGGCAGCACCTCTATATTCTTCACCACTAGCCCTCTCCTGGCCAGTCGTCTTTATAAAGCACTGGATGAGAAGTGCATTTACATGTAGTTGTGTGTGTTTTCCACCATCAGAAACTGAGTGCAAACTGTGTGAAACTGCTACTGCTGTACCATCCCAGCTTAGGAGGACCTGACTCCTCTAGTAAAGATGCAAAGGCCAGGAGATTATGTTTGGTAGTAGCTCACACTTCTAGCATTGTAAAAAAAAAAATAGGTGAAAAAAAATCTGAAGTTGTAACATAAAAAAATAGAATTAAAAAATTAGAAACCTAAAATCAGGATTAAAAAAATCTATTGTTCTGACTGGCTCAGAAAGAAAAGAAATAAATTCAATCTGTGAGACAAGCTTTTGTCCTCAAAGAAAAGGTTCTTTCTTTGAGTGAGCAAATAAGCATATGCTCCTGGCCTCAAGCACACAAGCAGAGCCCATGAGAACTGAAGACAGAAATACATTTTTTTTTCTCCTACTCACTTGGATATTTACATAACTCTGCACTGCCCTCCCAAGTAGTATCATGCAGGAAAAGAACAAAAAATAAGATGAAAAAGGAACATCCAAAGATCTTTCAGAAAATAACAATAAAGACACTTCTGAGCAAATAGATTCTGTATTATTGGACAGTGCTCTGGGATAAAAATCACGACATCTGTCAAATTTAAGTTTCACTGCCAGCAGCTTGAACCAAAGATTAAGTAGGATGTAAGTACTCCCAGTGGCCTGAGGACTGGAGGGGGTTTCAGCCCACATAAATAACTTGCCAGATATTTGCCAGGAAGAAAATTGCTGCCTATATAAAATCCAAAGACACATAATAGCCAGCAGGTCCAGAGTGACTTCTGTGTTGCCTTTTTACCAGGAAGACTAATTTTAAATATTTTAAATAATTACATTTTTCCTGTTCTCCTCTGTATACTCTGCACTTTGTCTTTCTTCTAACTTTTTATGTCAGTATTTCTTGTGTTCCTTTTAATTTGCATTGTCTTTTCCTTTCCTCTTTCATGTCTTTCCTTTGTCAAATTTCTCACAGTGCTAATACTAAGAAGCCTGCAATATGAACTGAATGCCACATCCACTTACAAAGTTACACAGAGAAGCAGAAAAAACCCATTCAACTGTGGGACTTCTTTATTGTTCATGTCCATCACAACCCTTCATACCTAATACTGGGATTTTTGGAGCTGTTGTAGACCTCACCAGTCACAGCTTCAAAGTAAATTCACTGTAGTTATCCAGAAGCTGTGCACCTCTCAAGGTCTCCTAACCTTTGCTCTGTGATTTTAAGTTTCTGCCTGTGCTGTGCCTAGAAGAATTCAAGATGAGGATGACAAATAATGCCCTAGGCACTGCCTATTTTCCAAGTCTGTCCTGGTTCCTTACAGGAACTCCAAGCAAGATTGAGAAGAGAGGGGCTTCTGGGTTAATTCCGGGGAAGAAGCAAGTTCAGATTAACCTTGAAGCAACAGGTTAATTTTCCCGGGACCTCTCAGTGAAATACTTAAAGTAAGCAAATGACATCCTGGGGTGCATCAAGGCGAGTGCAGCCAACAGGTCAAGGGACGTTATCCTGCCCCTCTACTTTGCCCTGGTGAGGCCCCATCTGGAGTAGTGTGTCCAGTCCTGGGCTCCCCAGTTCAAGATGGACAGGGAACTCCTGGAAAGGGTACAGCAGAGAACCACAAAGATGACTAGGAGCCTGGAGCCTGCCTGGACTCATTCCAAATAAGTAGTGTGCTCTGATTGCCCTCAAAGAGGCCATTCAGTTTGGCACACTGAGTTCCTCCTTCAAGTGTAGGTTTTATTTAAAAGGAATTATATAGGATGAACCCTTTAGCACCAAGTGCTTTGTAATTATATCCTCTCTACCCTGCAATCCTAATCACTCTAGTCTCCCTCTCTTGGAGAGGCTAATTGCTTCATCTTGAGCCTACTGGCTACTTCACTGTCTTTTGGGGACTTCTCATCTTGCTTCTTTCAACTGCTATTAAGGGAGAAATTCATATAGTTGGGCCCCAGGTATTTTATATGAGATAGCAATATAAGCCTGCTTCCTAAAAGAATATCTGCCTTCAGATATAGGGAAAAAGGAGAGAATGCTGATGTGGGAATGCGTATTATAAAATCTAAGACTACCTACTGGTGTGTGCTACGAGCAGTGGCAGTGTGATCCTCCCACTCCATTTCAGGCTCTGCCATTACTGTGACACAGGGCGTGAGTTAAGTTTCTGCCACAAGTTACTCATGAGTACCCTGGGACTAACTTAGCTACTTCCTAATGTGCTTTTGAGTTCCTATGCTGAAAAGCCCTGAAAATAGCCAAGCACTACTGTTATTAAACACTTGGAGTATATCTAACAGGCTTACTCTTTATAGTAATATTCCTGACCTGGACAGACTGGAGAGTTGGGTAGAGAGGAACCTGATGAAACAAGGGCAAGTGCTGGGTGCTGCACCTGGGGAGGAATAACCCCCCGCACCAGCACAGATTGGGGGCTGACCTGCTGGAGAGCAGCTCTGAGGAAAAAGACCTGGGAGTCCTGGAGTCATGAGTCAGCAATGTGCTCTTGTGGCCAAGAAGGCAAATGACATCCTGGGGTGCATCAAGGCGAGTGCAGCCAACGGGTCAAGGGACGTTATCCTGCCCCTCTACTTTGCCCTGGTAAGGCCCCATCTGGAGTAGTGTGTCCAGTCCTGGGCTCCCCAGTTCAAGATGGACAGGGAACTCCTGGAAAGGGTACAGCAGAGAACCACAAAGATGACTAGGAGCCTGGAGCCTGCCTGGACTCATTCCTTGCAACTTGCTCTAGGTGGACCTGCTCTGGCAGGGAAGTTGGACTAGATGATCTCCAGAGGTCTCTTCCAACCCCATATCATTCTGTCATTCTGTGAATTTATCACCCTTTCTAAATAAAGAGGAGGGATTTATTACTAGTGCAGAAGGTTACTGCTGTTTGTCACTATTGCAAGAATAATTAAAATCTTTGGGTCGTACACTAAATCTGAGTTTTTGAAATGACAGTGAAATAGCATTTTGTAGACCAAGGCGTACCTCTCAATATTCTAGATGTTCATAAATTGATTCATAATGTTATATATCTTTAAAGAATGAATGACTTTAACCTCACAAGGGCATTGCTGAACAATACAATGTCAGGTGAAAACCTACAGTAAAGGTGTATTGCCTCATAGTTATGGGAAACACCACAGAGAAAGTCTAAAGGCCTTTGCACTGCTTCAAAGCCATGTGAGTTTTGATTAGAGAATGGGGTTAAAGAATAGAAACAATCTCAAGGTTGTGGCTGGAAAGTTAGGATGGCTGTCCTGTTGGAAAGGAGATACTTTATATGAAGGACCAGATACAGTCAGGAGATTCATAACAATCTAAAACTAGAATTATTACACAGAGTTCAGTACAGCCACAACAGATGAACACACAGGCAGCAAAGAGTATAATTTACCCCAAATATTTTATATTTGTAGTAACCCTCAAAAACAGTCATGAGTCTGAGGAAAACTGGAAGTTTTTTCCAACAGGAGTACTTCGAATAAAAAAGGCAGGATTGCAATATTATGTTCTCTAATTGGTAAATTTTTTAAGTTTAAAGACAGCAACAACTTTGTAGCAATTTTTAATTCTTCAGATTGGAAATTAAGAAAATATCAGTTTAGTTCTAAAATATTTCATACATACTGACGAGATAGTGATGAGATGGTCTAATAGATTGCCTTTGATTTCAGCAGATATAGGGGAACCACAGCCTGAGAGCCTGTGAAGGAGGTCAGAAAAAGACCTGGGAGAAAGCAATGGTTTCTCCTAGTCACTCTTATGCCTCTCTCTGTATTATGGCACACAAATTTACTACAGGTATCTTCCCTCCACTCCTTCCAGCAGAAAGAATGTCTGCTGTTTGTGGAGGTTCTGTATGATACACAACTTTTATCTTTTGTCAGCTTGATTCCTGCCAATTTTTAGGAGCTTTCAGTTTACACATTGTTGCAAACCGCAGAGGTTTCTACTATCTTCCTTGAGAAGTGAGTGTCCATTGGTGGATCTTGCCTGTTTTTCTCTTGTAGTATGAGAAGAAAACAGGTATACTTTCTTGCTAGCCAGAACTTGTTAAATCTGTGCAGATTTTGTTAAAATAGGCATGACGATTTTTTTAAATGCTGGAGTAGAAACTTCAAGTCTCATGCTTATGTGACAATGGCTGTGAGTATTGAAAAATTCCATGCTATAAGCCCTGTATTTTACACAATAACAAGATAGCTCTTTATAAAGACCTGCTGCTGCTTATCATTAATCCCTCAACTTCTAGCCTGGATTTGGTTAATGCTTTTGGGGCATAAATCTGGATCATTAATTAACAGTACCAGGGATATCTGTAATAAGATTACACACATGGTTTTACATTCCCATGATTCAGTCGATTTTCTTTTGAACTTTTGCCATTGCACTCAATGCACTTGACACTGGAACTGTCATTGCTGATAAAACAGTAATAATAGAACAGCTAAAAAGAAAACCAAATTTTAAAAGTAGACAAATTAAAAATATTAGCTTATAAAGTAAAAGTAGGAAGAGTCACAATGAGCTATAAATCCACAGAAAAGCTAAAAGAGGGCAAAGCATGAGGCAGAAATATGCAAGACAGAGAAGGAAACAGAGGACCATCAGACAGGATAAGCAAAAGACAGATGGACCACAGAACAGGCAAGCATCAGAACACAATGCAAAACAGACTTAGAATCAGAAAGAAGAATAATATTGGGTTAATTCAGAAAAACTGAAGCACCTGCCTATTGAGAGGAAAGTCCATGAGTGCTTTGGATAGAGTGTGGGAATTGAGGAGATCCTGTTCCTTTCAGTTGAAGTTAAAAATAGGCTACTAAAGCACACATTTTTATTACAAGGAGGCTCCTTGTCCTATAATACATTGTTTGGGGTTAACATTCATCCTTGTTCAAAGAGGCTTTCAACTTGTTCTTTAGCTACAGTTTGATCCATACACCAGGGCCACCAGGACAAATTATTTGGAGAATCCATCTGATTTGTGTTCTTCCCATCACGCAAAGCAATCCTGTCAGATACATGTCGTTGGATGGCTATGAATGGATATGAACATGGCTTCACATGGATATGAAGTAGGAGAAATGGGAAGAAGACTGGTACTTCATCTGAGGCTCCCCTGGCTGGTACCATATGGTATAGCACAACCCTGGGGGAAACATCAGCTTCTGGTGTCACAGCAGGATGAGGCATGCTCTGATCTTTGTTAGGAGCTGGACAGATGCCTGGATGATGGCAGGATAAGGGACCCAAGAGCAAGAGACTGCCTATACATCTCCCTCCCAACTGTACTGAAGCTCCATTATGCAGGGCAGGCTCTGCACTGATGGCAGAATCCTTCTCCTGAGATGAAAAATAAAACTTCCCCCATTAGGTGGCTGTTTGTGCCTCTTCCATCTCCCACTCTCACCAGATGTAGATCTGGATCTCAGGTTAAATTTCCACTGAACTGTGAAGCAGTGGGAAAGCAGATTTATATCCTGCATGTTATTTCCACCAGCGTTCCCCCAAGTGTATATAAAATATTACTTTAATTCTGTCCTAGGGTTCTGTTGATATTAACAAATCACTTGAATTTTGCTCTAAGTAATTAAAATTACAAGTACCTTTCATTGCAGTTACAGGCAGGAGGCAAATGTGGCTGGGGTCTTGTTATTTAGATACGTGTAATAATTCAGACAGCAGCATATATTTCTTCAACTGCTTTTCTTTCATAGAACATTATAAAGCCTTCAGCAATGCAACACACAGTTCCTCAAAGCTTCAGAACATAAATCTAGGTCCCATACCACCTAATGCAATAAATAGCACAAACACCAAGCAATTTTTTTCTGATTAACTATGTCTAAAACACCTTGCAAATAAGTTAGCTGCTTCATGTAGTAATTCACCGAAAATAAATAACTCTTCAGTGTCAATTTAAACCTGGCTTGGATATTAGCATTTCCAGTGCAAAATGTAAAATACACTGAGTATTACTCATGGAGACCTAAAAAATAAAGCTTTAGACTGAGTCCAGGCTTTCTGGCTCTTTTGGACATCTCTAGGAATAAACCAGCACTTTATACAAAATAAATATAAGACTTGCTGTTTGCTCAGTCTTTCCCCCACTAATGGCATTTCTCCAGGATTGACTTTCTAGAGAGGATTAAAATAACAACAACAAACACATAAAGAAAAGAAGGGCAAATAGTAAGAAAATGCAATTATAGGAGACTGGAAGGTTATAAGGCCTGTCGGGCCCTATTCGCTGGAGCATTTAATCACTGTATAGGACATAGCTAGTACATTTAAAGGAACTTTAGAAACTCTAATTGAAATGACTTCTATACTCCCCAGGGCACAAGACTGTATATGGGAATTGACAAGCTTTTTCTTGGTTTCTTTTTCCCATCAAAAAGCTTATCTTGTGCTCTTTTCCAGATTGTTTGGATGAACATGGAAGGTTATGAGTAGAGAAGCAGTATGATGCTTGGAAAGCTTCCATGAGATGGATGAAAGAATCAAAACACATCTTTAAATCTACAAGGAGCCAAGGCTGCTGCATGACTAAGCTTGAGATAAGTTCTTGCCAGTCAAACAGGAGGAAAGACGCCTGGTTTTGTTAACCAGGGACTCAGAATAGTTTTTGTAATCCCAACATTAAAGAGCTACTCATATAATCACTGTGTAAAATAAGGTCATAGAAGGTGTATCTGTGGGAGACATTTTTTTGAATGATACTTTTGTGTCTGACAAAGCAAAGAGGGCATCAGGTGAAGATAACAATCCAAAGGCAGAAGACAGGCAGAAGCATACAGAACTTATTAGTACAATTAAGGCTACAGAAAGGGAGGACATAAAATACTAACATGGCAAATGTTGGGAGTCTGAGTTGGCTTTGCTGAGATAAATGCAACAGAGCTCAGTGTAAAAGAGCATCCAAACAGATATTCACAGATAGCCTGCATCCGTTTCATTATTTCAGGAGTGTAAAGATTTTACTTGAAAATTACTTTAAAAAATAAGAATGTTTTTGTTGACATGGATCCCTTAGGCCAGTCTCTTCCCATTAACTGCTGAAGTACTACAGAGAAATCCCCAACCCACAACTCTGTCTTTTAGAAGGATACATTAAATGAAAGGGGACAACTAATTTCTATGTTTCACTATATGTAAACCAATAATAATAATAGTCACTGCTTCATGTAAGTTAATGCTATGTCTTTTAAGAATTCTGACCTTACTCTTCCTCCTCTGGCAGTGTATAATATTCATAAAGATAATAAAATAAGCTGTTTGCACTTTAGTCAATCTATACCACCCACATCAAGCTTCACCCAGTTTAACTGACAGTTAATGTCTTAGAGCAGTCTAAATCCCTAAGCAGCAGAATTGGTTAAGTCCTTTTGCTTAAAATCAGCCTTCATTATCTTGTAGAGGTATTTTGTCATACAACCTTTGCCTTTACAACCACTCCACCAGGTATTATTTATCAGTGAAGTCAATACCTAGATAACGACATTCTATCTGATCATTGTAAGTAGGCTGGCATTGAGCCAAGTGTTTTTATCTCACTACATCCTTAACATCCTACATCTTTAACTCCCCTATATCTAATCAAACATTCTTTTTCATATTTTATCGCTAATCAGAGAGAATCTTAAACACTTGTATCTGTTCATCACATGCTCTAATAATTGAATACCACCAGAATTGATGTTCAGCAGCTTGCATTCACTGAAAAGGCCGATAGCCATGGTGTGGATATCCCATTTCCACCTGTCGTTCCTTTCCTGGGCCATTGCCCAGGAAAGGTTTTGGGCAATGGGTTTTGGTTTGGGATTTTTTGTTGTTTGTTGGTTGGTTGGTTTTTTATTTATTTTGGACAGCATGTCCTGAAAAGAGTCTTTAACTGAAAAGATACCACATCCTATTGCATTACCAGCAAAATGACTGCATTTCAGTGTGCAGAACTGCATAATAAGTTCAGGCAGTCTGGTCTCACTTCCAGACAGTTTGTAGTTTCAAAATTGTTTTCTCTGCTTCAGGGGAAGTCACTCAAAGTCACCAAAGACCTTGCTGTAAATGTTCATGTGCACGCCACTATATACTGGCAACAACCAGGATCATTATATTCTGCCATTCCTATACATCTTTCGGTTTTTTTACCCCATTCAGCATGAGGTTTAGGAAAGCATTCAAATCTCCTCTGTTTTTTCTGTGTTTCAACTTGAGAAATTTTTCTTTCTTTTCTATTTCCAACCCAAAGTAAGTACAATGCATCTGGTGTGATCAAATTGCTAGCCAAAATGACTGCTAATGACTCCTTGATCAGTGCTGAGGAATTGGGTTTCTGGTTTGTAGGTTTTTTTAATATTTGGAAAACTTTGGAGTGAAAGGCATTGAAAATAAAATAGAAATCATTACTGCTTCTCTTGTCACTTAAGATACTAACATTCTGGTATTTTCATGCCTGCTTGCATACTGCACACAAACATGAAAAACCTAAATTTTTAAAAGAGATTAACAGAAAAGTGGTACCCATGAAAGTACCAAATGGGGGAAGGGAGGTTCTTTGCAACTCCACTGGATGCAGAATGCCAAAAAAGTAACAATTTGCCAATAATAGAGGGGAATGCAAGGCTATCTGCTGCTGCAATAGGACCACCTAGAAAAAGAAACAGGATCATTTATAAAACGTTAATGACTACAGAAATTCCATAATTAGAGTCACTACTTCTGCTGCAGATAATACAAATGGATGAAAGGGAACAGAGAAGATCCTTCCAGTCTACAGGAATTTTTTTGTTGTTGTTTAGCACTAAGGAAGATTATGAGAATCCAAAGCCTAAGAAAGAAGCTGAATAAGTGGTAGTTAAAATACACCTGGATGTGAAAGGCAAAACAACTGTGGATAATACTTAAGACTATCAGAATGGTTTATTATTAATCTCAACGTAGGGTCTATTTTACTGTGTTTTCCATTTTTCTTTTCAGACTTTCCCTGTTCAGCAATGTGAAGGAGCCTTAGGGATTTGCCACAGATCCCAAGAATAACTTGTGCTGAGCCTCAGATTCACAAGAAAGAAGGAAAGTGAGCATAGCACAAAATTATTTATATTATAATCACGTGAATTAGCATATTGTAAGTCATCCAATTTTATCTCCCATGTCAGTAATGTGCCCTGATTGCTGATGATAACTTGATACTAGCAAGCTGAATGTTTCATCAGCTGAAGCCAGGACAATGGCAATGGAAGGATTGCTTTCAAGTGTTATGTCTTTTGACGTATATGCTTAATGTGGTTTTCTGCTGTGTTTCATGGATTATAATTTAATGGTTTATAATTTCATGGATCATAGTATACTTGCTATTGACATTAGCACTCAGCATGCTTAATTTCCAGGCCTCATACTATGCTCATAGTGTGCTGCCCAGGCACATAATCAATGCACCAAATAATGAAGCTTCAACTTCAACTGACCTGAGCATATCTTCAGAGCTCTGAATTTGCTTATGAAGTGATTTGCTGAGTAGATATTTAAAACTGAGAATGTGCATTGGTGTTTTTTTGATGATTACTCTGGCTCCCTCCTTGTTACCTATTTGATTGAATCATAGAGCACATGCATTTCCCATTCTTTGCAACTGATGTTGTTAGGAATATGGTGTAACTCCACCCACAAAATCCCATTCGCTCCTGAGTCCTACTGAACTTGTGGTCTCAGTATTTATCACAGGAGTCCCAGAGGTTAGTTTTGTCCCCATGTGAAAAATACTATTCTCAGTTCCACAGCAGCTGCCTGTTTTACTGGGTAAGCAATCAAGAAGAATTTCTTGTTCATGATTTTTTCTTGTTTTACAATAAAATTCAAACAGGAGAATTCTGAAACTTGGCTCCTAAACCATTTTCCATTTTGCCTGTGCTCACCTTGCTCTTTCCTATTTAGCACGTCTCTAAATGAAACTACCGTCTTTTCATCCTCTCTTCATTCTAGAACTTCTCTATGACTCTAGTCTTTTCCCCCCCTCAGGTTTCTCCTCTGCCTGCTGAAGATGGTCTGTGAAAGATTGGCTAAAACTGGCCACAAAAACTAAATGTTATGTAATAAATTACGGATTTAAAGTTGTGGGGAATTATGCTACTTCAGTATGAAACTCAGAAAAACTCTGTCAGAAGAGCATTTATTTAAATTTGGTGGTCTGACATAACGTGATTAGCCCTGCCAATAATTCTAACAAAAATCTGAGAAAGAAAAGAAGAAACTCAAAATACTAAGTCATATTTTAATGTTTGTAATGTTAAGGGAGATAGAGAGCTGGCTATGTGTCTTGTAAGTGCATTTGTGAGACCAAAATGCTGTGCAGGTATTGCCTTTCATAATATGTAAATTGCATTTTCCTACAAAAAGGAGGAAATATTCACATTACAAATCATTCTACCCAGGACAGAAAGTGACTGCAATGTAATTAGCAGGAGCTCATGGCTTTGTAAAAAGTCACATCTCCTATGAAGAGAGGCTTTGCACAGTCCGATCTAGACAGACTTGAACAATATTACTAACACATTCATTATATCCATTATAATGCCTCAAGCACATTTGCAACCAACCCAGGCTGCAAATAAAATACATTTCCCTAAATGTATTAATAAGAAAGTGGAGGTCCTAGAATTGCTTTGACATATCATTTGTATACATTGTTATACTGACAACTTCTAAGTATTAGAGAAACTCCAACACAGAGGCTGTGTGCAGAGAGCCTACAATTTATTACAGTCTACACTGCAGCATCCTGGATCCGTGGATTAGCCCTTGGCTATAACAGCAAGAGATGTCTCAGAAAAAGTCTAGAAGACAGCTTAGTTAAGAGAATATTTCACATATATCTTTATCTCACATCTTCCTTTTTTAACATTCTTATTTATAACTATGTTTTCAGGTCTATGATGAAAAATGTCACCTATTGCTTTGCTAGAGAACACTTGTTTTAATTTGCTTTATGCCTGCCCACCCTTTAAATCTCGTGAGACAGATGCATTACTTTCTCAGAAGCAAAAGGTTCAAATAAAGCAGTAGTACAGTCAGACTCTGGATGCCTGCTAACTAAGAAATGGCTTGGACTTCCAACCAACAGCAGGTGAGGAAAGTGTGCACTGATGTGAATGAACTGTTATACGTGCAAAACCATGTGGAAGTAAATTACAAAAAATCTACATGGGCACCTCGCACTCTTTAGAAACCCAATTTGGGAAGAGCAGAGGTGTCCCTCATCCCCCCAGGCCAAGAAGGGGTACCTGCTGGAGGCACAAGCCTCTCGCAGGCATTTGGGGAATGAGGAGAGGAGATGTATGGGCATGGGGACAAAAAGCAATAACCATTCAAACTTGAAGGAATGTGCTAATTAAGAAACAGACTTGGGTTATAAAATAGAGAAGCCTGGGGAGAAAGAAAGGTCCCACTAGCTATATTTACATTTTTTAATTTTAATTTCTGAGCTGCCTCACCACAGCCATTTGCTAATAAGAACGACATTTACCTGCTAGTGGGTGGCAGGACTGAGATGACAGATCAGAAGAGGGAAATCCATCCTAAAAAGAGAAACAGGGTACATTCAAGCCGTAAGGCAGCTCCCAGAGCAAATCAGAGAGGCAAAGTATGTTGCCTATACTGCTAGGTATACTCCATGGGCAAGGGATTGCTGCCATAAGGACACCTTGGGTATCACTGCCAAGTCCACACTCAGAGCCCTGTAACCATGCAGATGGGGTATTCCAACACCACAGGCTGCCCTTTTCTTCTTATCTTTTTGGTTTTGTTTTCCATTACCCAAACATGTCATTTGTATTTTAGGCTAATACTTGCAAGAGATCTGGAACAACCTGATGCCCCTTGGTTTTCCTACCTCCTGGGTAGCCAGGAATCCAAATCAAGAGGGGTGTGTGGAAGCCTTCCAGTGCCTGCAGCCTGCTATCTATGAAGGAACCTGCAGGCACTGGAGGTGCTTATTGACAAGTGTTAGGAAGAAATCACCCCTGCCATTTATTATCTGCTGCCTCACAGGCAAAGTTATTAAAGGACGCCATCATTACCACCTTGGGTGACCCTCAGGTCAACAAAAACATCTTTTCATGGAAAGATACATTTATTCCAGAAACTTAGAAAAGGGGACAACCCTGTAAAGCTGGAAGACAAATGATTAATCTCTCCTTGTAAGAGTAGACAGAAGCAGAGTTTTGTTATTCTGAGCTGTTACAGGGTACATCAATTAGTTTGCAAGTAGACTACATGGCAGCAAAGGGTAGAAACACTTCTGTTGCTGACACTATTAAAAACGGATCAAAAGATCATACTACAAATATTGTAAAGTGGGATTTGAGTTTTAGTTGTTCTGAAGAGCTGTTAGCAGAGGAAATTACCTCTCCGCTGTCTCCCAAGACAATCTTTTCATGCAGTGAGTATGATCCAGAGCTAATTAGCATCAGTGGAAGAAACTCTTGGGTGACATTTATGTCTGCACTGAAGTGAAGATGAAATGCTTTAGTAGCAGGGGAAAGGATTTCATCCAATGAGCATCCAGTGAAAGGGCTATAACCAGTAAGCAATTCAGACAGGAATAATACATCTCCCTTCTTTCTCAGACACAATCAGGAACTTCTGAAGATCTTGGAAATAAAGAATTTTCTTAAGAATGATAGTAGGTAAACACCTGCAGTATGCTTCTGGGAAGGTTTCACTTACAGATATAGTCAATCCATGCTTGAGTGAGCTATAGAACTGATAACATTTACACTAAGAAAATTATCTGAGGAAGCAGTCCGAAAAGTGTAATACTGAACATGCCTCCCCTCCCTCCACACCTTAAACTAAAGACTAGTCATCTTTCTTCATATTTTTTTTAAATAAGGTATTTTTAGAAGCAATATGAAGCAGAAGTAATTTTTAGCAGCACCATTCATAAGTTTGACAGCTTTTATAGGATAGGAAAAATAAGCACTGTGAAGCAAATGCATGGGATAGGAATAAAACTCCAAAACTGCCTAATGACCAGCTAAAAATATATTTTGACTCATTCTTTTCAAGGCTTAAGAAAACCAGAAAGATTTCAAGAAGAAGGTATTTCAACTGGGCTATGAATTCTGTAAGATAAAAGCTCTCAGCTAGCACACTGAGTTACATTTGTGGTATTTTGAATACACTGTGGTATCCTCTTCTGTCATAATTTGCTTAATTCCACAGTCAGCCCCAAAAATACACATGGTCATAAACCAAGTTCTGCTTTTAAGAATGAGTATACTTGACTTCTAATTTCAGTGGCACTTGGGTGCAAATACCTCAAACCCTGCATGTTTAATAAGTAGTCTTGTTTTTTCCCCATCTCTAGTCTATGGTACGCTGCAGAATCCTGAACTCAAGTGTATCTTTAACTTTCCTTTTTTTCTTCCTCCAATGTTACCAAGACAAAGGAAAGTGATTATTAAAATACACATTCCTGCCCTATTCCTCAATCATTTCAGGTGAAAGTATCAACTAAAATTCTCTTTGTCTTACTTCTACAGAACTGGCACAGCTTTAAGGGCAGCCATTTGAGATTTTCTCCTGTCTTGCACTTCATCAACAATCCCTTCCATGTAAGTTCCACTTAAAAATATCTTTGTAATGGGTAACTGTATTACAGGTAATTGTGTCATAATATTTGCAGCATAAGATCACCAGTGACTTTATAGTTCAGAAAGAAAAGAACATACCGAATATGAACTTTTTAAGGAGCTTCCCTTTCATACATGGGCTGAAGCCTTGCAGGGAAGATGATGCATGGACAGATTAACAGAAGTCTTTTAGTCTTTCTATACTTTGGAGAGGAGGGAGAAGGGGAAACTTTCACCGAGAAAGTGTCCTGACACATTCAAGTTCGTTAACAAAACAAACAGCTATCCTAAGCTAAAGCTTTGCCCAACAGTGTCAATCCTGCTCTTATTTTAAAATGTCCTTAAACAGTTAGCCTACACTGACCTGGCTTTTTAAAGATTGCCAATGAATCCTCAGGCAGAATCAATGGTACCTCTCTTGGATGATGTTACCACGTACAAGATCTGAGTCAGTAGGTATCTCTCATCCTGTAAGGATGATGCAAAAGTTACCTTACTACCAAAGGAGTTTCTTTTCCAGATGAAGTAGCTCAGGCTTGAGAAATGTTGCTACACATATCAGTCCTTCTGCTGCATAAGAATCCAACTTACTGAAATGTCACAAGGCTCCCTGTCAAAAATACAAAGCTTATTTGCCAGTGATACCCTCCTACTCTGCTGCAGCCCACAAAATGCTTAAAATAACCAACCAAAGGTAAGCTTCGAAGCCTTCTGCCTTGAGCTTCAGTTTCAAACAAAGCAACTGAAATTTAAACAGAGGAAGTAAATGTTGTTCTGTTCATTATTTCACCCTTCAACCAGAAATAAATACAAATCCCCTTATTCATTAACTATTTCATGAAACTTCACTTCACTTTCAACACTTCATTTTATGAGTGTTCATAAAAGTGTGACGTATTAGAAGTTACTAACATGGTGTGATCTTCAGCATGCAAACAGAGTACTTGGGTGATCCTGACACCTTCAGTCACCTTGTAAGTATAGGAAAGGTGTCAGAAAGTTCTCCAATGCATCTCTGTATTTTCTCTGTAATACTGCCAGGCAAGTACTTAATGGTGGAGGCAGTCTTCACCATAAGCTGCTGCCTTCAGTTATAGTTGGCCTAGTAGGCTTTACCTTCAGATCCCCAGACTGGGGAGAGAGAGAGACAAGGAAGGGCTTACATGGCTGTCCATAACATTTAACTGTATCACACTGGCAGATCTATGTGTTGTGGCTCCCTGTGTCCTTTCTTTTGCCTGCCCTTTCTAGCTTTTATCCCTACTTTTTGATCCACACACAGTGGAAATGGAGCTCCTGCCTAACTTTCTTCTGGACTGTCCTGTGGCAGGACATGGTTTGTACTGCATGTCTGTTGGGTGACCTCTTTGTGCCTCAGACTATGACAAACATTATTATCCTTCATTTCAGCCCCAGTCTTCTTCCGCATCGCTGTCCCTTAATTTCAAGTCAATGATTTTGCAGCTTGACCCTCTCGTCCTTCAATCCTTCCCAGGTTACAAGGGCTGAAAAGCCACATTTTCTTATACCTGAGCTGTAAAGAGACACTGCTGAATGTGCTGGGAAGTACACTGGGGAAGCAGATGTTAAAACTGAGATTATTAGATGATCTTGCTATGATGGAGAGCATGAATAAATTTGAAGAGAGGACCTCCTAGCTAGTTCTGTTAGTGACATGAGAAGAGTTAACTGCAGTTTGGGTAGCAAAGAGGAACAATTTCAAAGCAAGAAAACCTTAAATGTCAAAGAACAGGGTTATCAAAACAGATCATTGTTAACAAATGGCTGTTTATTGCTAACACAAAGCAAATGCATGATTTGAAGCTGGATTCTTTCCGTAAGCATTTACTAGAGGAAGAGACAAAAAAAGACATTTGTATCCTATCAGTTGTTCATAAAACTCACAACTGTTTCCATATGGCCCCCTATTATACTGTTTTATTACTTCCCATTTTTGGTCTTTAACAATGACCCACTGAGTGAAACACTCTCTCAGTATTACTGTAGGTATATCCTATTTGCCAGACTAATTTTTTAGACAAAAATGAATTTGAGATAGTGAATGGAACAAACGTCATACACTTGAAGTTCTCAGAATATCATGCGTGCCTGGTCAAATTTATCATATCATAGTTGACTGACAATGACAACAGACTTGCAATTCTATTGGTAATTGCTCAGTTTGGGTTTGTCACCTCAATTTTCCTGTCTAAGTTCATATAAGTATGTGTGCATCTTTTGAAACGCCCTGGCACCTCTTTTGTGCTAGGAATTAATCAGTAGTACATAATGCACAGTAGCAAAACCACACTGCAGAACGTGATCTCATGAAAGCACTGCAGAGAGGAGGGACCCAAGTTATTCAATCAGTTCAAGGAAAATACCTCAGGACTGCTTTTCAGGAAACACTCTCCAGAACAAGTTTCACCATAACTAATATCAGTTACTGTGGCTTTTTTTCTGCATGTGTTCAAGTAGCTAAAAAAGGGGCAACAAGCGCACACACCAGCTGAAAGCCTCATTCCTTTGCTTCTGTGCAGTATAAAGGGTGATCAGTTTAATGCTTCTGAGAGCTAGGCTGTCTGCTCCCCTCCAACAAATTGTGGTAGAATCAAAGGTAGGAAGGAAGAAACCTCACCTTGGCTTTCACTGGCAGTCATGCAGATACAACATTATGAAGTCACATATGCCAACATTTATTGTGTCTTTACTGTAAATAACTTTTTTTTTTTTCCCTTCTGGTAAACAATCTCACCCCACTGGAAGTGCCACAAATGCCTTCCTGTGTAATTGAAATAACATTTGCAATGCCGTCAGAGAAAAGGCTTCAGCTTGAAATTATTAACAACCTAAGGATGAAACAAAATACTTAAACTATAATTTGAGAGGTGGGTAAACATCTAGCAGACTTTCATGGCAAAAGAAGTGCGAAGGAGCTTATCACCACTTGGCCCGCGTTGTGAGAAAAGTTAAAGCAAACTAGAGCAATGCTGCCTGGCTACAGTGAAATGCATAAAGAAAAAATCAGCTACCCAGGGGGACAGTGCGAGCTCACAAATCTTTAAAACGCATGGACTCAGCAAGTTACAAATCACAACATTGCATAGGCAGAGCAGAAAGCTGTTTGTCTCCTCTGGCAGGGTGCTGAGGGCTTGCCGGCACCT
>BJBW01000281.1:191466-206370 GCA_004320125.1 Scolopax mira | reverse complement strand
AGTTCCAACCCCTCTGCCATGGGTGGGGACACCCCCGACTCGACCAGGTTGCTCAAAGCCCCATCAAGATTTAGTTTTAAATTCCAAGTAAAAGAAGTCCATTCAACCTACTGGTCACAGAACTGTCAACTGCCAAAGATGTTAAGTCTCCTAAAGCAGAGACAGTGGAAGATTTGACTGCTGGGGGACAGGATTTAGTTTCTGGATTACACAAACACTGAGAACTCCAGCTAAAATCAGTCTGCAAAGGTGGGGGCAAATATATGGAGGCTGGTGTCAAGACAACCAGACAAAAGCCTTCTGAGGCAAAACTGTTTTCTGTACGTCAACATTCCAGGTGTTTCGTGTAAGCATGAACCGAATGCACTCAAAATTAGCAATTAGTACAGCAGTTCCAGAATTTGCTTCAGGCTGAAAAAACGGGGTTCACCATGATATCAGGCATTAGGGCCTCTTCTCAACAAGTCTTTGAAAATTATGAGTACCAGGGAAAGCTAAACTATATTACACAGTACATGACACCAAATGTTTGAGATCTTATGCAGTTTTCGACATTATTAATTTTCTACCTGATGGCAGTGTGTTCCTACTATTTTTGCCTCCCACTCTTGTTCTGTGATGAAAACCCTGCAGTAAAAATTCAGTTTAATTCCTTTTATTTTTCTGCCTCCTGCTGCTGTTTTATCTGTAGGAGCTGCTGCAGAAAAGAAAAACTGTAGCAGAACAGCCTAATAGAAACATTTCTCTACCCCTTGTGATATTAATATTGACAGAATTTCACAGCTCCCTGTCTCAGACAGTAAAGAAAACAGCTCTTAATTGTCATGTTCCAACTATTATTTTCCCGTCGCCATGGGGTAGCAGAAAATCAAAACCACCTCCTGCACAAAAGCCACCCCCAAGAGCTACACAAAGAACACTGTCATCTTCCAGTGACTTCAGTGATCCAGTTCTTCTGACTTGGGTGGGTTGGGGTGGTTTTTTTCTGTCTTTCTACATAGCTATTACTATCCAGTGCATGGTTAGAGACAAAGCAAAATATCACTTTCCAGAAGGCAGAGGCTTCTGTAGCCAGAAGGGAAAGGTGCAGTCACCTCTGTCCAAATTAGCCTCCACCATCTGATCTGGAATCACAAGACAGAAGGGAATGGGACCAAAACCAGTCACAACATGGAAAGAGCAAACAAATCTGTGACCCCTTCTTTTTGCCTTGTCCAGATACAATAATGTTGTGTGTTTTATAACATAGAATCAAGAGTGAGCAATCTTTGCAGCTAACACCAGGCATTTGTATGATTAGAAATGGATGGATTGCTAACAATTCAGGAAAGCACCTAAAAGTGTCAATCCTCATTACAACCTTTGAGCTGTAGGCGCTACTGTTGAGATTTAGGGGATTATATTACGATATTGCCCTCTAGTGTCCACAAACAAGAGAGAGAATACCACTACTGCTTGATCTCAGCACTTCTCTTTCAGCAGGCAAGTTCACAAGTTTTACACCTATAAATACTTAAAGGGTGATCATCAAGAGGAAGGGGCCAGTCTTTTTTCAGTGGTGCCCAGTGACAGGACAAGAGGTAACAGGCAAAAACTTGAACATAAGAAGTTACATCTAAACATGAGGACATGAGGAGGAACTTTACTTTGAGGGTGGCAGAGCACTGGAAGAGGCTGCCCAGAAAGCTGGTGGAGTCTGCACCTCTGGAGACATTCAAAACCCACCTGTACTCATTCCTGTGCAACCTGCTATAGATGGACCTGCTCTGTTAGGGGGGTTGGCCTAGATGATCTCCAGAGGTCCCTTCCAATCCCTTATCATTCTGTGAATCTGTGAAGTGTGTTTGCTGTTGAAAAGAACACGGGGTTCACAGTAGTACGTACTAGACATGCCCAGCTCAGCTATCACATGCATTGAACCTCTGCGATTGCTGCACCAAGGTTGTACTTTCATTAGACCAAGTGAAAACTAACAGAAACACAGCTGTTTTAGACCAAGCTGGAAGACCCAGCTTATTCTCACATATTCTTCTGCATGGGGAGAAAAGCCAAGGCCCCACTGAAGCTGGCTGAGGCCATGCAGGTTGCTGAGACTTGGGGTTCTGCAGTAAGGTGTCTTTAGAGTCTAGTCATGCCTGGTCATCTGCATGAGGGCCTACAAGAAGATGTGAGGGCATGCAACATCTTCCTTGGAGCAGCCAGTCTCTGAGGAATCAGAATCATCATGGTTGGAACCACCCAACCCAATACGCTTTGGGGAGGAAGGAGGAAAGACATACATAACACATGAAGACATACATAACATTGTCTCCACACAGAAAAAAATCCAAACTTTCTCCTGCTCATTTTCCTAGTAACCCATTGCCTTGAAAGCAAATATGCCCTCAAGTGTAGTGACTACAATAGTAACACTTTGCAATAGTTTTATCTAAGCATAGATATAATACCAGATGTGCAGAAGCCCACAGAGGTTAACCTGACTTGTTCAAGGTCACAGCACTTGCCCATGAATAGATCCAGACCTCCTGGCTCCCAGGCCTGTGGTTAAACCTCAACAGAGAGCCTTCCCCTCAGCAAATGTGCTGAGAAGTTGCACAACCTGAACTTACTGGTTATGTGTCTTTCTGAAGTTCCTGACAGCAATCCATAATCAGATACTTCAAACTCAGCATTACAACTGCAATCTGCCGGTGGTGACATATGCACTGTCTTTGACTTTTCTAAGTAAGTCTGATGCTGTATCAGGTCTCTTTTAGACAAAAATACAATCAATGATTAACAGCTGAGGTGTACTGTATCCTCAGGGATCTTTAAGAGTATACAGTGACTTTCAATATTATCCATGAGACTTAAAACTTGTTACTTCAAGATCATTTTATTGCCAGAAACAGTTTAGGTTAGTACTAGTATTTATTGCAACTTCTGAGTTGACAGAATCCTATTCACTTAACTACTTTTGATTTTCATCTTAAAAGGTGATAGCAAAAGTTTCCTGGAAATTTTTTTTGATGGGATTCTCCCTTCAATGCAGTCTGCTGAAGGAACGATTCTCCCTCCCCTTTCTAATTTTTCATTCACTCCAATTATACAGACACACTCAAGACTGAGCTGCAGCAGAATTTCTTAGCTGTCATAAGAAGACTATTTTGAACCTTGAAATCTATTATTTCAAATTGCCTCTTACTCCAAGTTCTTTTTTTCTGATTCAAAGAACTGTGTGAACTGTGGTAATTCAAATACCTCCCTGTCCATTTCTTTTTCTGTTTTGAGCTGGGGGAGACCAGGTATGACTTGGGTTGTCATCTACTGAACTGCTGAAAGGGGCTTGCTGTTAAGTTTGGAACAAGAAATGACCAAACCCCAGCAGAGGAATGAAAGAAAGCAGACTATGGATGGGAGGGTCTAATCAAGTCATCATTAGACTTGGCTTCCAAACTGATAGCAAGAACGGATTTTGGGGGAAGTTCAAAAGAAATAAATCACTGAATGAAATTCAGTTTTACAGTAGAAAACATAAAAATGTGGTTTACTTTTCAGCATATGAGTGTGCCACGGTATAACCAGGGTTTCTCTGCAGCTGCAGTGGAGAGAGACGGATGGCTATTAAAATTGGCTCTGCATGGTAGGTTCTGGGCTAGGGCATGCCAGTAGGTGCTCTGTATAGAATATAAATGGGCTTTAGAAGGAAAATTTATTTCACCTTTTCTTCTTAACTTCTCCACCACTTATGCTGTTGTCTTTTCCTCTCACTTCAAGGGTTCTCACCTGTGAACCCTAATCACCCCCCAAGCAGGCCTCCCAAGGACAGGAGAAGCTGACACTGCAGCACTACTGTGAGCTCCTGCAACATCTTCACACCCAAGAGCTGCTTATTCTGGGCACAGCATCCTTGGTGAACAGAAGTCAAAGGGACCGAAAAGGACATGCAGATGATGATCTTAGTATTGGTGTCTTAGTATTTCACTTTCCCATTGGGAAATGCTGTAAGATCAAGTAATTGCAACCCTAATGCTGATCTTGCTGAAAAGAATTTAGAACGAAAAGTTCAAGGAACAAATTACAAAGGTTAGTTAACCAAACACATAGTACCTTAAGGGCCAGACACTTAAAAGTCAGAAACCTGAAGGTGCTGGTATATATATAGATTAGGAACTTTAGAAGCTGTTAATATGCCCAATTTTCCCTGAAATTAATGGAAATCAAAGAGGCTTAGAACCCCAAAACTCTATCTATAACAACAGGTACCTCCCTGCACCTTTATGGTGCCTGGTCTAAAATCCATCTTTCAGCAGTTAGTTCCATGTGTTAGATAGATCAGGCATGCAAAAGCTTTTCAAAATATTTCTACAAAAATGATTCCAAAAGTTACAAAGAAACACATTGTCAAAAGCCAAAGAGTCTTTTAAAGTAATAATAACTGAAGGGCAAGGTTTTCAAGGGTACATAGATACAAGAGATAGACAGATGCTTGTCAAATTAATAGAATTGTGCTCAATCCTATTAAAAACAAAAATATCAACACAAAATGATTATTTTCTTATAAGCACGCACACTCCTCAAGCAGGAGGAACTGTTGTAGGGCTAGTTATGCTAATAGCATTTGCCAGCAATATTCCTCTTCTAAGTGTTTTGTAGACAAATAGCCCATTGCTTCAATACACTTGATATACCTGCTAAATGTATTTTGGAATCAGCTTCATTAGACACTGGTAATAGTCTAAATATTTACTTTTGTAATCCTCTTTAGCAGTTGCTGCTTTCTGCACTTGAACTGGCTTTCCTCTTAGAACAGAGTATATCAATGATCATCCTGTTTAGAAATGATTGCATTATTTAAATCCTTGGATGTGTTACAAAAGATATAAAAACAGAAATGAAATGTAAAAGAGTAAACATTAGGCTTACTAGCAACATTTAGCTATGTGAAACATCCATAATTTGTAAATATCCACATAGCTTCTCAGCTTCTTTCCCAATAAACATTTCAAATCAATAGTTTTACGCTTCATACTTATCATCTTAGTTAAGTTGCTATAGAACTAATGCACAGTAATCACATTGTAAGTGGACAAGAAGTTAATTATTTTTTATCTAAAACCAACATGAAATTGCAACATGGATGACATTCTCTACTCATCAACAAAGCAGGAATAGTAAAAGCGGATACATTCCTTGCAGTATTCTCTACAAGACTGTGGTCTGTACACCCATGCATTTGTCAGCCTTGACACTGCTTCCCAACATGGATGCCCCTGACAGCCCGGGGAAAAGGCAAACGGGGAAAGGAGTAAACGAGCTGGAAGGGGATGTTCCTGCTCACTCATCTCTGAACTGGAAGGCTGCTAGACAGACTCTGGACTGCAGAAATGCATTTCTGGCCCATATCAACCTCTGCTGTATGCAACTCTGTCAAGTACTTTCTCATTTCAAACTGAAGGCATGAAGAGAAAGACAGAAACAAGTTCCACAGTGCCAAAGAGAGCAATTCTTACCTTCTTCCCAAGCTACTACCAAACTAGTCCAGACAACTTATGGTGCTGAGCAAGCCACCCTATGGCCAAGGGTGGCTTGGCTGCCCTTCACACTGGGTTCTGCATGTGCAGTACTGGTCATGGCACAGTTTTTCATCTTTTGTTTTGTTCATGGAATTCATTATGATGGCAACCTTTTTTTAGAATGAAGAATTACTTCAGAAAACTTGCATATTGATCCCCATTCAAAGTAAGAGGAACATATCACTCTGATTGTGTTATTCTTTATTATTAATTTTAAAACTCAAGTTTGTTCTTTGGACTCAAGCTTTTTCAGTTGATAAAGTTAACCCATGTCAAGATGAAATCTATTCAAAATAATTGGCTTAGAGAGCCATATCATCCACCACCTTTGGAAAAACAGGTTTGCCTCATACTCACAAAATGCAAAATTCTGTTAAGATTCACATTTTTACTTAAAAAGTTCATTTCTTTTTCATTTGTCACATGTTGAGGATGTACTCTCACATCTCTAATTGGAAAATATTGCTGCAAACTTATTTTTAAATTAGCAAGATTATAATACCAACAAAACCCTTCCATCTTTTTTCTGTCAATCAGAAATTGTTATACAAATGGAGTTTTGATTGCTGACAGTGTTCCCTTTGGACCACTATAAAAAACTTCCTCATCTTTAAGGTGAAGATCATGTACATAGTTACTGATGAACTAGCATAAAAATCATAATTCATTTGTTATAAATAATACTTTTAAGAATATATCTACCCTTTAAAGTGAGGCAGGTGTGTTGCCTAAAAAAAAAAAAATTCTCTTGGTTTGTCTGGTTTCTAGGTAAAACAAGTTTTCTCAACCATTTTTGAACTGTCTATGCCAATAATGGCATAGGATAAAACAGCCTTGGTAACATTTCTAGGTGGCATTATGGACAGATCATGTCCTACTTTCTCTACTACACATGCCTGTGACATGCCTGCTGCATAAGCAGATCTTTATTTGCTCATTTATTTTTTGCACCCAGTGAGAGATTACCTTTTGAATTACTAAAGTAAAATTTACCTTTCCAATTCAGCCACCAAGCTGAGGGATAAATACCTACTTAGATGCTTGAATTCAAGAAGACAGGATTCCCTTTTGGAGGACTTGAGATTTCCATTCATTTGTCAGGGAATACAGGTGTTTGCTTTGGGAGGCTTTCTTCACTAGACATCTAAAATTCAAATCCAAGCTAGACAGTCAAATGCAGAGTTGCAATACCTGGATGCAAGCTGGGTAGGCAGACTGGATCTTATCCCATGTGATTAACATTTCATAAAAGTAGGATAGCCTTAAAGTGCTATCTTTCACAGTTGTCTTTCTGCCTTCAAATATGGCCATTAAAATCCTGATCTACTTATAGATTTTCTATATGATTTATTAAATATTAAAAATTTAAGTAAGTTAAGAAAATTACAGTGCATTGCTGTCAGTGTGAAAAACAGCTTGATACAAAAAGTTTCCAAGTCTGGAATTCAGAGCTCTATTTGGAACATCACAAGCAAAGTAATGAGGCAACTTCATCCTGGAACAACAGACAGTAAAAGGAGGTAAAGAAATATGAAGGCCTAAATGAATGAAGGAGCACACAGTCTGAAGCTCAGAGAAAGAGAATGAACAATTGCAAAACAAGAATTTTAAGCTGAAATTGAAAAGCAATTACATGATACAAATTTTGGATGACTCAAGCATAAAATACCGTGACTGCAGTAAAAGATATACTAAACTTAAAAGCTAAAATAGCAAAACCGAAGGAAACACTTCACAACTAGTAAAAACAATACTTTCATTAAATATTAAAGTACATATATTCTGCGTGTTGCACAAAACATTTTTGTTTTGCAACAAGAAGTTATTCTGTCAGAGGTTTCCAGTTGAGTAGCTGCTATTAAGATGGTAGCAGATGACCATCCTGCTGCCCAGACCCCTGCTCTATCCCAGGTAGCTCTTGTTCTGCCAAGGCTCCTCACAGCATTATTCTAACACGCCCCACAAATCACAAGAGGTTGAACTCCCCGCACATTCCTATTTCTCTTAGACGTTATGGTTGAACACTTATGCTGAATTTATGCTCATGGGGTCACAGAAAGAAGGGCTATGCATCTTTAAAAGAGACGATTAAATGGCAGTCTTGGTATTTGTATCTTATATCGTTAAAAAATTCTTAATATTTCAAATAAAATGAAGCTATGGAGTGCTGAAACATCTTCCAAAGCAAGAGAAAGAAGAAGTATTAAGTCTCATTAATAACAATTGATTAGAGTCAATCAGAGGTGCACAATGCTTTGCAGATAGTTTTGTCAAGCAAAAGCTGCTATGCTATGAATACATCTGAATATGCCTGGCACTTGGCGGTGAGTTTAATCATGATAAATTATGGAAGACGTAAAAATAAGACTAATCACTCTATGAGTATGAAACATTACTCACCAGAAATTAATGCATATTCTGGGAAGTAAATTAATTCCTGATGCCCTTTCTGAAATGCATATTATTAGACTTACTAATTTTGAAAGTGACTTTTCCAAGGTAGAATATTCAAACACATAAAGTATTTGCTAGTTCTCTCTCACAAAAACAGATGAAATATTTAAATATGGCACAATTTGTATCATTGAAATAATCTGTTGGTAAGCTTTTAAAACTTAAACTGCATGGGAAAAGCTTTCTAGAAAGCAATTAGTTTTGTGGAAATAAGTAATCAAAATCTAAAATCCAAAGAGTGATTCTACATTTGTATGTAATTTTATTTTTACATTAGTCATCCTGTGGTTGGAGTGAAGTTCCCCTGCCCCAACTGTGCTTGCTCTGGAAGCTTCATCGGCTGCCTAACACTTCACACGTATCCGCTGGCCCTTCACATGTCTGCAATGGAGACTTAGCGCTGCCTTAGTCTTTGAGATACTTCAGAGGTTCCCCACTTCTGTATCTCCTAAGTTCCTTGACACAGCTGAAGCCCCACCAGGAAACCTCTGAGCAGTCCACTGCGCTTAGGCTGCCAACAACACATACTCATTGCTCAGCACACAACAGGGTGTGAAACCTGTCTTTGCACACGTGAACACACAAACACACCCGTCAGAGGGCAGGGCAGAGCGGGTGCATGAGATGCCCACACTCAGGGGGTAAGACTGGGTACCACAGCTGTGACCCAACCAAGTCTGCTTTATGAATTCATCCAGGTGGTTTATTCCTTGGAGATTCTGATCCCTGAAGAATGAGCTCTTTAAGAGCTGTGAAAGACAGTTCCACTGGAGCCAGAAGTAAAGGAATAATAAGAACAGTTTGACCTAAGGCAAACCCTCTAAATTTGATGTGATGTGGGGAAGGAATTAATATTAACAAAAATATTTAAATAGCGAAAATTAAGTGATTCAGAAAGGGTAATGACTCATAAGAACAAGAGCAATGCAGTACTAAAAAGGTTAATGACTTACCTAATTAACAAAATAGCTTCTAAAAAAGATCCCGAAAGAAAAGAAACAAATCAAAAAACTCAAAGAAAGAATTCTAGGGTACAAAAATTCAAATATGTATTATAAATCTTGTTAAAAGGTTAAGAGCTACTAATTTACATTCTTTTACTCTGCCACACCTCACTATTTTGAAGATTAAAGCAAACACACTAGAACAAGTGCCAACAAGATCCTGCTCTTTAAAATGACCAATCAAAAAACATGGACTCTAGCTACAGAGATTTTGGCCATTCTAGTATTTTTTCTGTTCTCTCTTTTCTTTACTATTTTACATTCTCAGTTTCTTATTTTGGGCCAATTCCTCAAAACAAGTCCTCAGCTCCATGTCAATAACAGTAAAGACATCGTAGTATTGCTCTTTGGGTACTTTGGAAAAGCTGAATGGACTTATCTGGTAAGGACATTACGAGAATTACTCCCTGCCAACTGATGTGGAATAATCAGGTCCCTGTACATGCTCCTCATTCATTACAATTCAATTAGGCCTAGACAACTAGTATACAAACACAACAATTTGTGTGCTTATACTTGCATGAATGGTGAAAAAACACTCATACTTGTTAAAAGTGAAAATAAAGTAGGATGTCTTGGGAGCAAAAAAGATTTTGATGATTATGATATAATCTTATAACACAGGTATGCTGAAATGCTCTAAATCTGCAAAATCTGACTCATTAATAATGAAAGATTCTTCTATGCAAGCTACTACATGATTATGAAGAAAATGATAAAGCTTCTAACTGTATCTATAGGGATTTCCTTGGGTGACTAGAAAAAGGAGACATTGTCAACACGAGCAAATAGCTGTCAGACCTTCATGAAGAGCTCTTTACTGTAGTTAGTAAATAAAACCAGATGTTTCTAATATAATTTTACCTGGCTCTGGTTCATCCTTGCTCATTCACTGTACCCATCTGTGGGTGATCTTCCTGTGATAAGATGTGGCAGTCTGTAGGTTTTACTAGCCAGAAGCTAGTAAAAGAAGCTAGATACCTATCTGATATACATATTTTAGTTGCCACGTTACTAATAGGCAAGAATTTTCCTTTTGTAAACCGAAAAAGGAAAAATCAATTTCCTTAAAATATCGTTTCTGTTGTTGCTCCTATGATGTGCATGATGTGACAGTTGTTACTGAAGTTGCCTTCATAACTTTATCAATATCTGTATCTTCTATGTTATTCCATCTCTTGGGAAAGAAGTTGAACAAGCATTGATAAATGCTGACACTGTCAAAGCAGCAAAGTCAAAGGCTACTTACTACCAAAGAATTATTAGTAGAGCAGAAAACTGAATTTATAAGATCTTAGAAGGGAAAGGAAGAGGTCTGCAGTATCCTAAGGAACACAGGGCACTGAATGGGAACATTATTGTCTTGTTTTAGAAGAAATCTACCCTCACTTCCCTGAGAGGTAAGTGACTATGAAAGAAATAGGAAGCGATGATTCTCCTCACTGTTCAGAACCTGATGATGTCTGACTAGTTCAAAATCAAATCAGCTCTAACATTATTATAGCTCTTCAGATGTGAGCAGATTTTATACTATTCATTTTTATGGATGACATAAATTTGCTGTAAAGGCCTACAGACTACCCAAACACTGCAGCTCCAATTACTTTCTATGATTCAAAGCCTCCCCAAATTGATTGTGGATTCAAGATGTATAGTTCAGTAGGCATCTCAGCAAAAAAGGGCTAATGGTTATTGCTCTAGGAGTTAGGTCTGAATATTCCCTTGCTTTGCTAAATAGTTCCCACTTAAGTCATGAGATTCCTCCGGATGAATTATCTTAGTCTGCTCTCCCAGGGACAAACCACAGCTCTGGCTCATTCATTCTGTTCTGCTCCCCTCTTAAAGGTGAATAAGCATTTGCTAATTTAATTCAAGAACTGTCCCCATTTTGTACCCTGGATGCTGTTCTTCACTGTGCTGACAGTCAACATGAGACCTGGATACCGAGCCTCAAAGATAATAAGGCAAGGTAGAGTCCTTGTACTGTCTGTACTGTCACTCATAAATAAGTGGTCTCTTCTTCAGCAGTTCTGGCTGTAACAAGTTCTTGGCTGTAATTGTTACTCTTTTCCTGATGAAAAAGTCTGTAATGAGTTGAGATGACTGAATACAGCTCTAAGATGCCAGCTATAGCCAACAAGGTTTGAAACATTTTCTTTCAATACAGGGAGATATGCTGTCTGTTAATCATCATAGAATCACAGAATACTAGGTTGGAAGGGACCTCAAGGACCATCTGGTCCAACCTTTTGCTGAGAAAGATTGGACCAGATGACCCCTGAGGTCCCTTCCAAAAAAAAATTGTATTGCTTTGGAGCTAGTCTCATGTTTTGAAACTGGTTCTGACAAAAAATACATGTGGATTTTATTAATCTAGAAATTTCAAAGTCTCTGACAGTAATTTACCTGAAAGAGTGAGCTCAGACCCCCAGAACCAGCTCCTTCATTTGCCTAAACTGAGGTTAACTTGGAGGTGGATGGGAGAGCTGTCTGGCTTAGAAGAGCTGACTTTGCGCCTTCTCTCTTCTCAAGTTGTCTGAGTGCATTTTTGAGCAGTTTTAACTGGGTTAGCCATTGTGGGACATTTAACAATTGAACAAAGATGGATGATGTGTTTTGAAACTACAGGTCAGGACACTTGGAAAAAAAAGGTCTGTGTGGCCACAAGGGTACCTCTATCTCCTGTGTCTCCAATGCATGCATGGTATCCAGCTGATGCTCAAGAGGTGAAAAGTGTAGAGCCTTTAGCCTACACTTCCCTCCGTAAATTCACATCTGCTCTCTCTTTGGTTTGCAAGGGGCAAAAGTTACACAAACACTGATGGAAGTCAACAGCATTGGTCACAATAATTGAAAGAGCTCCTACTAACATGAATCAGTTTTTCAGGATTGCAAGTTCTGTCAATATCTGCTTATGTTGAATTGCTGCAAAATGGCCCTGTATTAGCTTCCTGGAAGATAATCTCCTATGAGACTTTTTAGAAATATCTTGATTGCTCAGTCCCTTTTCTTTACTGTAAGACTGTAAATGCCCAGAGACTTCACTAATAAGAAGTTCAACCAATGGTGGGAATACATTAGCAGGTTGTGATCCTTTGTGTCATTCCAGTGAAAACAATTCTCTCAATATGAAAAACAACCCACAGTTTTGTCTTTAGTAAGATGTGCTAAGTATTAAGACCTTCTGTCTCATGTTAGAAGAGTGAAACAGCATCCCTGTATACTATTGACCACAGGCACAGTGCTAATTAGAAATCACAACTGCAGTGCTATTACTGAGAAATGACTGGTGTTTTACCATAACTAAAATAAAACCTCTTGAGCAAATTTTGCAATAATTTAACTATTTAAAGGAGGAATCTAATTTGTTTTTATTTTAAATTCCATTTAAGGGCTTTCCACTTCAAACTTAAAACATAAATGTACCATGACTTCAGGAAGCTGCTTGGAAAAATACTGTTTAAAAATTGTTACATGTATTACTATTTGTACAATTTTTTTAAAAACCCACACCAACCCACAAAACAAGTATTTTGAACCTTCATCTGATTCTTTTTTTCCAGTGCAACAGCGAATAAGTGGTATTCTGACTCCATAAGAACATACACTTTTTTTTTTTTTTCTGAGGTCCAATGGCAGGGCCCCAGGGTTCGGGGTCAAGTTGGGAAGGCTCAATACACACCATTCACTTTGGGTCCCAGAACTGTTCCCTGCACACTGGTGAGATTCCCAGCTGTGTACCTGGTGGGAAACAGCACCACACACAGTAAAGTAGTAAGGACTGTGGGAGCTAAGAGTCCTGTGAGACCAACTGATTGGATAAGTGAGATCAGAGTCTCATGTCCCTGCTCCTCATGGGACTACCTGAAACTAAACCATATGGTTAAGAGCCTCATGCACACAATGGGGCTTATATCACATATTTACAACATTTCAAGACAGGTGTCCTGACTTATGTTGTCACAACAAGAAGTTGTGTCACAACAAGAAGTTCCCTTTCTAAGGGAAAAAATCTGGAGTGAACAGTGACCCTATTATCTTGACATAAATTTCACAGCCTTTCTGGGAAAAACTTCATTTGTTTTAAGAAAGGTCTAATTTTAATTATTTATTTTGAAATCTTGCCTTTCTTGCCCTGCTTATGGGAAGAGTGTTACAGGATGCAAACCTTGCTCCATTCTTCTAGGAAACCTGGAGCAGAGGGGCGGAGGCATCTCTGTGCCAGAATACAGAAATACCCAAAAGAGAGAGGGCAGGAAACAGTATCCTTGAAACACAGGGTAGAGCTGCTATGCTTCAATTTAAATATTGATACCTAGATCCTGAAAAGCATCAAGTGCTGTATTTAAGCATAGTATAGAAGTATATGTTCAGGGTGGGACTTGGGAAAAGTCAGGTCACGGGTCCAACTTCAAGTCCTTTGGATGGGAGGACTCTATAGTGGCTGTCATTCAGGCTGGCACCTGCACCCAGGAAGGAGCACAGGCTCTGTACAGCAACACTAAAACAGGCTTCAGAGGGAAGCCTCACCAGGATCTCTAAGGACATCTGCAGAGGCTCCTGACTACACGAGAATTTTTGTCTCCTCTCATCAAAAAAAAGAAAGGCTAATTTCTTAAAACATGGAGCTTCGTCCAACTTACATTTCAGCTTTCATTTTTTGCAGTAACGTACCATGAGCAGACAACTAGCACAGCTCAATTGAAATTACTATTTATAGGCTTCCAAATCAGTTCAAACCTTCCTGCTTTCAAATGTCTTTTTAATTTGCCATGAACAAAGCAGAGGAAATCTATCATACAGGAATTAGATTTGGGATTATATTTGATCCTTGCACACAGATAGACCTTTATGCCATTGAACGTTTCAGACAAGAGCTGACAGAACCTTCTTGTGTAGCTCAAGAGAGGGATCACTGGGCTTTATTCAAACTACATAAAAATCAGACTGATCCAAAGTATGTTCTACACATAGAACAAATAAAATCCTTCTCCCTCAGCTACTCAATAAGAGTATTTGCAAGGCTTTCAAGAGGCAACTGCAAACATTTATTTTTAAAATCCTTCATCCCTATGAAGTACATTCATGCTACTCATGCTATTGGTCTGAATTATCAGAAGCAAACTTCAAATACTTTTATTTGAACTAATTTTCATTATTACATTTTTCTGTTGCTGATAACTATGAATCCTCCAGGTAAGAATGACTCCAATGCAATTACAGGTACAAGGCTGGGGTATCACCTAAGTGTGAGGGTTGTTTGAGACTAAAGAGTCACCCAGTTGTGCCCAGGGCAGGTGCTGTACCTCCCCACCAGCCCAGTCACTGCACCTGGCCTTGGAAGACAAAATGCATTAGCTTAGTCCCCAGTGAAACTGCTTTAATGTGCCATTGTGTACATTCACTTGTGTGTAGCTATTGCAGCTCTATTGATTGACACTAATTCATTAAGCCACAATAATAAACTTCTGTTGTTGCCTACCCCCTAACTTATCTGCTAGCCCAAACCAGAGAAGATGATAATTCACCATCCCTTTGTAGACAATCTTTTCTGTTGTTCTCCAGGCACTCTCATTCTTTGAGAAGTTCTAATTGCTGATATTTCACCTATAATTTAAAAAAACCCTGTAAATTAAGCCTACCAATATCACCTTTTGAGTTACTTAATAACCAGGTATCTCCTTGCAAAGCAGAGAAGTTGCAGATTGAAACAGATGCCACATGAAACTCTTAGCTGCTTAAAGAGTAAGCTGAACCTAGTATCTCCAAACTGTCTTACACTAATGATTTCTGTAATTAGCATGTACGATATGAGACCACGCTAGGCAATCCTGCTTTAGCAGGAGAGTTGGACTAGATGATCTCTAGAGGTCCCTTCCAATTCTGACAAT
>BJBW01000281.1:141287-183586 GCA_004320125.1 Scolopax mira | reverse complement strand
AACAATTAACCCTTTCCCCACCAGACCCAGCACAAACAGAAAAAGCAATTCAGAAGTGGGTTATGGTGGAAAATTTTTTACTATTAGCTGACATCAAAAGGCAGGTTTGAGAGATTTAATATAGTATGAAAATCCCAGCACAAATGTCAATAATAGAAGTGCTAGGAGAGAAAGTAATAGATTTTACCTGCAAAGCAGTTGTACTAATAGGAAAGTCTCTACTATTGATTTGGATAGTGACAATGTTTCTCAGGAGTCACCAGGAAGTTGGGTCCATCAAATGTATTACTTTCTGTGAGTTGTGTCTAGGAAGGTGTGCTTACAAGGAGAAAGTAGGACTCCACAGTGAGCAAACACTTCATACTCATTGACCCTGCTAGCCTGTATCTGTAATTAAAATCTCCAGCCAAGCAGGGGCAGTGGTAATTAAACATAACATGCAACCTGCTGGCCTCAGAAAGCAGCAGTTATTAATAAATTTGAACAACTTCTTTCTCATGCAATTGCCATTACTAAATCCATTCACTGCCAGGAAGGAACACAAAAGTCAAAACTATCTAATAATCTTGAGGGAAAAGAAAAATATGAACAAAACACAATACTTAGCAACTCATGTAATACTTCATCATGACAGAAAACTTTCAACTCAGAAGGACTCACTGATTTGCAGATGTAAGTCTATGTCAAGCAACAAGAAGAAAAGAAAAATCCTAAGGTCATCTTAATAAAAACCACAAAGTATATAGTTCTGCCTCACAAAATCTAAACAAGAGTCAAGAGAATTTCTACTCCACCTGATGGAGTTTAGTGGAGATGTAAGAACTCTTAATTAGCTAAACTGGGTCCTGGGCATGGTATTGGCACTTGAATATGGCACCTAAGCCAAAGAGCCTGTCTGACAGGCAGGGTAAATCAGCCTAGATAGAGCGCTCCATAATCATAGCTGTAGGGGGCTTACAGAGCCTACGCTAACTGGACACATATACACAATTTCTTTAAAGCTGAACAGGTATAATCTAACTCATGGACACCAAGAAATCCATGTGTGTGCCAGTGTGCCAACAGCAGTGACCTGAGACCCTGGAAAACAAGTAAGTCAACTAATGACAGGGTAAAACATGTCAGATAATCCCTCTGATTGAAACTAAGAGGTGAAGAAAGCAGTTAAAAGTTGTAATTGCTGTAGTTCACTGACTGTTCCCTGGGGCACTGTATTCTGAAGCCTGGAATAAAAGCTATCAGCATCCTGAATGGAGCTGTCAAGCCACACTTGTTAGCAAAATTGGTAGAGAAGATGAAAAATCCCTTTTCACTTGCAATTGATAGAGCCAATAATTCAGGCTTGCCAGAAGAAGCCTCTAACAGCGATGACATCTGAAGCAATTTGAAACCATCTAGAACTCCTTGATGGGTTTCTGCGAATTTAGCTCCCAAGGGAGGTTCACAGATAAGCAGAGCCGTGTATAATAATCTTTCCAAGGATGAATGTTTATATAGCACATGATGGGTATGCTATAATGCAAAGAAGTTGGATGTGGAAAACCTTGATGGTCAACACTCATCTGTTTGCCCAAGTTTATATTTCTTTTTTCAATGTGTGTTGGCATGATTCGCAAAAAAATATCTGAGAGTCCCCCCCCAACAGCTTGGACAAACCCAGGAAATTCAGAAAATACACTACAAAAATCTTCTTGCCATCCCAATGCAAGGCAGCAAAAATTAAAAACCCTAAGGCTTTTCTCTGTTAGGAAGGGGTTTTCCTGCTGTTGTTTCTGACTAGAAAAGGTCTCACCAGAGGCATTTACATCCACTTGAATTGAGTGTTAAATGTAGATCTGCAGACAGAGAAATGTATTTTTACCTGTTCATGTCACAAATGTCAAAGTTCCTAAGAAACCTTCTATAAGAGCCAAGGTTTATTTCAGTAAACCACAGGTAAGCTCTCATCCTATCTCTAAACCATGAAGAATCTCTCTTCTGGATGACAGGCTACTCACAGTATGTATCACCATCACAGGATGCAGATGCCATTCACAAAGATTTACACATTTTCTAATGGTGTTGCTGCTTTTCTTGTGGAAGCTAATAATTCCCCTTGTGAGCTGTCACTGCTACAGAATCCAGTTCTACTCCTTTTAACCTACAAACAAGACTTGAAGAACAGAAAACATTCAAAGCACATAAATATTGTTCGCAGTGGAACAATTTATAACTTTTCTCAAACGATGGAGACTCAAGATATTCTTAAAAGACAAAGTAGCTGAAATGCTCAAGGGCAGAAGAATTGCAGGATGTTTCATGTCATGCATTTATTTTTGTCAAAGGCTGTTGATCCATGCATTGGATACAACCTATTTCTCTCAAAGATGATAGTGTCTGCAAGGCTTCTTCACACATATTTAACATCTTTGTCGGTGACATGGACAATGGGATAGAGTGCACCCTCAGCAAGTTTGCTGATGACACCAAGCTTGGTGGCACAGTTGACACACTGGAGGGAAGGGACGCCATCCAGAGGGACCTGGACAGGATGGAGAGGTGGGCTCATGCAAATGGCATGAAGTTCAACCAAGCCAAGTGCAGGGTCCTGCACCTTGGACGTGGCAATCCCAGGCACAAATACAGGTTGGGCAGAGAATGGCTGGAAAGCAGCCCTGAGGAGAAGAATTTGGGAGTGGTTGTGGATGAGAAGCTCATCCATATTGCATGCTGTCAATGAAGCTCATTGCATACTGGCAACCCAAAGAGCCAACCGTGTCCTGGGCTGCATCAAGAGAAGTGTGGTCAGCAGGTCATGGGAGGTGATTCTGCCCCTCTACTCTGCACTCATGAGACCCCCCCTGGAGTACTGTGTCCAGCTTTGGAGTCCTCAACACAGGAAGGACATGGACCTGTTGGAATGGGTCCAGCAGAGGGCCATGAAGATGATCAGAGGAATGGAGCACCTTCCCTATGAAGACAGGCTGAGAGAGCTGGGGTTGTTCATCCTGGAGAAGAAAAGGCTGTGGGGAGACCTTATAACAGCCTTTCAATATCTGAAGGGAGCCTACAGAAGAGCTGGAGAGAGACTGTTCATGAGGAAGTTTAGTGAAAGGACAAGGGGCAATGGTTTTAAATTGGAAGAGGGGAGATTTAGATTAGACACCAGAAAGAAATTCTTTACAGGGTGGTGAGGCACTGGAAGAGGTTGCCCAGGGAAGTCGTGGATGTCCCATCCCTGGAGGTGTTCAAGGCCAGGCTGGATGGGGCTTTAAGCAACCTGCTGTAGTGGGAGGTGTTCCTGCCCATGGCAGGGGGGTTGGAACTAGATGATCTTTAAGGTCCCTTCCAACTCAAATGATTCTATGATTCTATGAAAGTGACAGAGGAACTCATTATGGAATTAAAATTATGGTGTGTTAATAGTGATCCCTTTGAATCTGTTGTCTTTCTCCTTGTGAGCTCTAACACAATAACTTTCTTCCCTTTTCTTTTGTGGAGATGTATGACAACTTTGCCAATACTGTTGTGTTACTAACAAGTTAGCCACTGAGTATGCGCTGTAGGATGCAACAGCAAAAGAAAGATAATTTACTCTTTAACATCCTTGAAGATGCAGTGGATACAGCGTAACATGGATTTGATCCAAGTCCACTGTCCTGTTGCCACTTGGGGACTCTCAAACTAAGCTAGGTCCCCTGCTTTGTAGTCTCCCAGCTTGACTGATTAGTGGCTTGGGGATTTCTTGAATTTAAACCTACTTTTTTGATGTAAATGTTCTTTATGGAGTTGTCTTCTGTGAATTTGTTTAGGTGATTTTTGAATCTATGTAAAATAATAGTATTTACATATTATGCCAAGAATTCCAAAGTTCACCTATCTGTGTGTTGGGTGAACAACTGCCACATGTTTGGTTCTTATCTAAGAACCTATCTAATCTAATCTAATTATCTAATTTTGTTCAATGATGTACATTTCTTGTGTTGAGAAACTGAGCAATTGTTACCTGTAGCTTTCTTCATTCTGTAGGCATTCTTATAGACTGTGTTCTCAACTATTTCCTTTCCTGGGGAAGACTCCTTATTTATTAACCATTCCTTGTACCTCCGAATGTGTTTTTTGGAGTACCCTGGTTGTGCTGTTTTCAGCTCTGTTATATACTTTCTGAGATGAGTAGGAACCAGAATTGGGTGCAGTATCAAGAGTTTTATATATTTACATAACGTGAATACATTTTTCACAGCTGGTCCTCATCTGTGGGATGTTAAGAAAGTCCAGAATCCTAAACTTATGTGCTTTACTTTACATCTCTTTGCTGTGGATTTCTTATGCTAGTTTAATATCTACTCACACACTTGCATAAAGAACTCATGATACTGTAGACATTTCTTGCTTTTATAGCTTAGAATAGCTTAGAATAATCAAAAAACCTTTTTCATGTTTATAAATATTGCAAAACATTTTCACAATATTTAAAGTACACAATTATCTGTGCTGTACAAGTTTATGTTAAATTTATGACAGTATTGGGGTTTTTTTTTTATTCCCATTGCATTAATTTACAAACTCGATCTTTTGCAGTTTTGTTGCTAGAGAAGATGGAACATGATGACATTTGTAATAAAACTCTGAAGATTACAGACTTTGGTCTGGCCAGAGAGTGGCATAGAACAACCAAAATGAGTGCAGCGGGGACTTATGCATGGATGGCTCCAGAAGTTATCAAGTCCTCCATGTTTTCTAAAGGAAGTGATATTTGGAGGTAAGAAGTTTGTCTGCTGAAGACTATGTTCAGTAGAACTATGTCAAGGTTTTTGAATGAATTTTTATTTGGGTTACATCAGTGTTTCCAAGGTTATTGCTTTAGCATATGGCAAGTATAGGTGTTCTAAGAAACATATTAATTTCTCAGCTTCTACTTCCTTTGTCTTACCTTACTTGACTGACCCTTTAGTTATTAATGACTTACAAATTGGGGAAGGGAAAATTATGAAAAACTTTTTAAAGATTTTTTTTTTTTAAAAAGCAAGATCTCATTAAGAGAAGCTTTTAAAATATCTATTGATTAAAATACCTAAGTATTTTATCTGGAGCCTGAATATGAACGGCCATATGCTGTTGATATATTAACATACGATCAATCTCCTATTGGTATGTGTACTTTATATCAGCTGTCTGAAAAGTCTCATTCTGCATAAAGAAATGTGACCATCTGTTGTTAACTTATATGCGGATAAATCAAAATAAACTGCAAACCAGAACTTTAGCAAATGTTAACTTAAATTAGTGCTGTTTTTTAGGAAATCCATGATCATGTCTAAAAGTGAGTATCAGATCTAAGCTTTTATATTATATAAAGATATAGAAAGATTTTGCTTCTAGTAGCTGGAGTGAGGAGTGCGTTCAGCACAAAATTGTTCTAACTTGCTCTCTAATTTTAAAGGTGAGGAACTCCCTATGTTAAATTTGTGAATTTCTCATTGAAGACATTATTGTGGATCGTATAAATAATATGTCTATCAATATTGATGCATTTTTGAGTGGTGTACTGTGGGATACTTGTATTGTGCAAGGTAATTTAAACTTTAGTTTTAATTCTGTTTTGTGAACGGGGAAAAAGCAGTGATTGCAAAATAGGCTTGAAAAACTGCTGTGCCTCACCCCAAAAAGTCTACATTTCCTTTCTTTTTGAAATGTTTTCTCGCTGAAGGATCTAAGGTAGCTATTTGGGGAAGGAGGGGAGGACTTTAATCTGTTTTTTCATGCCTTCTTATGCATGTTCTGTGTTGTATCATTCTTAAATAAGGTTCTATTTTGCTTAGATGCCTGATATTCTACAGCATGAAGTAATACTTTTGGTATTCTCAGGATGATTGTGTATCTGCACTGCTGTTTTGTGACACCCATTTTTCTTGTGCCTGGAACTGATTTTCAGCATTTTGTTTACATCAGTCTGAGTTGATGCCCAGATGAGAAACATCCTTGGCTTCATTCTTTTTTTCCATTCTTTCATCCTTTTTTCTTTACATTTTTTTCTTTTGCGGGGTGGAGGATGGGTGTAGGCGTTTCCCTAATCAGCTGTATTCCGTGCTTAATTACAGGTCCTGTCCAGTCTTGTTGCTGTGATTTTAGGTATCTGAGGGGGTATGCTTTGGTGCAATTATTTTATATTCTGCTGCAACATTAGTTTACATTTTTGGAATCTACAGTATTTCTCTTCTTCGCCTTCTCTCCTGCACGCCTCTCTTGTAAAAATGTAAGTATTTAGCTCAATGACGGACGTCTAACAGGAGAGGTTTTTAAGTAGAAAGGCTGTGTTGTACAGTATATAGTTTAGACCTCCTTGGCTTCTAAAGATTTTCTGCTTACTGCACCTTGATCTATTCTGTTGCTTATCTTTTATCTTTCCTTAAAACCAAATAATGAATACCGTGGTTATAGGAGTGGGTTTGGTTTTAAAAAGCATTTAGTTTACAAATTTGAGTATAGGTCTCTAAGACAAGAACACCGTATATTTCAGGAAAATTCTTAATTTTAGTCACATATATGGAGTACTGAGTCTCCAAAAGAAATCTAAAGATATTTTTTTATATATATATAAAAGAAGGGAGAGGGAGTGCAGTTGCAGCTGAGGCTGTTCAAGTAGTATCACTTGCAGCAAGTCTTTCAGAACCAGCCAGTGCTCAGAAAAGTGGGAGTGTTTTTGTGCAGAGCCTTCCAGGCTGCATGTTCCTGGGTGTCATCCTAGATAGCAGAACTGGTGCTTTCCAGGCCCTGCATGTGTATTCTGCTTCCCAAACCAGGGTTATAACAGCTGCATTTATTACTCTTTGGCATATGCTTCCAAATTCCCAAACAAGAATTCTGCTCTCTCAGCCCTATACTTCCATTGATCATCACACATTTCTTTGTGGTATATCGGTCTTGGGTTTGTGTTTGGAGTCTGAAAGTGCAAATATGCCCAAATTTCCAAGTGCTGATGGTAAGCTTCAGCAGCGTTCTTTACAGTAACGCATGCCTTCAGTGCACAAGCTCCTGACAGAGCTGGGAAACGCTTACTGTACAGCAGAATTAGCAGCTGCTTTTGCCTGGCATGTTCCTATAATTTTGAAGTTTTGAAGATTCATGTAGCCGGGCTTCGTAACCTCTGCTTCAGAAGATGAATTGTGGAATAAAATAAACTGAAAACTTTAAATATCCTCATTTTGATCAACTTTTAAAATATGTAAGAACAGCAAGTTATTGCTGCAATGAGATCTAGAAAGGCTTAAATCACATTTGATGACAGGAAAATACTTAAAATGACATAATCTTAAAAGTGTGTTAGTTTTCATGGGTTAAAGAAATGTATAGATCAGGCATATTGTGCCTGTGTTTTTTGCCTTTTGATGAAGATGGAAAAGAAGATGGCTTTTGCTCTTTTAAAAAAACCTATTTCTTAGTAGCTCTGACTGTATAGGTATGACAACTGTAGGTGGGCTGGTGAAATTTAATGCACAAAGTAGTTGCTCCTGTAGCTGAGAGAGTTAATAAGTAGTTGTTGTCTTAGATAATGATAGATTAGTACCTCCCAAAAACTCCATCATGGCAGGTCTAGAATGTCTTTAGGGTTCCTCCCCACAGTTTCCCCCCCACAGCGCTGGGTCTTGATATGTGATATTAAAATTGCATTCATTAAAAGAGACACTTTCAGGCTATTACTGCGCTGGTCTGTTTAAAATTTTACAACCATCTTCTTGGCACTGTTGAAAACTACTTCGGTTTAAGGCCTTGAGTTGCAAATGTAACTAAATTGTGCAAGACGATTTTTATGAAAGATCATTTCTTTTAAGTTAAATTAATGTTCTGCTTAACTTCAGAGTTCATGCTAAAATACACATAGAGTAGGCTGAACAAGGGAATTCCTCAAGTTAAGAACAGTCTGCCCTTCCTGAAAGAGCATTACATGATTTTTGCACTTTCTCCAAGCACACAGATGAGATATAATTCAGTAGGATTCCTCTGTCACACATTAAAAGTATATGTGCTGCAGGAAGTGGTGTATTCGTTCTTGTTGGAAGTACTACTAGTTTAAAACAAAAATGGAATTCATTATTTGATCCTTGAGTATACAAATAAGTGCAGAGATTAGACTGGAAAAAATTGGGAGGAAATTACTAAGAAGCACAAGACTTTTTTTATTTTATTCTATTTTTTTTTAGGAGTAGACTATATTCCTCAACTTTTGATTAACTGTTAGCAGTACAAGTTCATTAGCTTTCTAAGATTTTATGATAGGCAAAACTTCTTACATAAACAAAACACTCCTGACATTCATGTTCTTACTGCATAGTTTACTGTCTTACTGTTTATTAAAATGGTGTTGTACGGTCTTGTATAATGCTGAATGACTTTTTCTCATTAAGGAGAGGGTGACAGAAAAACTTCAGTAGTGTGTGGTGCTCTCCCTTTCACATCTGCTGTAGTTGAGGTGGTATTTCTAGTACTAAAGGGTGCATAGTAAGGGAAGAGGTGCCCCTACCTCCCCAGTGCTGTGGGCATTTCTCCTCGTGTAGGAGAGTTCAGACCAGTTCTGCAAAACTTGCAGGCAGTTTCTTCACACACCTGGAGAGAAAGGGCAAGAGCAATACTTTTTATTTTGATTATTTATCTTTGCCTGCTCACTTTACTATTCAAAAGCAACAATAACTTGTCCTTTGTATCCTTGTTCTATGGGTAGTGGTTCCCTGGCAGAAAAAGATGGCGGGGGGAACCAAACACAGTCATAAAGTCCATTTTAGGCTTACATTCTAAAATTCCTGCTTCTACAAAAATGACCATGAAAATTCTCCATTTCAGTGGTGGTGGAATAGGATCTCTAGACCAACAGTAATGGGTGTTTTCTCCCAGCCCTTTGTAGGGACTTGGATCATTTGAGCAAGCCAAGCATTGGGCACACAGACCCAAAGAAGGTAAAAGCAACACCCAGCTCTTCTTCTAGACTGGAGAGCATAGCAGAAATTCTTACAACTAATGGTGGTGCAGTAGGAATTCCTGGGATTCATGATTTCTATACCTGACGCTGAGAAAAGATCTCTTCATGCCACCACTCTTCACCGAAGACAATGTTTGTTGGGACTTTTTGTTGTTAAGGTTGCTTACGAAGAAATTCGTTGTGTGTGTGTAATCTTTTCTCAATCCTTTTGCATCTTCTAGGGGAAGTGAAAAGTTAACAAGTTTATAAAAGTTTATAAAGCACACAGGTGATTAGAAATGCAAACTTCCAAACAAAGCTGAGGCTTTTTTGGTGCTGTTTTGTTTTTTGTTTTGTTTTGGTTGGTTGTTTATTGGTGGGGAGAAGGTTGCTTGTTTTCCTGTCATTTAGACTTGTAATTTTAAGTGAGGTTTACATTTCTCTAAGATTGACTTCAGGCTACATTTTGAATTGGAGTGTGAGCCAGTCAGAGTCATATCCAATTTGGTTAATCACTGTTAGTGGAAAGGTGCAAGCTGACTGAAATAGAGCTGACTCTTAAACACATTCACCTTTGACATGGAAAATCCTTATGAATTTCAGTACGTGGTCGGACAGATACTTGTTTGTTCTTGAGTAGACAATGTGTAAGCATGCAGAGAATAACTGTAAAAAAATTACCTTTTGTAGTTATGGAGTGTTGCTGTGGGAACTGCTTACAGGAGAAGTTCCTTACCGTGGCATTGATGGCCTTGCTGTGGCTTATGGAGTTGCTGTCAATAAGCTTACTTTGCCCATTCCATCTACCTGCCCTGAACCATTTGCAAAACTTATGAAAGGTATCTATTTTGTTTCTTCCTTTATATTTAAATAGTCATGGTTTGGGTGTATGTATCCTTGCCTGTAATAGTCATGGGATTGCAAAATAAACAACCCGTTTGATAACGTGCTGTGTACAAAGTATTTTGTTTTTCTTTACACAGCACACTGCTGGTGTTACAGACAGTTGAATGTGTTTGTGAGGAAGTCATGTGGTATAACTACACCACATAAGTTATTCAGTACTAACAGTACTTTTTTTTTTTTCCTCTGGTTTTACTGATTTCCTTTTATATTCAAATTGCATTAATTTTCATAAACTGCATGATATACTAGATATCAATAAAAGGCCAAGATTAAAATCCCAAGGGGAAGAACTGCAAATGCTGTTTTCCCGTCCTTGTTTCTTCCGGAGTATCAAAAATGTTTTGGAAATACTTGAAAGAGAAATATACATTGCTTGTAATGGCTATTGCCTTGTATTTAAGAACTATCTTTACCTTTTATATGTGTCCCTTCTGTGCAGTATTGTTAGCTTTGCTATTTCAGCTTCTAAAGATAAAGATGAAAAAAATCTGAGTATTAGTTTAAAACAGTCAGGTAAGTAGATGTCACTTCTGTAAATGGCAAAGGAACTCGGGGAAACCTTGCAGGTAAAGAGAGCGCATTAGAACTTTAAGTACAGTAGTAAGTAACTTGAAATTCATGCAGTTCTTCAAAAAGTTCTATGTACTATTATAAACTGATGGGATTTTGATAAATTCTAGAATGCTGGGAGCAGGACCCTCATATCCGACCATCGTTTGCCTTAATTCTTGAACAGCTTACTGCCATCGAAGGGGCAGTTATGACTGAAATGCCTCAAGAGTCTTTCCATTCCATGCAAGATGACTGGAAATTGGAAATTCAGCAGATATTCAATGAATTGAGGACCAAGGAAAAAGTAAGTTGATTTTTCTAATTGCATGGCAGTGAAGGAAGGTTATGTGTATACGTGCATTTATGTGATACAGCAGTTTTGAACTTTTGAATTGTGGCTTATGAATATAATACCGAAAACCTGATTTAGTAGTGGAGATACACTTGAGATGATAAACTACTTGGAAGATATGATTTACTCTCCCATTAAGATGTTATTAATTTAATTTGCCTGTTCTTGTTGATGGATGTGCTATTCTTAAATTCCATTAATAAGTTTCTGGATGGTATTTTAAGATAACCCTCTAACTGTCTTGCAAAAAACATACTTTAGAAAAAAGGTATGAATACTGGTTTTCTCAACTTTCAGACAACGTTGCTTTTCCCCTTTCTTCCTTAAAAAAATCACCAATTGTGTATACTGAAACTAGAACTGGAGGTATTTCAGATGAAATACTAAGTTTGACAGGAAGTGTAATGTTACTGTAGTAAGTGAGGGTTATCGTATAAATGGCTCATTCAAGAAGTACAGGCAGTGGAAAAGGAACGTATCCATACCTGTCTCCCCAAAGAAAACAGGTTATAGATCTGTGAATTTGGCATGTAAGCTCTTTTTAAAGTGTGTTATTTTTTTCTTGGATATTTGAATACATCACTGAACAAACAAACCAGAGTTTATTTACCCCTTAGCTAAACTTCATAAACACTGCAAATTTTCAGATGCTGCTGAACGTTCTCCTGAGCTATGTGAATGAAAGTTTTTCATTCTGTTATGTGACTATATCGTGTGGCTTCTTTTCCAAAAGTAGAATAGTGTTTTTATATCGCTTTTCCCTGAATAGGCTGATAATATTGATCTCTTTCAGTATTGCAGTTTTGGAAATTTTCTTGCCAAATATTAATAAGATTGATTAGGTCAAACTTGTACTCATGAATCAGCAAATCCAGTTTCTCTTGTTTATATCCAGATTCCTGTCTGTATATAACTGATCTTGTTTCCATATTCTCATATCACGATAAGTTTGTGCTAAATGAGTGCTCACTGTTAATACTCTTTGCCCTCTCTTTTAGTTAGTTCAACTAGGTTTTAATCACCCTGATCTTTATGTTTTCCTTTAGAGAACTTGATAAAGGTAACAGTTGTAATAGGCCAGGTGTCCTCTTGGGTCATTGTTAGAAATGCTTCTAGTAGAAACAGATACCTTCTTTGCAGGTCGCTCATGCAGTATAGTTATTGTCCTGTATACATTTGTTGTTATTTTTCATGAAGTGGTAACAGGTGAGGAAGAAGAGAATGGAAATGCATTGGCTTGTGAGGGAATCTTTATAAAAGGAGGTAGTCACTTAACTTTGACCAAATCAAAAACTACATTCTCACCTTGCAGTCACTGTCAGTAGCTTTTGTCTCTCACTCCTTCTCATCAAGTGTCACAAATGGCTGTTTGTGGACTTTTGGCAAGGGATTGGTGTGACATTACAGAGCATATGTGGTATCAGAATTTATTGATCACCACTAAGATTGCAGTATTGTCAATAATAATCTTACATACTTCTTACCTTATTTTAATCCACCCTCTGCTTTTCCCTCTTCCATTTCAGTTCACAATACTGGATAAGTATTGTCTGTGTAGTTTCTGCCCTGCCTGCAGTGGGACTATGGGTTGCTGGAGCAAGGCTGTGTGCCTCTGTAGCTGTCACATCTCTTCCTGTCCAGATGAGTTATAGTTCCTCTACAGAGGGTAGAGATTCTTCCTTCTTTCTTGTCATACAGTCACCAGCCATTGCATTTACTTGCAATGTAGTACTTGTATAACTTTCTTTTCTGTTCCTCCAGAAACTGCTCAACCAACCATTTTCCACTTTTTACTCCGGGACCAATTGCAACAGGCATTGCCATTCAAGATTTTAGGTTTTTTTATTTTATTTTATTTTCTGGAGGCATTAGTCCAGTATGAGATTTCCTACTGAAGAAAAATGTAATTAAATCAAATTTAGGATTAAGTAAATCAGCGCAAAGCTTTGGAAGAAGAGTTTTGTTTTTTTTTGTAAAAGTGAGTCAAGCTTAGTTAGGGGAAAAGATTAAATGAAATTTACTTCTCATATGCCAAAGTAAACCCATCTCCAAAGGTATCTGCCCTGATTAGGTAAACTTGTTTAAGAACAAAAATATGTAACTGATTTAGACGAGGTTTTCATATGGATTTATTTAATCTGGCACATTATCAATTTTACTGTCAGGTACTAGGGAGAAAGTAATGTCTATGAAGTATTTATACAATAATAACAATAATAATAAACAACCCCCCCACGTAGAGTCTCATGCCGTGTAAAAGAGGAATGTAGCTGGAGGAATTTCCTCAAGGGCTTGGTGTAAATGAGTGATGGTGACGCCCACTCCAAGAGATCACAATCTTCTTTTGACAAACATTCTTGAGCACCTTAAATGTAGAATCCTTTCCTAGCTTCCTTACAATGGGTGTTTTAATTGTAGAGTGGTGTAGAAACATTGCATAACTAATTGCAGTAAGTCTGTTTTTAATTAGTTTATTTGGAAAAGAGCGAATACTTAATCTCTCGATGAGGAAACACCATTACTTTTTCTAGACTGTCTACCTTTTCAATACAGGCCCACAATTTTTGTCCTGTTACTGAGCTCTGTGGAACCTGTATTTGAGGACGATGAGAGATGGATATTCAACAGCGTCTCCTAATACATCTTTACTAATGTTTTTTGCTTTCACCATATGCGATAATGAATTGTGCTGGTATAGAAAATTTCTGGATACTGATAAGCAGAAATAGGCAATCTGCTCTGCAAAAAACCCAAAACAAACAACACCACGATTACAAGATATAAGAATATATAAGAATATATAAGAATTAGATTCTTATATACACAGGACTTTTAGCATGGTTTAATTTCAAATGCTGGTTCTATTTTGAACTTAATTTCAGTTTTTATCCATGTAGAATTTACACAATCATATGTAAAAATGAAAAAATTGTATAGTGAGAAACATACAGTATAGTCACATTGTAGCTTCTCCTTTTCCTGTAGTCTCTTTTATTAGCAGTACTGACCACAACCCTTCTGGGTAAGTCTGTTTCATGTATAATACTATGAAGCAAGGCCTAGTTAACTTTCAGATATATTTTAACAGGTTTTGGAAGTTGAGGATTAAGATAATTTTAAGATATTAGATTTAGTCTTGGGGATTCATTTACCCTTAAAAAATAACTAGCTTCCTTACTAAAGCTTTTCTTTCTCCAAAATAAAAAAGACTAAAGGAATAAGAAGAGCTATTCTTTGGGGTGGATGGTTGCAGAGTCTATGGGGTGTAATTCAGTGGTTAGTAGCTGTTTGATGATGTACAGATATCTGCTTGATTTTAATTAAGAAATAGCTGTCTTCTGTCTTATTACTTGGTTTATCCTATTACACTAATCCTCATCTGGTGTAATACTGATTGCTTTTCTAGATAGAAAAGTGCTATTTAATATATGGCTGAAAAACAGGAGAGGCTAGAAAATTTAAGATAAAGGCATTCATTTATGTATTTGTCGGTCATTGGCTTTATGTTAGTGCATAGGAGCTGTGAACTATGAGCAGCCCTCATGCTCTGAAAGAGTCTCTGATGTGAAGTACTTGGAGCACATTTTCTGCTGGCTGTAAACTGATAATCTTTGATTGGATGAGTTGTCCCCATTGCCAGTGCTTACCTGCCTTAAATGAAGTGGCTCAAGTTAAATGGCTAAAAGAACATCCTTGAATGCTTCTGGATACAAAATCTTGGCTTATGCAGGATGGAGGACTGTTGGAAGGTCGTATGTGCATGTTACATGTATACAGTGCATCATGAAAATAGATCAGGAGATACAGCCTACAGTGCACTCTGTATTTTCTTTAATACAACCTTCACATTATTACTTCATTTCACTTGTGTGAATCTTATCTTCAGGAGCTTCGGTCACGAGAGGAGGAGTTGACAAGGGCAGCTCTTCAGCAAAAATCCCAAGAAGAATTACTTAAGCGCCGTGAGCAACAGTTAGCAGAGCGTGAGATCGATGTACTGGAGCGGGAGCTGAACATCATGATATTCCAGTTAAATCAAGAGAAACCCAATGTTAAGAAGAGGAAGGGTAAATTTAAAAGAAGCCGGTTAAAACTTAAAGATGGACACAGAATTAGTTTGCCTTCAGGTTTGTAATGATCAAATATGCAGGCTTCAGTTCCATGGTTAATGTTTTCAGTATTGGCTTCTATTTCAATTCATTGCCGGGTCCTTCTACCCTAATATCGTGAACGGATATGGTAAGAATTGTATAGCACCCTTTTTGTTTTTCTTTTCCTAAGGAAACAATTTTTATGTATCATTTTCTTATGGAGTGGTCCTGATTTCAGCTGGAAGAATCTTCAGTTAGAAGTCCATTGTATCTGGAGGGAAAGGTTACCACCATGGGAGCCACACGATTTAAGACTGACTCAAAGTTCAGATTTTTGCTATTGTTCTTTTTGTGCAGAAAGAAAAGTACCTTTTTATCACATCCCAAAACCCTCTAGCATGATCAAATATTAGCACTGTTTGCCCTAAATTTGCAAATACCTTGCAGAAGAACAGCAGCTCGTAAAGACTGGAGGTGTAAGTGCAGTAGATCCACGCTGCATGCTTGTTGCTGTCACAAATACAACACAGCAGTTACAGCCTTTAATGTCTTGCTTCTTGCAAGTGAAGACTGCAATAGTAACAGAAGATATTATTTCAGAATACAAGTATGGTGTAATTCGAATGTTCAAGTGTTTAATTCCACCCATGAATGCATTAAAATGCCCCCTTTGCAAAGCAGGTATTTTTGAAGAGTGTCGGGGTAGTGTTAGGGACCGGTTTAGTGGTGCCTTTTTAATGTTGCCACGAGATGGCACTACGGAAATTCGAGGTTATTCCAATGGTTGGGAAGCTTTCAGTAGTGGTACCCAGCAATCTGGTGTCGATGGGCTTCCTTTCAGTGGCTTCCAGGTCAAGTCAGTTTGTTACTAATGCCATGCTAACAGCGGGTCTGATCAAATGGTAGCTGTCTGGTAATTGGAAAGAGACAGAGGGCAATAATATTTACAGTTACTATTTCAGCACTAGTCAAATAAGCTTGTTTTTCCTTACTTTAAAAATAATAAATAAGAACAAATAAAATAAAAATAACACAACAGCCTTCCAGACAAGCATGTTAAATTGGTTTATGCAGGATCACAAGCTTAAAATAAGTAATTGGTCCTTTTTTCCCAGTTCTGCTCATATTTAACTTGGAAAAAAGTGATAATGGTTTTATTCAGAAGGCCACTTAGCTCTTTGTTGTCCAGAATCTTTCAGATAAGCTTCCATAAATTTTTTTACTATTTGCCAATTTTGTTGTTATTATTTTTGTATATATGTTTTTATAAATATTTGTAATTCTGTCATTTGGTGTTGTGTTTTTCTGAGATGTTGATAAATGTGACTTCTTTGTTAATGCTGCTTTTTACATCGACATTTTAAACAACATTTTTAAAACATAAGGCAAATCTGATTGTCATGAATATTGATTAGTTTGAGATGAAATACCGAGCTTTTTTTCTTTCCCATCACAGCTTGTGATGTGAATGTGTCTCAGTTGGGTCCACTTGGACATACCTGCTTTTGTTGATGTTACTGCAACCCAATCATATGGTGTCTGTGAAGGTGTGAAATTCTGCCTGTTTGCCTCTAGCTCTTAATGTAACAATTTAGATTAATGAGTTTGTCAGGGTTTTTAATATTAACATCTCTCTGTCAAGTCTAACTCATTATATAGTTTTATTCATTTTCAGTACAGCTGTATAATGTCCTGAAGAGTTTTTAATTAGAACATTACAACTGATTTGTTTTACTCTTACAGATTTCCAGCACAAAATAACAGTGCAAGCCTCCCCCAATCTGGATAAGAGGAGGAGTTTAAATAGTAACAGCTCTAGTCCATCAAGTAGTCCCACAATAATTCCTCGTCTTCGAGCTATACAGTGTAAGTCTCCACCATTTGGTCAATAGAGACTGTTTGTCCCACATACTCACTGAAGCACTGATAGTCATATCAAATCCCAGACATATTTCTGACAGATTTCCAGTTTTCTTAACTTGTTCTAATATTTGCAACTTGTTCTTTGATGGGAGAGCTAATCTCGCTAAAATGCTAACTAATTTTCAGTAGTTCAACTGATTATGTATGCTTTAAATCATATCTTCCCTTAATAACTTCAGGAACTCATTTGTAAACTGACTGGGATAAAACAATGAAGAATCAGAATTTATAATGGCAAAAGGCAAAGCATCACATTTAGAGCCCATGTAAGATGGAAACCAAGTTTTTATTTGGTTTTTATTTTATTTGATAAAGGAAATAAGTAATGGACTGTCAAGAAAAAATATTCAGAGAATCAGGGACTCATGTAAAAAGGGAAGGTCAAAGAATCAGTCAGCATCTCAGCTTGCTTATAACAAAACAGAAGCAAGACTTAAGCAGCACAAACCCAGGAGAAAATAGAGAAAATAAAGACACTTGCCTTAGGATTTTGAAAACCAGAGAAGGAAACAAAAATAAAATTGTGGGTATGCTTATAGTCTGTATTATTCCATGTATATTGATGACAGAAGGGAAGTTGTGTTCATGCTTATGTAGTGGAGGTACCATGAGTATGGAAGAAAAAGGATCATACTGTTGCAGCAAAGCCCACATTTATATTTGGGAATGACATGTGTAGAGATAGAAGACATTTCCTACAGGATTCACTGCTTGCATTCGGACTGTCTGATCTATTATGCAAAGTATATTTTCCTATTATCCATATTCAGCATGGAATGCCTTAAGTTTCTCTCTCTGTATGAAATCGGTGGAACCTGTTCCAGCTCGTTGCTTATGGACGGTGACTGTCTTCTTTTGCAAGGGTAGTCAGCTCTGAAGGAAATTACTTCACACTCTGGCTTTATCAGATGTAAATAAGGAGGAGAGGAAATCAAAATGCATGGGGATTATTTTTTTCTGCTTACTGTTCTGTAGCTAGTATAGAGATTTTATTTTTATTTTCAACCAGTCTGAAACTTTAAATAAAGGTTGGATAGAAACCAGAACTCTCATCTCCTTTGGAATACCTCTGCCTAATGAAATCCTTTGCATTATTAATGTCTAAAGGGGAAGCAGTATCTTTTCTGGCAGTAACTTTGTTATTTGAACTGGAACTGATACAGTTCCCTGGGTGAATACTACCTGTATCTTACGCATAAAGCAGAGAGGTGGACAAACCCTGCCTTGCTTCTCATAATGAAAATTTGAGATGGAAGGAAAATTACATAGTCTTTTTCAGAGGTTACCTGATACAGTATCTGTAGTGATAAAAATTTTCTGACCTCAAACTGAGTGGTGGGGTTTTATGGTTGGTTGCTTTTTTTTTTTTTTTTAACTGCAGAAAGGTAAGATTTTTCTTAGTAAAATGTCATAATTGCATATAAAATGAGACAGTCTTATCTTTAATTCTCCTTGCTCTGTATGGAAATGCTTGGAAATGAAGAAATTGTCAGGTACTGGCATTACTCTGAAAACTTGAGGTTTATTTTTTTTTAAATGCATAGCCTTAACATGAGGTAGAGCAGTGCCATTCCTTGCATGTGTGCTAAGTGCCGCTGGGGAGTTGTTTGGGTTTTTATTTTTTATATTTGAGTAGGCATTTGTATTTGTAGGACTAGAACATACAGGACAACATAAAGGCTCTCCTTTAAATAGTACATTTCTGTTTCTGAGTTTGGATCCCTAGGCTTAACCTAAGAGCTTATCAGATATCTCAGGAGTATCTAGCTGAAACAATTTAGCTTCCACACCCATCTGCACCTGTGCAAAATAAATTCTCTTTCCCACAATAATGTTTTATCTTGATTTAACTTCAAAGTGCCTTTGTTTCAATAAGACTTGCTCAAATACAGGTGATTCGAACAGGCGTATCTAACAATTGGTTACTTGATTGCTTTGACATGAGTGAGTTTATCTTCCAAATATAAAAGTTTTTTAAGTTAAAACACAAATACAGTTATTTGTAAATCTCATTATTAGAACAAATTCAGCTGATTTTGAAAGATATTTTAAAGAGTTGGAAAACCAGTAAGATATATATTCCATAGGTCCTGTCGTATGGTTGAAAATGCCAGTGTAGAGAAGGCAGGCAGAGTGCCATACTAGAGAGGAAGCTGTGCTGGGGAGAAGGTGTGTGGGGAGGCAGGAGGAGAAGAACCGTACCCCTGTGCAGTGAGGGAGCAGAAGAACCGCAAGTGTGAAAATGCCACCTCATTTATCATGCTGTTATAACTGGCTGCGTTGTTTTTCTTCAAGGTTTTTTCATCATAGCTATAAACGTGCTACCTGGATAGCAAGCTGCTTTTCCGTTAGTTGCATATGAAAATCTACTTGGCTGAGTCTGGTCATAGAAAGAGGATCCTCTAAACCATGCAGTAAAAACCCACTATCAAAAGATGCTAAGTGCCTTTATAGATCTGGCACTTTATGACCCAAAGATAAAAATGTAAAAAGGGAAACAGTTCCGCTTCTGAAATCAACTTGACTAAGATCTCTACTACATTCTGTTAATTTTTTCCTCAGTGATTCCCAAAACAGATACACACACAGCTAATGGCCGAAGAAACAGTGTATATGTGTACCAGCAAGATGTAGATATCACAAGTGAATGTGAACTTCCCAGTGGGGTTATGAAAAAAGGCAAGATTTCATTATGTTTCAAAGGTGCTGGTTCTGTTTAATGTAACAGTTGAGACAGTGACAGACTAAGCATTTAATGAAGGTTAGGCCCTTTAAAAGTATATTTTTTTTCGGTGTAGTGAGAAAGAAAATGTTAATCATTGCCACAATTGGACTATTCTGTTTCATTTGACAGCAACTGTTCCACAACACATTTTCTTCATTGGAATTTAAGTGCTCAGTCTAGCTCACTTGTCTGAATTATCTAAATATAAGGTTCTCAGTTAAAGGAAGCATGAACAATATGATTTTTTTTTTATTTTTTTTCTGCTTTATCTTTACTTCAAGTCTCTTATCAGCTCATAAATTATTTTCTTGCTTGCTCATCTTTTTGGACTGGTGCAGTTTGTATGCCTGCTTTTGTAAAAGAAAAAAATATTTTGTCTACTGCTCCTTGTGTTTTTGTGTCAAAATGGTTTTGCAGTGGAGAAAATATTCTGTTCTGCCAAAATATTTTGGTCTTAGAAATACTATTTACATGTGGGGTTTTTTTTTGTTTATGTTTTTAAATCCAATCTTTAGTAACTTCAGATGAAAGCAACAGAACTTGGGGAAGGAGCACAACTTATCACCAAGAAGAGTTTGAAGATGTGAAGAGAAGTTTTAAAAAGAGAGGTTGTACATGGGGACCAAGTTCAGTTCAAACAAAGGATCGTGCAGATTGTAAGGACAAGTATGTCTACTACATTTTGTTTGTTTGATAATACTAAGTGTTCTTAGTCACTGAATCACTAATATAGGTATAGCGAGCAAGAGAAGTCTTGCAGTCTCTAGTTAAAGTTACAACTAGCCCTACCTTTTAATTAATATAGGAATTACATTAATAATGAGGAGCTCCCCCAAATAGACTTGAGAATAATACACTTACTTATAAAGTTTTACTGGCTCCTATCTATTACCCTTTATCTCTGTTTTTTGAGACTTGGAACATACTGGGATGCTGAGCTACTAAGGCATAGCAGGTATTTATGGCCTGTCTCTCTTTCTTGCCCTTCCTGACATTGACTTGAGGAACTACAAGCATGGCCTGCTGTAGGCGCTTCCAGTGTGATTCAGCAAGACTGACTTTGCCTACGTGCAGCACAGCTCACACGAGCAACATCATTTACACTGACAAGCTGAGGGTGAAAGGGTTCTGAAAACCAGTTGGACACCTTCACTTTCAGATTACTTTTTCTGATTCCTCAAAACTGGAGATTAGCAGGTTTTCTGAAATGATAGGTCATTTTCCTTGTTTCTTGCAGTATATATATCATTATTTATAGCACCTTTTTTTTTTTTGTCCTTTGTGAAGCCATCCACCACCTGTGGCAGTACTTGTTTCCAGACCATCTACTGAAAATGGTTTTATGATATATTTGTATGCTTTAAAGTCACTATGCTGAATTAATTTACAATGTTCACATAATTTCTTAGTGAATAATTTATTCAAAGTGAAACTGTTGCCTAGGTTTTGAACAAATTTTAGTTTAGGCTTGAAGTTTTCATCTAAGGAATACCTGACATAAGACATGCATCGATTTACAATCATATGACTGTGCTATCGCATACAATTTTTTTGCCTTGGGAAAGTTACCATTTTCAGGTTATGTACTACATGTTTCTGGTTTAAAAATGAAAGATGTTTTAGTAATTTTCTGTCAAAGTATATATAGGCATGGCATACTCTGTAATATCAAAATAACTATTGTTATTTCAGAATAAGACCCCTTTCAGATGGCAGCAACCCTTGGTCAACACTTCTAATGAAAAATCAGAAGGGTGTTCCCTTAGCTTCACTATTTGTGGACCAAGGTAAGAGCTATTTTTGAAAAAGTGAAAGTTGCCATGTAATGGCGTTAAGTCTACCTCCAGTGTTATAAATTGTATTGCTTCAATTCCTCAAGGATTATGCGGATTATTAGAAGAGTAGTTGTGCTACAAATTATTCTTCTGTGCAAAAAGCCTATCTATTTAAAAAAAAATGAACTTTCTAATGAAAGATACATGGTGTGTGAACAGCACTACAGAGATATAGTTTTTTTCTTAAGTCATATTCTGGACAGCTCTGTATATGAGGTCTGCAGTCACCAAATTTTAGCCTTTTCTAAAAAGAAATATCTTAATCAGTAATTGTCTTGATATTGAAATGATCCTTAATGATTTTTATTGTTAGTAGGGTCTGTGTAGTTGTTTAAAAAAAAAAAAAAAAAAAGCATAGTTGTTTAAAAACTTGTAAGCCTTTATGTATTCCCAGATATTAGTTTCCTGCTTATTCTCTAAATAATCAAGAAAAATAAATCGGTAAATTTCAAATCTTAAATTTCTTTACGCAATATTTATCTGTGGATAGATCACAAGGGAAAACATATTTAATCTGCTTAGGATAAGGAACATAATAGCTGTATGTTGTTTTTTTGTCTACTACTATAATATACTATGACTGTACAATATTCATAATAATTTTCAAATTTGCACATACTTTCTATACTACAGATTCTTATCTGAAAAAAAAAAGTTACCAGTGTAAGGAAAAAAAATTGTCATATAACATGGTTTCCGTACCAGCAATTAGATTTATGCCAGCTGGAAGAGGAAATGGTAAACTGCTTGGATACTGCTGCAGTTTTTTTGCCTCCCTAGGAAAAAGGCATTTTCATCTTCGTATATACTGGTAGAGGTATAAATCAAGGCTTCACAAATAGTAGATTTATTAGCTTAATAATAAACCACTACATACAGAGAAGATTGTACACTTTTATGTTTTTGAACTTCAAAGATTTTGTGTTTATTCTATAACGTTCATTAGTTTATAGTGAAACAACACGTGTAAGTCAAATTATACCATCCATTTTAATTGTCATTACATGTGAGATCTCAAACTTACTTTTTACTCTGGACCACCATGGCCTAATGTATTAATTGGAAAAATTTCTAGTAACGCACTGGATTTTGGAACACAGCTTAATGGAAGAAGTTGTAAAGAATCTGTTCAAGATATTATCTGGCAGTTTGCACAGTAAATTACTTTGCTGTGATTCATAAACAGAAATATTTTCTGTATTAGTTGAAAAGCACTACCAAAGGGTTGCAAATCCTCAAATATCACAGAAAATGCAAAGACTATATCTACTCTTCAGTTGTGTTGACTGCATGAAGTTTTGGAGGTACATTATGTCTCTCTTAAAACAAAGATATGTCTTTCAGATGTGGAATAATTTATTTACAGTTAATTTATACAGTCAGGAAGATTCATCTGCAAGTTGCTTCTAATAGAGTTTGCTTTTGGGATGCTAAAAAGATGGAATTGTAGCAAGTGGTACCTTCGTTATTTTGAAGACTACCAAGAGAACATGAAGAGGTTGAGAGTTAGAATGTTTCTTTCTGAATCTTACAACGTGAGTCTCTGAGCTTTGGACTGCTTCTAACGGAGACATATACACTATACCTCAAGATTAATACTTGTGCACATGAAAGTGCACATAATGGTGTAAATATGCAAGCATGCCATAGTGAAATAGCCAAATCGCAATCTTAAAGTGTACTGTAATGTTTTTATAGGTGTCGGTAGTGATAAGAAACTTCTCCCTGAAGGTTTGGATATTAAAAGACCAAAGCCAATTAAGTTGCCAAATCAGGCCTATATTAATCTACCTCTTTGGAAAGATGATCAGGGAGAGAATACAGAAGAACACGAGAGCTTTGAAGAAGGAACCTCTGCTAGTTCTACAAATAGTACTCCTCAAATGACACCTACAAACAGTCTGAGCAGGACACCGCAGAAAAAGAAGACTGATTCAGTGCTGTATGGGTGTGCTGTCCTCCTTGCATCTGTTGCCCTGGGCTTAGATATCAGAAGGCTGAACAAATCACAGGGCCCAGATGAACTCTTGCCTAAAGATGAGAAGAAGAAGCGTGATGGAATATTTCAGCGTGCTTCAAAATTTCGCAGGAGTGCCAGCCCTACAAGACTACAGTCCAAGAAAGAGGAAATGAGTATTCCATCCCTAAATCCAGCTGCAAATACTGTGAATCTTCTCTCTATGCCCTCCATTTCCACAAAATGCCTACTTCAGTCTGACAGTGAAGATGCATTTGTAAGCACTGTGCTTGGTGATTGTGGTCCATGTGGTTCCACTGATGACTTTTCATCTGAAACTTCTGAAAGTAGGAGAGAACAAAGAACACAGCTGGCTCCTAAGACAGTTTCTACACAATTGAAAAATCAGCCTTTTAATCTTGGCCTGAAACAAGAATCTCAAAATTTGCCAAATAATTCCTCGACAAAGTTAAGTGTGTTGGGTCACAGACGAACCTTATCCGATGGGACCAATTTTCAGGCCACAGGTGGGTGATTAAGAACTTAAAATGTAGGAAATTTTTAAGTAGAGAAACAGAAAATATAGGGAAACTAATTATTCACTAATGAGTTGCTAAGACTTCTGTTACACTGTTAATGTGTTAGCTGAGCCACCACAAGTATATGCTGGTAGGCCCTTTCTGTCAACTACGAGCATTTGGAGTAATATCCTATTAGAAATAGGAATGGGGAGGTTTAAGGGGGAAGAGAGATTTTATTTTAAGGCAGGATCTATTTTTCTCAGGTATGGTAAAAATAGGTTTCCCTGGTCTTTTCATTTTGGTGAGAACTTGTTTTTTTTGAAATGTACATTATTAGCATCATGGTTGAAATAAACAGACCATATGAGGAGCATGTATTATGTACTTGTGGACTTTGTGAGACTGAGAGTCTCACAAATAAGTGAGACTTATTTAATAGAGTTTCACAGTCCACAAAGGTGAGTTAGTGAGCATCATTTTAGTACTGTGAGTTTATTAACATCAAGAAAAATACATCTGGCAAGTTTTAATTTTCTTGCTGAGCTAGAAGTTATGTCACAAGTTCCATGAATCCTGAACTTAAGCTGTTGATAAAAATTTAAGATAAAAAAAGGCCTCCATGTAAATGGAGAAGTTTAAAGTGTTTGTGAAAGAAAAGTTCTAAATTTCAATACTGGTGTTCTTAAATGTAATATTCTTTATGTTACTCTTTGCATGTAAGAGTACAAATGCATGTAATTACTCATAATAACTGGCTTTATTCCAATATTAACATTCATCCAGTTTCTGGGTAGTTAGTGCTTTCCCTCTAGAACTCTTCTGGAGCAGTAAAATAAATTGTTATGGCCTCCAGGATAGAGTATAGATAAAAAAATGTTATTTGAACACTGCTGGTCCTCTCTTAGAAGATTCCCCACAAATATAAGAGCCTCTTCATTTTTCTGATTGGGAAAAAACCCACTAGTATTTATGGCAACCCAGTTTTACAAATGGCAAAGAAATCAAGTCATCACATAATTAAATTGTCTTTTCTTGTTTGGCCTTTCCTTTTCCTTAGCTAATGGGTTTGCTTTAACCAATGATGTCTCCACGTTACCAGTTCTATCAGTTACTAGAAGTCTGCACTCCCCGTCTGTTCAACAAAGAAGCAGTCACGGAGGTGTTTCAACTGAAAAGCAAAGCACTGTCAATATTATATCAAGGCCTCGACCTTCTTCTCTAAGAAATAAAATTGATGCATGGCAGATTATTCCACGTATTATTAAACCAAACTCTAAAGACTCCGAATATTTAGAGGGCAATGTAGATCCAGATGTTAACTTCTTGCCAGATACTGAGGAAAGAACTAACTGTCACATGCCCTCATTACTTGATATTGATGTGGAAGGTCAAAACAGAGACTGTACTGTGCCTTTGTGTAGAATGAAGAGCAAAACTTGTCGGCCATCTATATATGAACTGGAGAGAGAGTTTCTATCATGACTGCCTTTCATTTTGAAAATGTTTGCTTTTTAAAGTGGAACAAATATAAAATTTTAGTCCATCTAATGCTTTGTGCTGCTGTTTTCTGATGTACTGTGACAAATAGTACCAAAATTATTAAAATGAGCAGCTAATTAAGAAAGTGTAGTAGGTGCCTTTTTCAGATGTTCCTTGGAATCCCAGCTAGTAACTCTAAAAGCACAATGCTGCAAAATAGTATTATAGATTAACTTTATATTTTTAATAACTGAAATAACATGCACGCTTCCCTCTGCAGTGCCACAGAAGTTTTCTTAAGGTTTGAGATGTTCTACTAGAAATTTAACTTTTGCACATTTTCAAAATGAGCAACATCCAGGAAGATTGTGTTCCATCAAGAAGAGATTTGCCTAAGTTGTTGTCTGCAGCTTGCCTCTGTGGCCTGTAGTTTTAGGGAGGGGGCCAGGGTATTTAAGGTAAGGTGCTGGTGTAGGAGGTTCTGTTCACTCCTCATTAATTAGCTGGTTACTTTTTGGCATTTGATACTGAAGTTGGTTAAGGACCAGCAGCTGAATTCACAGTCTTTGTCCTTGGTTTTTGTGAGAACTTTCAACTGTGTGCATTAGTTTCTCCAGAAAGTTACACTGCTTGTATAAACACTTTGGTTTCAGGCACCGTATCGAATCGAGAGATACACTTCAGTATTGCGATTGGATTAAAGGTATTTGACATACTTTAAAATGTGAAACATTCTTTGTAGGTAAGGATACACTGGAACATAAATATTTGTACTCTTAACGTTTTGAAGACTACATTGTTTGCACTGAAAGCAATATTCTTGGTTTGGGATTTTTTTGTTCGTGGTGGAGGGGTTTGCCCCCCTTCCTGTTTTTTAAACTGTGCTGCACCTTGTATTGAGGAACGATGATGGATTTTAAGGATGATTGGGTTTGGTTTCAGGTGAGCCAACGGTGCATTTTTACTGCACTCAAATTTTAAAACTGCAATAATTTAATACTACGTCTTTCAGGATAGTCTTTGCAGCTTTTTTTCCTAAAGTTACTATTGAGTGCCCGGTTATTCACATATAGGAATTAAAGGAAAAAATATGCTTGACTGGTTTTCAGTGACAGAAAGTTTCCAAGTAATTAGTTGTGGAGAGAGGAACACTTAACCTTGATAACATTGGTAGTTTAATTTTTTCAGTATCACTAAGGGATTAAATAAAACCAAATGCATAGTATACTTTCCCTGATGAAAGCATTTCTTGAAGTAAAGGAATATCCCTCATATTCCAGTATTTGAAGTCTCAATTTTGCATATTACTTGATATTTAAATAGTCTTCATAAATAAAATTAAATAACGTTAGAATAAAACTACTATGATTCCATCAGAACACTGTTTTATTGAGACCTTTGTTTTAAGTGTTTTCTTCACCTTTGCTCTGGTTTCTGGGAGTCCACTTGTTAAATAGAATACACAGTTGCTTAAAGTTTCAGAACCAAGGGATTAAAAAAAGAAAGTTTCTGTTCCACTGTTCCAGTGGCTGTGTTGGGGATAACAGATATGTAGAAAATCATCAAGACTTAATCACAGAGCAGAACACAGAAAATGCAACTTCCCAGCTCTCAAACTGAAAACAGAAAAGTATTAGTTTACCAAAAGTAAAGACGTAACCACTAGTTGTCTGTAAAACTAAATACTTGCATAGCAGATTAAGTTATTACATTTTGTTTGAACCTGTTTCTATTTCAGTATTCTTACTTCTTTGTCAACATGATTCAAGTTCCATACTGTTCTTTGTCTTTTCTTTAAACTTCAATGTCTATCGCAGTTTTAATACAAAATGTTTTCATAAAATAAAGTCAGTTAGGTAATGCACACAGATTTTGCTTAGAGCTTGATAGCAGATTTATCTTCAAGGCTTAATTAGAATTTTGGAGCATTATGTATATTTCAACTCTTTCTTGATCAATTATTCCTCTGTTATACTGAGAGAAAAGGAGTTGATTGTATTACATGTTTCTGAAGAAAGTATCCCTGTTAGACTTTCTACAGGAAAATCTCAGGTGCTGAAGTATTTTGTCTTGTGAGCTTCTGTTCTGTACTTTTAAGGTTTATATAATTTTAAATATTGTATTTTGCACCCTATGTTTTGTAATCAATAGTGTCAGCATAAAAAGCCCATTGTGAGTGGTAATGTTTTCACCTATTAGTGGCTTATCTCTCCTTTAAACTAACATTTCTATTCCTGTTCAGTGGATAATTTCCCATAAAAGTGGGACTTATGATATGACCAGCCCAGTACATTGTAATTAATTTAGGAGCTTGTATTCCACCTCTTATTCTGAGACAGTTTAGGTAAGCCATCTCAAATACTTCTCTTATGTGATGCAGGTTTTTTTTACGCTAGAGTCTATAGCGCTTTATAACTATTTTTTTTTTTTATAGTTTAAAATTATAGGCCAGTCTTTACTGAAATTAGGAAGATAAAAAAAAATATTGCAATCGTGGTTTCACAGTCTGTATTTCACTTGTCACCAGAGAAACTTTCTGTAAAGGTATGGGAACCTGGTGTGTATTAAGTGATCTGTCTTGGTTAAAATTATATTTATTTCAATGTAGGTTAATAGCCTGACCAAATAATAATTTATGTTGATCGTTTTAGCAAAATACTGAAGGTGCTTACACTACAAAGATTAAGATAAACACTTGACTGCTGTTTTACAAAACCTGATGATTTAAATGTTTTTATTTAAAAAAATAAATATTTTGTAGCTACTGTATCGCAAAGTGACCTGAATCTTCTTGAAAACTATATTTTAATGCCTTCTTAATATGTACAAAGGAGTTCTCTGGTGAACAACCAGGAACTATAGACTATGGTATCCCTGTTCTTGGAACATTAGAATGTAATTGTTACTTTAAGATTAATTATCCGGTACAGTAACATGAATGTTCCTGTAATTTCTTGCAATTGATGTGGGCAGAAACATATGGTAGAAGCTTGTTCTTTCTTTCATGTGACCATAATAGTTCTTTTGATGCTTTTACAATTTTGGCTGAGTATCTTAGAGGAGACAAACCAGTGTTTATAAATACATTCTGTGTCTGATTCAGCATCAAGAAAACAGGTAAGGAATAACATGCTTCTGTTGTGGGTTTTTTGAGGGGGGGAAGTTTGTTGGATTTTTGGTTTGGGGGTGTTGGTATTCTGGGTTTTTGTTTGGTTGGGAGTTTTTTTAGGTAAATGAAGCTGGCACTTTCTTTGTGATATTTTCTAACATCTTATTTGTGAACTTCCCTCTTCCCTCATCACACCATTGGTGCATCATTAGCCCTCCTTTCAGTAAGGAGAAGAGGAAGTATCCATTTGCACAGTGGGAAATGCCCTTTGCAGGACACAGCAAAGTCTCTAGCAGTGCAACAAAGTTCAAAGCTGTAAGCTCAATCTTATAAAGACATGCCTGCATAGAGCTTTCAGTGAGGTGGGCTAGATAACAAATATTTATATGGCCTGTGAGCATCTGTATCAAGACCCTTTTTTTATTTTTAATTGTACCTTAGTCAGTGTAGACCCACTAAAAATATATATTTCAGATGTATAAGTTTTGGGATTTTTAACTATTGATTGATCTTCTCTGGTTAAGCAAATTCTGTTGGTTTATAGAACCAGACCATTAAGAAGAAAATCCTTACTGTCATTATCTATAGGTAGAAGATGTAAAGAACAGATACTGCCTACAGTGACATCACACTCATTAACTATGTAAGGCATATTAAGAGTGTCATAGCATGGGATCATCACCTGTGGTCACTTTAGTAAGTTTGGGGGGCTTTACATAATATATTCTTCTCTCAGGCATACAGAGCTGCCATGGGGTCCTGCTTCCACAGCTGCACTGAGTATTGTACAGTATATTTAGAAGAAAAGTGTGCCTGAGACTTCCCTTCTAGAAAGTCAGGGGCGCTCTTTGTATTTGCAGATTATGTGCTTGTAGAGACTAAAAGGAAAGATAGATTCTCTTGTAGCTGTAAACATGCTCCTAGAGTATTTTTTCCTCCTTTACCTTACATCTTTTTAACACTTTCAGGGTTCTGAAGGAAGAGGAATGGACAATACTCCCCCTTTCTAGCTGTATGTGATGCATATAGGGGCATCTCACTTATATGTCCCCCAAAAGATATTGATGAAGGTAGTTCTCTGATAGAAAGCGCTGTGTAAATGTCTATATAGTATGAATATATATAGTGAATGCTTTACAAAAAAAGAACTACCTCAATTTTTGTCTGCAATTATTGTAGTACTTGTTTTGAATTTTACTTTTTTTGATACCTGATGAATTTTTTTCTGAATACCTGTGTAAGTCAGGATAGGATGAAGCTGGGATGCAGCTGAAAAGAAGCCCAAGTAAGCAAGTTTTGTCTCCACTTTCTCCTTTTCTTTGTATAGTCCAGTTCAAGTTTATCATGCTGCTAACAGTGAAAAAACCAGGGGATCCTGTAATCCACAAAAGCCTTCATTGTAATATAAAGTACACTAAAAAGAACAATTGAGGACTGAGCGTACGATGCAATGAGATTAATGATGCACATACTGCATATGGAAATCTATCAGTATCTGAATCTTGTAATGCAAGCCAATTAGCTTTTCTCCTTGGAAATGAACTCAAAGGATCAAAACTGGAAAGTATTGGTTCACCATGGTGTAACAGATATGACAACAAGTGTACAGGAGACCATATTTTAGAGGTCAGTTATTTATTGCCCTTTTCCATTTACAATATGCTTGAACCTTGATTTTGCATTGTGGATGATGTCAAAAGATGCCCTGCAGATTTCTTCTGATGTTGTTTAGGGTGTGTGCATCAGTGTAGTTACCAGAAAGAGGGGTGGGGAAATGGCTTCTCTTTGCTGTAATGGACATAGGCAAAGCATCACTCTTGACTCAAATCTGCTATTTCTCACAAGTGCAGCTGTGCTTCTGAGGTGTTTTCCTTCATCTGTTTCTCTGAAGTCTGTTTCTCTCTGTTTCTGGAACTATGCCCAGGGTCTTAGTTGAATACTTCTTAGGATGGATTGACCCCATAGATCAATCAGCTTTCATCTGACAGATCTGTTCTCTGGTAGGAGGCACTACCAAGATGTTTGCTCATTTTGTCTTTTGAACAGTGATCCCCTGTTGTGAAAACACCTCAGTGTGCAGCAGGTCTTCCATGTTTACAGGCCTATGTAAGCATCAGGAAGGAAAAACAAAACACTTTTATGGTCTTCTGTCTTAAACAGTTCTCATAACAGCAATTTAATGGCTGATGCAATTAAGTGCTGGTGTGCTCAGAAAGGAGGTTTAAGGTGAGTGTTTGTTCTGAGAAAAGCTACAGTCTGAGAAATGGCTATCCTGTTTTCCAGGGGCCTCCTTTTGTCAAACCTTCTGGAGTAACCAGTGTTGTTCCCTTACCCTAGTCCCTTCACAGATATGTTGCTTGACTTGTTGATTCTTGTCTGTTAAGGAACAAAAGGCTGATCCCGTAGAATACACTGCAGAATAATTCTTACAGTTGTGCATTGCCAAATATGACTAAGTGGAAGTTTTTCCACTGGCTTGGCTGATGCTCCAAGAGCATGGCTCATCCATGAGAAAACTCCTTGCAATGACAAGGGAACAGATTGTTTCTGTCCTTATTGCCAACAGTCTCTAGGTTTATCATATTCCATCTCATTCTTTACTCGGGTAAACTGTACAGTTCCTTCCAGCTTTCCTCTTGAATAACTTCCTAGAAATTCTGTTCTCTGTTACATCTCTGTTACATTCTCAATTTGGGAGAGAGGCAAAGAGTGTCCAGACATCTCCAGCTGAGACCTTGGCATCATCTGTGACAGTGTTAAATGTGCAGTGTTAAATTTTGTCATGGTCAAAATACACCTGCTGCTTCTCCCATTGCTAGAAGGCTTGTTTTCCTGTCTTAAAAAGAAAGGTTTATTTGTAAAGTCTTGTTGAATACATAGTAGCTGTTACTTGTCATCTTTGAGGTGCTTTCAAAGGGTTCTGATTGTTTTTTCAAACATTTGAAGGAAAATGGAAGGTGAGCTGGCTAGTTCATTATGTGCCACCTCCATACAAAAGAAATCAAAACACCACCATCTGTTCTTTCCACAGTCTTTTGCTTTCTCATGGTTCTTGCAAATGACTGCTCCAATCAGATCAGCTTCAGAACAAAGTTCATCAAGCCCAGCTAATTAGTAATTTTTTTTCCCACTTTCTAAGCTTTCTCTAGACTGCTTTTTAGCTACCTAGGTTGAAGTAGGTAACTGTTTAACATCTGACACTTTTGCAAAAGATTGTTGCAAATCAAATAATACTCATGATTTCTTGGCATCAACTAGTGAGGTGGCGGTTTTGCCTCCTGGGAATTGTATCACCCCTTTTCATGTGGGATTTTGTTTGGTGGTTTGTATTTTTTTGGTTACTACTACATTTATAATATGACTTATTTTGGGGTTTCCTTCCAGTTTCACCTAATTTTGCCTCCATGTTGTTGCCATTTTTAAACTTTTTTTCTACAGGCTTTTGCCTTGTACTTTATATCAATAAAGAATTCACAATTTACCCAAGTCAGCGATCTTCTATAATTTCATTTATCTCACACTAAAGCAATTAGAAGCCAATGCCCTTGATCCAAAGTTTCTAACTTCTTTTTCCCTTATATTTTTCTGCTTATACTCAAGTCTATCAAGTGCTGAAGTCTAGTTTTGTCAGTTTGGGGAAGGGAGATTGAGGAGTGTCCCCTTTTGGAATAAGTTCACAGAGATGTTTTTCAACACCTGTAGTTCTTCCTGTATTTTAGACTACTGAGCAACCATATGACTCTTTGATAAGTAAAGCAATATTTCCATCTGTTTTCCATTTTTTATAAGCTTTTTCTTTCATGATTTATATTCTGGTCATGATATTTCTCATAAATTATGCTAATCGACTCATAATCTTGTTCACTTTGTAAAGACTTAAAGCTCTTCTTCATCCTTACTATGGTTTCATATAGCCATCTAAGACTAGTTTCATCCGCTCTTCTCTCTCCTTGATTTACTATGACTATATTTATAAATAAATGTATTTCTCCTCATTCTTAGGTCCATGTCCAGGTTGCCTTATTATTTTTCCTGTATGCCTTTGTCAACTGCCTCATTCCATCCTAATTTAAAATTTTCCTCAGTTAAGAAATCAATATGCTAGATGGAGAGTCTTTGTCTAATAGCTTGTCTAGGTAGGCTTGTCCCCAGAGGTATCTGATATCAAAGGGTTAAAACCACTATGTCTAGGTGTTATCAGTTCAGTGACCTCTCCCATGCTACTTTCAACAATAATTAACAGTGCTGTTTCAAGGAGGATTTAAAAAATGTGCCTATCAATTGCTTTGGATCAATGCACTGGTTTAGTTTGCATTTGGTATTCAAGTAATTTAGGAGCTCTACAAATTTTTAAAAGGTCAATGGGATGTAAGCTTCTGAAAACTTACATTTGATTGAAATGCATGTTGTCTTTTTACTTTATGACACTTTTAATATTTTGTCTTGAAAATTTAACATTGAACAGCGTCTTCTAAAATAGCTTTACTTTTCTGCAGGTTTCAGCGGAATGAGTTCAGTGGGGAAGTTGTAGCTGCAGGTACTATGAAGGGGAGGTCAGACCCTGGTTCCAGGGGCACCTTGGCATGTGATCTTGGGCGAGTCACTTCACTTCTTTGTAGCTTACGCTGTAGCCCTGGTCTGCAAGATGAGCACGAGGATTTCATCCTTTTCTGTAAAGCACTTGGAGAGCTGTGATCAAAGGCACCATGTTTCCGGGGTAAACAACAGCTCCAGCAGAGTTAATACCTTAACTTGACACACAAAGAGGAGCTCTAACTCTCAGCCTGGGAACTGAGTACGCTGCAGCTGTACATACTTTTCTTACAAAGCACAGGTTCCTTGCAAGTTAAACTTTAACTTTGGTAAGGAATAATTCCAATAACAACTGCCTGCAATGTTTTAACCAGTAATTGCCACGTTAGGGAAATAATTACACAAAGTTTAGTGCATTTTTTTTTTTTTTTTAAGATTCTAATGATTGGCCAAAACTATTAGAACTTGGCATTGATTTCCTGTTCCATACAGCAAATACTGTTACATTGTTCTCCCCCACTCTAAATTAATCCCCTTTGTCTGAACAAAAGGACTCTCTATTTCAACCACTGCTGCTTAATACTACTCCTGTAAAGCTGCATTACGTTACTGCTCCCCATTTATGAGGGGGCAGCAAACATGGAAATATTCCCTAAAGAAGAATGATGTTACAGCTTATTGCCCCAAATGTCAAGATGAGTTTCTCATGCTGCTTTTCACAGTAGCATTCTCTCTTGGAACTGCCCCAGCTTTACTTTGCAGATAGGATTTAATAAATGAATGTGAAACATAAGGATGAGGGAGCAGAAGAGTTATTTCTGTATACAATGAGATGCAATTTAGGCATCTCATTATATACAGAAATAAGTACTTGCTGTGTTTTGGAAGAAGAGCAACCTCTGAATGGGTCTCTGGAGGCTGGTATAGGAAGCCTTGGCTCATAACTGAGCTACAGAAATTGAATGCCTAAAGCTATGCTGTAAGTCTCATCTCCCTAAAATACAGGTCGTGCAGTAGTACATTGCAGAGCTAGTGGGAGAAAATGGTTCATCACTACCAGCATTCACCACCACAGTATCTGCATGCTTTAAGGGCATGAACATGAGATATGAGAAGTAAGGTTGAAAGCATGTGTGGTTTAAAATCTCCGGCTTCAAATTCCAAGGGAAAGCAGCTGATGGATGAGCTGCATGGCAGCACCCTGTGATGCCAAGAGTCAGTTCTTTAATGAAGCCAAAATGCAGTTCTCTGCCTTTAAAGCTAACCACCTAGAAGAGCTGAGGGGATGTTTTCTGCAGTCTCTACAGATTAATAGTCACCTTTTTTATTATCATTATGTTTGAGCATGCAGCCTTCAGTGTTCCTGTGGCTGTAACCTACCTGCCGTGTTTGTACGTAAATGGCAAGATTCACAGGCAACCAGGGGTCTGCAGGAAATCACAGCCAGTCTCGCTTGTTTCAGTGATAAATTGATTTCAGTTACTTCTGGTAGCAGAGAGAATTGGCACTTTTCAATAAGACCTTTTTGTCAAAAAAAAAAAAAAAAATATGCAAAACTCTGAAAGCCCAAACTTCTTGTCAAAGTGTGGTTTTGATAACCAGTTTGTTCTTGATTTATTTCTGAAATCCCAACGATTTCCTATCACTGAGAAATTATAAGCCTCTTTATTAAGCTAGAGGTGTCCTAAAAGGACACCGTGTATTTACTTGAGATTCATGTCCCACGTTGGATAAAAGTGATTTTCCTATTAATGGAATGTTCTGAAATGAAGCTCATCACACAAGAGCTTTATACAGGTAGATTTCAAAAACTCTGTTTTTCACACAAGACAGAATAATTCCTAAGAGGAATCTTCTACTTCAAGAGAACGTATTTTGGATAAAATGCTAAAAACTAATTTCTTAACCTCTTTTTCATAAAGGTAGAAACACAGCATTCAAATCCTGGGCATACTCCAGCATATTTTTAATTCCCTACTGGTCATGAAAACAGATTCTACTCTTCTTACCTTTAACTACTGTAGAGAGTTGATAGCAAGTTGATAGTATATTGCAAGGTACAACTGATTCTATTTCAGCAATAACTGTTGTTGCTTTGTGCCCTCAGCCTTGTCCATTTGTCCTAAGATTTTAAACAATGTTATAAATGCTTTTTGGAAGGTGTCATGGAAGCCTAAGGTTTTTTGGATCTAATGATCTTTCAGTTGCTCACTCTTTGGCATGCTATCTGTGCTCATTTTGATGGACAAGTGAAACTAGTTTTCATAAGACCTACTATAATCAACTTTCAGATGTAATTTGATCACATAATGAGTGGATGAGAACTAGTAAGTGAAAAGTGGTATCTTGCAAACTCATGCATGAACTTAAAACCAGCTACCAGAGATGAAGTTTGCCCAGTGGCACTCTTTGCAGTAAATTAGCTTGCAGGGAGACTAAAGAGGAAATCCACTCTCCTTAGTGAATCTTGGAGAGACTATCCAAATTATGACAACTGGAGTTGTTGGGATGTAGAAATTCTGGAGCTTTATTGTGGGGGAAAAAAAAAAGTTCCAAAATAATGCACTCCTTCAGTTCCATCTTGTAGACCTGTGGACAAAGTTGAATGGAAAATGCCTATTATTTCAGTGGAGTATAACCAGTGACGTCAAACACATCCTTCCTCTATGGCAAGTAACTTGCATAGAAATAAAACGTGGATGTGCAAATAAAAAATGGAAGTGCAGATGAGAAAGATTGCCAGCCAACCTAAGTATGTCTCCAAACTCTCTGGGTGGGGAAAACTGGAAGGTGTAACTTGCCCAGCGTCACTGGAACCTCGGTTAGGACAGGGGCCAAAATCAGAGTCTCAGAAGTTTTGATCATATTCTTAATCCTCTCATGAGCTGTGCCCTTTTGGACTAGTTGAAAGCAATAGATCTTTTGACCAACAAGAACTACATGTTAGCATGTGCATCTGCTTCCATTAACTGAGAATTGAAATACCAAAATAAATCTTTTCAACATCTTTTGGTACCAAAGGCAGCAGACGGAGGTAAACGCTGCCTCTTCTTTCCCCTGCCCCAGACTGATGGTGGGTATGGCAGAAGAGGGCAGCTGTGTTCTATTCAAATATAAATATTCAACACCTGCTTGTCCCTCCCGACTAGGGGGAAAATTGAACAGGCTATTGAAGGTTATTCAATTAGCAAGCCTGGTTAGATTCCTTATTTCTTCAGCAATCACAGGAATGTGCACAAAGCCAATTTCCTTGACTGCTTACAGTCATGTAGTTGGGAACAGCAACATCAGCTGAATAAATTGCTGTCTTTGCACTTGGAAAATTAAGGATCATCATGCTGATTAGCTTCAGTGTAGAACATTGAACCTTATACTCCAGGTAATTAACTATTTGAGCATTTAACTGTAAGATAAGAATCCTTACAAGAAAGTAATCTATTAAGAACTGCGTACAATAATGTAGCAAAAGCGGTTAAAGAAAATCAGAATTCCTTTACCCAACATGATTAATAGGCATGATGATGTTCATGCAGCATTGCAGCAGATTATTAATTAACCCACCTTTGCAAGTGAGATAATTAAGCAAACTAGATTGCATTAGAAACACGGTAGAACTAATTGACTTAAAAATGGTGGTTTTCTTTTGTTATTCAAAGCTCACAGAGGTGTTTTCCTGCTTCTACATATGGTATCATAGGATTTCCTGGGGATAATTGTATCTGAGCTTCTTAATGCTTCCTTCGTTGCAATCACAGGTGGCTGAACCAGGGCATTTGTGGTTTGAGGGAGGATGATTGTGAAAGAGAAATCCCACTAGTTCAGGGTCCCTTCCCTGGGAATGTACAGAGTGGGAGCGTATTGCAAACAAACTGGGCAAGAATTGAAGGCTGACTGGATGCAGTTCTCATGTGAGGGAGTAAAGCCCTAATGATACAGATTAGAATCTGAAAGACCATCTGCTGACTCTATAGAAAGGGAAGTCTCTGGCTTGGTGGCTGCTGCAGGGATCTCAGGGGACTGACTCTGGAGTGGAGGGAAATAGGAGGCACACGTGGCTGGGTGAAGGGTCCAGCTTCTTTCCTTGGACCATCGCTGAGGGGATCTGTATTCTGCCACCATGGTGGGTGTATAATACAATTACCATTGTCTTGAATAGGGGATCTGAGGCTACAAGTAGGAGGAGAGGCCTGTTTTTTCTGTCTTGCTGCTATAATTCCTTTTTAAAACCTTTTCAAAGTGCCTCTGTATGAATAATCCTCTTGAGAAGAAGTGCACTAAAGTATAAGATGCAAATCCCTAAACATAAAAAAAAGATTATAGAAGCAGCATGACGTTGCCACCAATAGCTTTGTAGCCTTGTAGCACCAAAAAGTTCTAAAAAGTGCCTTTAAGTGTTTTTGGTCTCTGCATAAAGGTCTCTGGCGTCCTTAAAGCTTCAGTTCTGTGTAGGATCTCTGGGAATATGAGACTAATAATGAAGGTTAAGAGCCTGGCAGTCTTGGTAGTGCTGTGTAGCTGTAAAAAGAAGCTGAGACTTGAATCCTGAGAAGAAGTGGTAGAAACCATTTATGCTACTGACTTTTTATCTCTCTCGTCCAAGTTATAGTGAGCCAATTTTCTTTCCAGCACCTGGCTATTTCTTCTCCATCTGCTAGTTTGGTTGGAGAGCCTCCTCTTCTCCAAAGGGAAGCAGCTGGGGAGACAGCACTCCTGACAAGGAAACAGCCCTTGCCACCAGGATGGGTCCTCTGCAGGTACTTCAATTCATCCCTTGCAAAAATAATGGACTAGCATAGGAAAGTATCTGTGCAGCTTCTTTTCTCGGATGTTGTTAAGTCAAAATACTTGCAAAACCCCATCCCCTGGGACAAGCACCCATTCAAATGATGAGCTTAATTGCTTACAGTTATTATTTCTTATTTGAAGGGGCCCACTTGAATTTATTTCACTTAAAAGGTGAAGTACCTGCAAGAAGCATAATTCTATGGCAAACAAATTAATGCTCCTTGACAATGTTGCAGAGTATTTTTCTTCCCCCAAAGCCTGTTATTTTAAAAACACTTGTGATACAGTAGAGTGCTTGCACTTTTAAAAGATCATCAGGAGTACTTGTCAGCAAGAAGTCCTGCTATGAAAAAGTAGAGAAAGCAAGTAACAGGTGGCTATGTCTGAAATATTTTTGATATCTGGAAGAGCTTAAAAATGTAAGATGTTAGGTTTGGGTTAAAATTTGTAATATTTTATATCATGCCAATGCCGAAATTAAGTTTAAGAGATTGAAGAGAAAATTTTGTAGATGTAGTGCAAGTCAAAAACAATTTTCACATGCTAAATTACTCAGAAGCTGGTTTGACTGTTGTTAAGTTTCTTGTGCCCACTAGATGTCACCAATGTTACAATAAATCAACTGCTATCGTTTCTTGAGGCTTAACAAACTGGAAGATTTGTTAAAATTTGTGGTGATACAGAGATTTATTAATTAATGGGTAGTTAGCGGATGAAACCATGGCAGGACAGCTGCATGGAATAAAAGGGAATATGTTACATTTTGAGTAAAGTGACCCTTCTCTTCTCCACATTCTTTGTAAAATCTTCTATCTCTTTCTTAATTCTTCCCCAGGACGTTCACCGATTAACACAATGAAAAGTGTGACTTCCTGCACACTCCTGATCATCCAGAATTGGCTGGGGTAGCACAGGGACAAGTTTGAGAAACGTTCATGTACTTCATTCTTACCTGTTTTTACTATTGCTATATACAAGGTTAGGTAATGGCATTAACTAGTGCAGCAACCACAGGAAGCAAGCTTAAAAGTTGAAGCGGAGAAGCATGGAGTACAGACTGGGACTCCTGAAAAGCAAAGCTCTTACCTTGAGCAAGTTCCTTTAGCTATAGCTGCATCCTCCAGAGATTAAAAATGGCTTGAAGAGATGCATTGAAATTTAATTATCTCAATTTTCTGATTAGTTTCCCTGTGATTTAAAGAGAATCAGGATTATGCTTAAGGGTAGTAAAAGACTTTTAAATACGGACAGGATTATTAAATGGAAAATGGCAGAATTACCCTCTTCCACATAAATTTCTTTTGGTGAAGACTTATCTGTCTTTAGCAAAGGAGAAAAAGGCCATCTTGTTGAAGCCCCAGTCTGGAACACAGTAGATGTGGGTTTACTTCAACTTCCTTTTTATGAGTTTGGGAGCAAGGCTCACGGAGGCAACTTTAAATACAGTTTATAAGAGAAAAGAACTTGGCTACGGTCTGTTTGAGGAAACCGAGTGCTCAGACCACTTCCTTTCTCTCAATGCTTTCATCTCCTGGCCTAACTAGTCCAGACCAGGTCTGCCTTCTAATCTCTGGCTCCTCTTGAAGCAACCATACAAACTCTTTGCTGCTTTTCCATTCTACTAACATCAAGTTATCTAATGTTACTGTTTTGTGGCAAAACTCATTCAGCTCTACAGGCTGCTTATTGGTGCTTATTCTGCCTTGCAGGTACACTGTGTATCCTGGCTCCTCCCAGAGGCATTTATTTCTCTCTTGTTTGTTATAGCTTTTCACTCTTTTGAGGGTTTCTGTAAGGATTTCAGATTTACTTCATTTTGTGGACATATTCAAGAAAATGGATTCTTCTTCCATATCCTTATTTCTAGAAGGAAGCAGATGCAGGTACTACTGTTAGACCATGGTACTACCCTGTCTGGTGTTTTTCCTATGCAGAAGTTTTACATAGGATGAGAGAGAAAGCCGGGTATTGGCCAATACAGTAGACCACATGATTTTTCTTTTGTGTTTTGCATGTCACTGTGACCTTCTTGTGTCCTTAGAAGCAGGTCAGACTATAGTGCCTCAAGCAGCACTTCTCTCTTGCCCATAAATAGCAAGCCAGCAATTACGGAAAGCCATGGTTATTTGAATTGGTAGTATAGGATTGGTATATAATTGCACAGTGACCCAAGAGAATAAGCTTAAATGACTTTCTGCACCTATCTTATCTCTTGTTATTGCTCCTGTAAATACATTCTACATTGTTTCTGTGACTAGTTAATTCTTACACGAGGAAGTTGCATACCTTGTGTCATTTTTCATAAGGTTCTCAAGAGGAGATTGATCAGGTGCTTTTAGGAGCATGTTTGCCATCAGAAGCAGATGTTGCCATTTACACAGTGCTGATGGGTAGTACAGAAACAGTTGGAAAAGGCCAGTTTTCTCAAGATGCAATTCCTCTGTATGCATGCTGCATTGTCATGGCCATTTTTTGCCAGAACTGCTCTCTGCATATGCCTCTGTGCCTGTGTGCATAACACTCTAATCCAGTAAGTATTCTGGGAGCATATGTCATTCACACCCAAAGTTCATCATATTCTTGCACATACACTGAGCCTTATGTTGCTTTTTGAGGTGTTTGCAGAAAACTTGCACTGTCTTTTGGTGTAAAAGCATGCATGGATGATAGCTTCATTTGAAGTTTTTCAAAGCACAGAAGTCCCTTCTGGGGAGGCCATTTAAGCTCCTTTTCTCTGTACAAGGACATGGAGGTGAAGATGGGCTGACAAGACTCCAGAACATTCCTCCAGAGTTCACTATGCCTGCATGTCTCTGCATTATTTGTATCTTATTTTCATGCTTTCTCCTAGCGTTATTTTTTGTATGACCTTCAAGTTCTCTCTTGAATTTCAGTTCTGCTCCTTGAGGCCCCATCAAATGCTTCCTATATCCTTTCAGTCTGTTCTTGTCTTTTCAGGATGCTGTCAATAAATACTTTGCCCTGTATTCCTTCAGGAATCTCTGATACTTTCTTCTAGGGGAAAAAAAGTACCAGGAACAGAATTTAAACCACAGAGTAGTCTGTAACAGCATTTGCTCCCCTATGGCATATTGGAAGTGGATATTGAACTCTCCTTATCTAGGGGAAATGTGCCAAAATCATCAAAAAATGTTTAAAAATACTGATTTTAAAATGTAACAATTAGAATGTCCTGCTAGTTGGATGCAATCGTATTTATCAAACATTTCAAATCCTAAATATTTACTTCAATTATTTGCTACTTCCCTCTGTTGTAGCTGGTAAATTCAGTTATTTATTAAGTGCAGTTAGTAAGCTTTTTAAAAACATATGTAGGGGTTAATGACAAAGTATATTTGTGGTAACGTGAATTACTGAGCAGTGGAGTGCTAAAAATTTAGTTTTCTATGCCCCATCCACTTGTCCTATTAAATACATCTGAGAATTAAGTTTGTGTAATTTTTTTTGGTTTTTATTATTGTATACATTCTCTAAATCAAATACAGAACTTAAGTACCCATTAAAAGACTTAAATAAATCTGATATTAGCTCTTTGTTTCAGAGACATAACAGGCTTTTCCTTTGAGCTGTGATTTCTTTGTTTTCCTGTTTGTTTTCTCAAATTAAAATCAAATCATTCACATAGTAGGAATTTGATCCTCCATATCCATTCTCAGTTTTTTCCTCTTTTTTCCTCAATTCTTTTTTTTTTTTTTTTTTTTTTTTTTTTTTAGACCCTGGGTTCATCTGGATGTAATTTACTTCTTGTGAAAGAGTTAATCTGGGTGTTTCTGCTCTTGCAGACTTCTCCCCCCAGAGAAGTCTGCCCTGCCACCTGTGCTGGCTCCTGCTACAGGGCAACACTGCACTCCCTGGGTGGGGGGTCTCACTAGACATGGTTCCAAATGTGCAAAATTATTAATTTTTGTCCAGTGTTTTCCAAATGCTGGAGATACTCATGCTCCTGTGTTTTCCACACTTTTTTTGCTTTGTAAATTCCTAGCAGCTGACTTTGTGAGGTGTCTTCTGCAGTTCTTTGCTCTGCAGTAACTGTTTTTCAATTTCCTTTCTCACAGGTGCTTCTCATGAAGCATTTTTATTCTCTGCTGAAGGAGTAAACAGCTTGACAACCTTTCCTGTGGAAAAGCCTGTCCCCTCAGCCATCTGGTGTCACTGTGAATCTCTAGTACATGATTAAGGAATCTGTCACATCTGACTGAATTTAGTCACAAATACATGGCTCTAAAACATCAAAGAGGTTTTTCTGTTACTGAACTTCCAGCCGTTTCCTTTCTTTTGGGAAAGAATATTTCTGCAACTTGTTTCTGTTGGTGTCCAGGTGCTGCTGGCACTGACTCCCGAAGCTGGCTGGTGACCGAGCCTGTTGTGGGGATGAGTTACTCCATCTCCTCTGTGTCCTGCTGCTCCTGCAGCTCGGCTGGTGAGCAGTCAATGCTGTTAACAAGGCAAGACCACCCTGGCCCCCTCCTGCAGCTTCCCTGTGCCCACAGCCCAAGATCTTCAGCTCATTTCGGAGCTGTTGGTGCTGTTGTGGGAGGCAACAGCAAAAATTATGCATGGCCTCAGCTCTCACAGTAC
>BJBW01000281.1:0-141171 GCA_004320125.1 Scolopax mira | reverse complement strand
TACAGAGGTGTACAATGGGGAGAATTAATTCAGCAGCATGTGATTAACTGCATAAGATGAAGACCATGAAAAGAAATACAGCTTTTCTACAAGGCTTCTTTGTGAGTTACAGCACTTTCTGTGTTGTAATAAAGAAGTCTTTTTAGAGAGCTAATTAAAAATTTATCTGTAATGATATTTTTTTTGAAAGGGCTTGGGAATGGTTGAGTGCTAGGAGAATTGAAGATGTGCTGGAAGAAGAAAATCATATTTTAAGGAAGAGATTTATTTTGGGCATTTCTTGTGGACTCCTTTTTTGGCAAATGTTAAAGCCCTGCAGTCTGGCTTTCCTGAGCACCTTGTAATAGGTTCACATGGCATCACAGCACAGTCCCAATTTGAGATATTAAAATACACCTTTCCACAATTATCAAGTGAAAAATACTTGTTACGTAACTCTTGCATGGTTATGTTGATGTAGCCCTTTTTTTTTTGTTGCTTAAGCTCTGTTGAAAAGTTTATAAAAAGGTTTCAGAGCTACAGTAAATAAAGTGGTTTGGTTTTTATGAACTTCTTTTCTTTTTTCGTCCCTTTGGTGTCCCATACTACCTCATCCCACTTAACTTAAAACATGCATATATTGAGCATATGATTTAACACATGTGACCTAAGTGTGCAGCAAATTAATGACTTCCTGACAAAATGTCCTTACAAAAGAATGGATACAGGCTGCAAGACTTGGTTTGTCTTTATCCCAGTGTTATTTGAGGGCATTTTTCTTCCCAATGTGCCCAGGAACACTGTATGAGGTGGCAACAAGTGAATGGCACCAGCTGTGCCCACCCAGGCTGCCAGCTGGGACCTGATGGAGATTCCTCGGGCTGGGGCTGCCCTGGTGCCCCCAGCTGCCCTTGGCCAGTGCTAAAGGAGTGTTATGTTGATGTAAAGCTCCTGGTGATATATTACTAAAGGAGGAGGTGCCATTTCTAAATGGCAGAACTACCCTCTCCACAACACTTGCTACTGACATCCTCTGTGAATGCAGTGAGATACGGCAGAGCTGGTGGATGTGGGTGTTGTGCAGAGGAATAGCAGCCTGTCCTTTCCCCTCTTTGCCAAGGAATGCAGAGCCTTGATAAGAACTTGGTGCCGGAGCGAGGTAATTAGCTGCAGCAAAGTTGAAGGTTTGATGCAGCACTTGTTGGGATTCGCAGATTTGTCTGGCTCTCAACTGCCCCTGATAAAAGACACAACATTTTTCAAGGAGAGTGGACTGAAAGAAAAGGTTAGTATGTGGAAAACACAGAATTACATGGTTACCTGAGAGCAGCAGGATGGGCAAGGTAACTTCTAGAAGGAGGGTTACCCTGTTTGTATCTGACACTACTTCTTGACTGTGTTTAAAATTACCAATGGCTGGACTTGCATCCCACGAGAAATTTGCGGCTCTTTTCTGAGATACAGTTCAGATACAATTTTGGTCTTCACAATATCCTGGAGCAGAGAATTTTAAAATGGAACCATAAGGTGCGTAAACATGTACCCCTTTCTATTAATTCTAAACCTGAAATCTGACACCATTAAGGTTTTAAGACATTTTTCTTAAATTTTTCTTAATTTTGTGTTTTGGTTATAACAAATTAGTCCTTCCTTGCTTTGGTATTTGATTATCATCTCTTTGGAAAAAATGCAGTTTATCTATCTCAGAGTAAGGGAGAAAATTAAGGAGTTCAAGCAGTTATAATCTACCTCCAGCAGTTGTTTTCCAAAATGAAGAGCTTTGTATCAGCTAAAAAAGTGCCACAGAGGCTAGAAGGTGCAAAGTCAAATGCAACTGGATAACAGCAAAAGCACATCTCTTTTTGGTATTTGTCAAGCTACATGACCTCTCACTGAGAGATGAGCCACCTTCTGCTTCCAAGCTGAAGCTGTGTGGTGGAGGCAGCCCTGTGGCACGAGCCACAAGGGGGGACCCCTGTGTTGTGCACTGGTTGTATGGCTGTCTCCTGCATCTGATGCAGAGAACTGGAAAGAAATATACTCTGAACCACCAGCTGTGACCGGTCCATGAGTGGTGTGAGGTTGGAGCACCCTTAATGGGAACCTTTGGAGGGCTGCTGGCAGCTGGTGTGAAAAGATGTAGAAGGATCAGTTGTCTCCACAGATGTGACAGAAGAAAAAAAATTACATGAAGGAGGAGGAACACTCATTACCCAAATTTTGACAAAGTGCTGAAATCTGAGAAAAGCTGTTTGCTTCTCAAATGAACAATAAAAAACACTGTGGGGTTTTTTTATTAAGTTTGTTTATAACAAGAACCTCTGTTGAGATGAAACTGGTATTCCTACTTGCTGCTTTGTAGTAGTATTCATGACCACTTCAAAAGCCTGTGTCTTCTGTCAGCTGCACAGAATTTAAATAGCAGTGGTGCATTTTCACAACAAAGAATCATTAGCTATTAATGAAATTAATTTGTTTAAGGACTAGTAGGGCTGGCAGCTGTCATTGTGGTTGACTTTTGATTGTCATTTATGTGGGAAAAATGCAGTTTATTCTTCTTAGAGGGAGGGAGAACATTATAGAATTGGATTTTCTTCAGGTGCAAATAAATAAAAAGATCAAGTTAAGCCCCATGGCTGACAGACCTGTAGCACATTTTTCTGCTTCCCTTTATCTCTGTGGCTGTCAGAATGATGGAAAACTGCTCATTTAAATGAGATTTGGATTCTCTTTCCAGTAATTCTACAATATATTTATTGCTGTCTTCTAAAATGCTCTCCTTTCCTGTAGAATGATTTCAGATGTCATGCTTTTTGAGTAACTGCCTCATGGCTTATAGAATCGCCGCTTTTTTACTTGCAGGCTTTAAAGGCAAAGAGCCCCAAGCCAGGTTAGGCCTGCTGTCCTCAACAGGCTCCTGCTCTGTCCCCGTGATAAAAGACCTTACACTAAAAAAAACTGATAAAGGTTCTTCCCAAGCTTCCTCTGCCAGAAGCCAGGTCATGCTCTACAGGGGGAAGTTGAGTGTTATTAAATGGAATAGGCCTGTCACCTGATACTAATTTTGTTCTTAAGGTATTGATGGGTTTATTTTGTTAAAATGGGAATCTTGCTGTCTAATGATACAATGTGTGCCTTCTGCCACCCAAAGCTAATTGAAATTATGTCAGGAGGCAAAACTAGCATATTCTCTGCTCGAAGTAAAACTCTGACCCAAAAATGGTGCTAAAAAGCAGCAAATATGTCACTGACTTCCATGGCGCATGATGAAGTGTGATGTAAGAAACCATCGTGGGGGTGTTTCTGTTACCTGTCCTGTTACCACCACCCCCACCCCCAATTTGTGCACATTTTATTGTTTTCTAAACCACTTGGTGATATTATTTCAATACGGCAAAGTGGAAGAGCATTATATTTATGTTTCTATTTATTGAAAAATTATTTTAAGAGAGTCAATTAGCAAGATCTGAGAGATGTTACTTGACGTGTGGGAGTCAAGCTTGAGGAGGAGAGACTGACTCCTCCCCCACCGTCAACCCCTCCATAAACCAAAACTTGGACTCACAGGTTAATGTCACATCATGTCTGCAAGAGCCTGTGTTGGTCACAGGAAAAGGCAGGTGGTGGCCTAGCTGCCAACACTGACCACCGTGCTGAGCCCACCATCGACAGACCAACGTATGGGGAAATTGGAAACAGGACTGAAAATGGGGCTGTTATTTCAGGAGGAAGTAGAGGAGGGCAGCTGAGCTGCTCCCATGGCTGCCCCTGACTTTTCCCGGCCAGTTTGCAGAAAAGGGAAAAGAGATTTAGATGCTTAGATGGCCTCCAGCCTGCCTCTATATCCTCCCATGGGAGAAAATCATGGGAGAGCACCCCTGAGTAACATTGTGCAACCCTTCAGCTGGTGGAAAGGTAATTTTTTATTGTTTTATTATTGCTACTTGGCATAAATAAAAATACTTTCGAGCAGATTTCTTTGCAGCACAAATTTTCTTCCTAGTCAGCGTGAAGTAATCCAGCAACAGCAGGGTCCAGCTGAAGGGAGGGTGCTGCAAAGTAGTAATTAATTAATTAATCTAATTGAAACTAGGTTGGGTTTAACAGCCTGTGGGTCTGTGCTGGTGGGCAGGGTTGACACAGCTGATGGTTATGTTGCTCAGTGTGGGGTGTGTTCTGATTGAGAGTCAAGGTATGTGTACCAGTCTTGTTGGGCTGTGGTTGAAGTGCTTGATATTTAGTCTCCTGTAAGTCCTTGTGCCTGTGGATATTGGAAGGTCTCTGGGTTTTCTGTGCTTCGCTGAACCTGGTAGGATTTACGGAGCTGTAGGAGTTCCAGCCTTCTACGTATCCCAGCAGAAGGTACGAGGGCAGCTGGGCAACTCCTCTAGTGATCCCCTGTGGAGGGTTTTTTATGACTTTGTTTTTCTGCTGTTTATTTTGGGCTCTCATCACCTGCATTCAGTCCTCTGAGTATAAAAGGGGATGTGAGTGTTTGTGTACACACACAGAGTCATGTGTTTACACGTGTGGCTGTGTGTTAGTATGTGTGTACACCCACCATGTCCACAGCTTTGCAAGTAAATCTAAAGTTCTGAAAGGCCTTCTGCTACAACAGTGTAACAAATGAAGAACACTATTTACCTTCAAAGTACCAAATAATATCTTCTGGGCTGGACATCTCCTCAAAGGATAAGGTAATTTATTTATTTAGTCTCCTTTCTTAAGTTATGGCGTCTGATAGGAATAGTTACAGTTTATGGTTTGGTGTTTTGTCTCTTTAGAAATGCTATAAGTTCAAACATTATCAAAGTGAAGCTTCGAGAGAGAGAAAGGTAGGACAGGGTATGGAAAAGTGAAAGGAGCATTAGCAATTGCTGGCTCGCTGGGGAGCACAGAGACAATGTTCTCCAGCCAAAATGAGTGCTCTAGTATCCCCTTGAGTGGGCTTTGGGCTGGTACCTGGATCCACACGTGCTCCGAGTTGAACCATGCTGGCCAGCTGCAGGGACCTGATTGCAGAGTCTGTGTGTGAACACAATAGAAGAACACACATGTTAAAGCTCTTTTTTCTCTTTATTTCATCTTTTCTAGTTCAGGACCTTGTGGCAGATACGTAAGTCCAAACAAAAACATTGAAATAGACTTAAGCTTTTAAATCCTGTGTGCTTCTGCAAGGTGGGACTGGCAACCATCCAGCCCTTTATGGGGTCATGACAACATGTTTGTATGTTGTGTGGGCGAATGAATCTCAGTGGGATTGATTAGGCTTTATTGCAATGCAAATATTGAATTATAATTACACTAACAAGCACAAAAATGCAATAGATGCTCTTTCGCTTGAAATTAGAGTTCAACAGAGCTCCTCTCCTCAGCATGTGCATCAAGGAACTGCTATAGCAGTATCAGTCTTTCTGTGGGGAGAAGAGGGAAAATGAATATTCAATAATTGTTTTAGCTAAGCTGATGCTACTGTGTACTCTGTGCTTGCTATATGCTTTGTTCTTTGAAATGTAAATTTTTAAAAAGCAGAGAAATCAAGAGATGACAATCAATCTTTTTCTCCAGGGTAGGAGGAACTTTCAAAAAACATTCTTTTAAACCTCTTTAAGGGTTTTTTCTTTATGGAAACACTGACAATATTTATAGGAGAAGGGTGTACAGAATTGTGGATGTGTCTAGAAACAAATCAATTCACCGAGGATCAGAGTAAAGTTTACTAGCTATTGAAAGATATCTAGTCTTTCCCCTGTCACCTCTGTGACTGCTCAAAATTACTTTTCCTCTGAGACACTCGAGCCAGCCACCCAAATGCTTCACCTTGTTGTCAGCCCAAACAAGTGAATGTCCAGCCTTGACATTAGTCCTCCCAGTATTCCCTCCCTCCACATTGCTGACCCTAGTAGGGGGCCAAATCTGTAGTAAACAGTGGTGGTTACTGCTCAGTGCTGTCTTTCCCTGTTTGTCCCCTCAGCAGTGGAAGGGGAGCCCAAACCTGGGGGCAGGAAGCCCTGCTGTGGTGTGTGGCCAGGGCAGCTTCACACAGTGGGGCTATGCGTGGGGGAGCTGTGTTTGGGCACTGCCACACGCTCTGCCCAGCATGGGCTCCCCAACAAAGGTGAGTGCTTGGGTGTTTGCTGGTGGAGTGACCACGCGTGGCCTCTCCTACCCTCTCTGTGTCACTTGCCTGTGGATGGTGTTGATAGCTGATGAGTATGGGCCAGCATATCTCAAAAAGGTTTGTTGATGGGTTTTTTTTACCAGCCTTCTAATTGCTTATACTATTCATTTTAAGCTAGATTAGTGCACATAATCTCTTCCTCCTGTGTTGTGTTCATGAAGTTCACCTGGCCTTGGTCTTTGTTATCCCATGGTGAATAACCTTCAGAGGAGATGCTGAACTGTTAGCAGCTTCTCTTGGCTTTTTGGTTTCCAAATGACTTGTGGTCTCTTCTAGAAAGGCATTTAAAAAAAATGCATGCATAATTTCTCTGATCAATACAAATCTTTATTGTAGCTAAAAGGGAAAGTGATAGATATCTTAAAAGGGACTTTTGCTGAACTCTTTTTTTTGTCTGTCTTAATCCTGAGGTGCCTTACTAAGAAGAAATGCACAAGAAAACTTCGTCCTTTGTCTCTTTCTGTCTGATTAGTTTGCTCTTATCAGTGAATGTTTTTTAAAACTGTATGACGTCTGTTCTTACCTATAAGCTTACACTGAAGAGAAGGAAGTCCATTCCCTTGTCATCCCAGAGATGCCAACAGATGTCCATAAGATTATATAAAACATAATAATTGCACTTATTAGTACTGAGCTAATCAGAATTGGAGCTAATCCATCAGCTTTCAGTGATGTATTACAGAGAGACTCGAATTTGTCACAATATATTTTCTCCTCCTGAAAGACAAAAGATGTGTACAAGTTTTATTTTACAACATATAGAAAATAAGATCAAAATTTGTTGTTAAAAGGGTCTTCTTTTTGTCATCATCTGGACTAGCATTGCCTAGAATATTGATTGAGATTCATAAGTCACTAATAATGTTTTGAGACTCTGTCTTGAAAGGAGATTCTCTGTTTATGGAGAGAAATGGTCCCTGTGGATGTGTGTGTGGGAGTTTGCCTGTCTAAGAGTTGCTAATGCCTCTAAGCATTGGGGAGCAAGTTACCTTCCTATCTAAGTCCAGACTTGAGGGAAAGCAAAATGTTTCTTAAAAAGAAGCATTTCACAGTAGATTCCAAGTATGGTAACATCGGTGCTGGAAAACAAATATATAGGCTGTTGCATAGTCTGCTGTCATGATAAAGGAGTGAGAGGAGAGATGTGTTGTGCCAGGTATTGTGTTTGGCACTACAGTAGTGTTCTCTGAAGTGCTCTAGATCCAAGTGCTCTAGATCACAAACGGTGCTAGCAACTCAGGAGAGCAGGTTTTTCGAAACAGGACAGCCAAGCTTTATTGAAGGAGAATACAAACCTAACAGGCTTTAAATATTTTCACAGAAAACTAATTAATGAGTAAGAAAAAAAAAAAGTAGTAAATTAGAGAGCTATTTTTTGGTGTGTATATAGGCTACAAGTGTTGTTTATCCAATGTGACCTGAACCATGCTGTTTTGCTAGAACAGAGTTGTGAAACTGGGGCTTTGACCTTGTGATCTTGGTCAGGTTATATATATGCTTCTGTTCCTCTAAAGCACAGCTTTATAGAAAGGAAAGGATGTAGATAGGCAATTGGAGACATTGCTCTCATGAAGAAGTTTTTATTTCTAAAATGTTCCTTTCCACAGCATCCGGAAGAAGCCCTTAAGCAGATGGCTGGAGTGCGCAGACACAGTGAGTGGGGGCAAAGTGCTGAGGTGACTTAGCTAATCATCTGTCTGCTCAGACACTGAAAAGACATTTTGGCTTCTGCATGTGGCAGAGCCTGTGTGTGTCTCTTGCTCCCCAGAAGCAGGGAGGGCACTGAAGGCTGTTCGCTGTCTGTCCTGTGCTTTCCCTCCCCCCACTTCCACCGGACAGAGGGATTTTCTGAAACATCACAAAAGCATTGTGGAATTTCTTTCTCTTCTCTGTGTTTTCATTGTGTTTCTGACCTTTCCACCTTTTCTTCCCTTTAGACACAAGCATGACCTAGATATTGCACCACAGAAATCAAGCTAAGAGTGGCCCCCACCACTTGTAGGCAAAAGCCACCACAGAACTGGTGAACTGATAATTATAGAAAGCAGAATTCTTGTTCTGTTGTTAAAACTGTGATTATGGATTTCAGCCTAAATCTCTTTGGGAATTACACAAGAATTTACTTTGTTCAGTCTATTGCCCAGAACCTCTAGGCACACACCAGCAGCCAATTTGTAGCATGAGCCAATTAACACACTGAACTCTACCCTGTTAGAGATGCATCTGGCCACCAGAGGAACACAATGCCTCTCCAAATCTGCTTAACAGTGACACAAAAGGAACCCAGGGTACTGGGCTCATCTGCCTCTGGATTCATCTGCTGTCCATTGCTTGTCTTAAATTGTTTGAGAGATTACAGTGCGTTTTATTGCCTGTGCTGGGGGATTTACAGTGATCTAAGCTTCTTAAAGGTATGTTAAAAAAAAAAAAAGAAAATAATAACTGGAGCCGCTGTTGGGAAATAGGTGTGAAGACAATTATCTGCACATAAAAGCAAAGAGGTGTAGGACTGAAGTTTAAGCTAGGAGTGTGTGGTTGCCATTGCTTGTCCATGGATTAGATGTTCTTCCACCTATGGCTGCTGTGTTGCTGTTCTCCTGCCTGTGGCTGTCAGGACCACTGCATGTGCTAAATCTGGGCTCTGCAGCAGCGAGGGCCATCTCTTGGCCTCCAGAGCTGGTTATTGTAAGCATCCATTTTAGATCTAGGTGCAGGGAAGTTTAAGAGATGGCTGAACTTTCAACTGACGTACTCCTCTAGGTTACGGAAGATTTGAGACCAGGTCTTTGTTTTGCTTATTTTTTTGGGAGACTGAGGTGCCTTGCATTACAGTTGGTATCTATCAGTGTTTGAGGGGTGGGAAGGGGTTCCCTTACATAAGAAAACTGTTGTTTTCTGCATGGTAACAACCTAGAAGAAAAAGACTTTCCTTAAAAAACTCATTTCTGCCTTGATATAAGAGAGCAAGAGGAAACATTTCTCCCCAGAGAGCTGAGAGTGTTAAGTCTCAAGCAAATCAGGGCTGCATTCTGATGAGATTTTAATGCTGTTATAGTATGGTACCACTGTGACTATACTGAAGTGGGTGCTACAAAGCTGTGTTTGATGCTCAGTTATGTAAGGTACAACATAATGTTTCAAGCCTGCAGTACTTCTAAACTCTCTAAAATATGTACTGATTTAAATCCCAGAACATTAATTAAGATTTTTGTGGCTTCTGTGCTGTGGTGGATTTTTTGGTATTGGTTTTGTTGTTTGTTTCTTTGTTTAACTAAGAGAAGGGCAATGCCATTAGTTTCCTTTTCAGACTTCAGGAGCTGTCTAAATGCCTGTGGGCATTCTATCAGGAGTTGTACAATGCTGGTAGTAAAAGTCATGTAAGCCTTGGTTCCAGCATACGGTGAGCAGCACCTAGAAAGTTGTTAGTCTCTCTACTTGTGTTATTAAGCCTGCAATTCTGTCCTGAAGTATTTTGCACTTAGTACTTATCATCTGTGTGCCGTGATTCTGTCCTTGGTGCAAGACAGAGGGGCTGCTTCTGAGCTCTTCAAGTTCAGCTGTGCAGAGAACCAAAGACTTGCCCAAGTTTGACCCAGACTTCAGCTTCAGTTCAGTGCTGGCCCATACTTTTAAGGTCTGTCTGGTGCTTTGGCCACAAACCCAGAACTCAAGAAAAAACTGCACTAAGAGGCTTCTCATCTAAGTTTGTTGACTTTCTCTGGATATTTGGACAATGTCCTGATTTCTAAAATTATCAAAATCCAAGTTACGTAAGTGCTCAATTAGTCTTCTTAATAACATTGTAACAAAAATGTTCCCTCTTTTTGTGAAAGTTCCCGAGATAATTGTTTTTCAGTCTGATTTTTGGAATGAAACCACACTTTGAAATCCCTAGGTTTCCTCAGGGAGAGGGAAGCTCCTTTTTCAGTAGGCTCTACAGAGAATGATTCTCTGGGAGCCTTGGAACCAACTCCCTCATGTTACAGATGCAGACATAAAAGCAAAATCGGTAGAAATAAATTCATCATTTTATGGACCTCTAACTCTTAAAGGAAATATTCTCTGTCCCCTCCAGCTGCTTCCAAAAACTTAAAATTAAAGCTCTTTGTAAGTAGAGTCTTAAATATCAAGTCTTCAGTCTGCCAGTCTTCCCTGTCTGTGCTATGGCTGGGGGGCATGAAGGCACACAATGTACTGAAGCACTTTTAGGCTCTCACACTGGACTCTGCTCCCTTTTTGCTCTCTGGAAAGTTTCTTGCAGGTTCATAAATGGCAGGTTGTGAGGCAAAAGCACAAACATACAGACAGTCTTGAAAGCAGTGTTCTTGAAAAAGAATTCATTGTACTTCTAACATCCATCATATCCCAAGTAGTAGTGTGCCATCATGACTTTCCCTTCTTAGCACCTATTAAAGAAAATCCCTAGGCTAATCCTTCAGAGATAATGAGCAGAATGATGGTAGTCATAGAAACTGCTGCTTAAAATCTGTGTTTTGCACAAACCTCAGAATATGGCTAATTATGTGAGTGATGGAAATCTGTTTCAGCCCTGTACGAACCACTGCCATTTTATTAGCTCTAAGCAAGTTTCCTGTTCAAAAGTAGTATAACTACATCTGTTTTTTAACTGGGCTTGCTGATAGTGAAATTAAGGGGAATTTCTAAACACAGTGCTTGCAGTCTATTGGTGAAGGGCCTTATCTTATTCAAGGACCAAAACAATAATTGAGGTGACTGTAGAAATAGGTGCCTCATACATATACCCATTGTATCATAAATAGACTCTGTTAAACAGGCCCTGAATTCAATGCAATGATGCATTTAAGAACACTTTATCCAGTGCAGGTTCAGATCTGACAGTTGACCATCAAGTTATGTGTTCTTGTAACTTCAGGCTTGGAGAATGGACTGATTTTCATCACATTTGCTTAATTATGTGAGTGTTAGAGGATGCTACCTGGGGCAAATGAATGTAGTGACTGGGCATTTTTAATGAGCCCTTTGCCTAAAAGGCCTTCAGACTTTTTGGGCTGTAGCTAAGTTTGTGTAGTTTGCATTCTCTTGCATAGTCCAGTAGAGCTGACAGACTATTAAGTGCAATTTTATATCAATTTCCCCATGCCAGCTCAAGAGAGAGATCAAAAAACTGGAGAGAGCCTATCGGAGAGTGGTCAGGGGCTATAGCATGGGATGTAAGGGGAAACCATGGGGAAAGAACAAAGGGAAGTTAAATCAGGCCGTGCATCAAACTTGTGTCCAAGTCAGGAAAAGAGAGCATGCACCTCGAGTAGGAGGTGTAGGATGTCGAATAGGAGCCACCTGATGTTCTACAAGGGTCTTCCTTCTCTCCAAACACAGTTTTCTTCAGAAATAGTAATGGTTAAGGTGCATCTGCATCCCTGAAAATTATATTTCAGAACAGAAATAGATAATATATTTTTTTTGCATGATCCATATCTTAGTTACCTCTAATGATGCCATCAAAGTTTTTATTAGCAGATAGAAAATCTTTTTGCTGTGGTTCATGAGGTCTCTGGTTTGATCTCAACTGTTACTGCTGAATTTTAGTCTGAATGTTATCTTTTAGCTGTCAGCATAAATTGCAACAAAGTACTGGGTAAGTCTCTGAGGTTATTTTTGCCTGTATTAAACTATTTCATGAAATGCAGTCCCATGAATCCGAGTTAATGATTATGAATAGTATTTAAAATTATGAAGACATCTGTTAATAAAGCTGCAATATCTTTAAGCCTAAGGGGGGCAGGGAAAGAACCGCCAAAAAAAACCCAGCTGTATTGACTTCAATAATTTTTATTATCAGGTTCCTGCAGGTGTTTCTTATAAAATACATTTGCTGAATTCTCGCTTCACCTATAATACAAAATGTGTGTGTTTACCACTGCCCAACCCCTTTTTGCTGGCATAGTAGTTCTTACCCAATAATCTGTGATGATCAGCCCCAGGAAACCCAATGCAAGTTTGCTTTCTCCACCTTGGCAGAACCTTTGGCTTCACTACAGTGTACCCTAAAATAAAAATAAATCATAAAATCTGCAGACTAAAAGAAACAACAGGAAGAAATAAGTAACTTGTTAATTTGCTACAGCTCTGTGATCAGGCTGCAGTCCTTATAGCATTTGCTTGCCTCCAGCAGAGGTTTTGGCCCCGGAACAGGAGTGACCCCATGTGTGGCTGTAAGCCTGTCGACAAGGGAGGTGGTGGCAAATTTGGCTCTTGCCTCTTGTGTGAGACCAGGGACAGGTCTGACCTCTCTGTGTTTCAACATGGTCTCCCCACTCCAGCTCTGGAGATGCCACACAAGGCTAACACGCTTACTTTGTTGGATGGTTTTGAGCTTTCTATAGTATTTAGAAATCTAACAGTTTAGGGTGTCTGAAGGGGATCCATTGTGTCTTGGGCCCCATCTTCCTGCAAGAACTTCTGCACCCACTTCCTTATTCAGTTAAGAATACCCTTTCCTTAAAAGCTTTGAATGACTGCAGCTTGCAAGAATGCTAAATTTCTCCACAGGACCACCATTCCAGCAACTGGAAGGCACTCTGAAATGCTTTCTTTCAGGAAAGGTATATTCAGTATGGAGCATAAGATTTTTGGGCAGCCAGCTTGGATAACATTGCAGAGTACTGCAGGCATAAAAGCTGTTCAAATTCCCTTTTCTTCATTGCTTTATCTTGTTTGAAACTTTAGGATACAATTTTTCATTCCATGGATTGAAATGCTGTGAGGTGACCCAGAGCTTACTGACCTCATCATTTTACTTGTAGGGTAAATACTAGAAAAATGCCAGGTATAAGCTGTGAAGTTTAAAAAGCTACACACGGTTGCATGGTGTCAAGATGGAGGGCAAAGCTTGTAAGGTTCACAGCTTGTGTGTAGTAGAATTGTTTTTATTCAAGGTGGATTTTTAAATCCTCCACTGTTGAAAAAATTGGAACCTGAGGGTGAAAGTAATTATTTTTAAAATTATTTTTGTTTTGTTTCTCAATGGGTGGTGTGTGTTTTCAGTTATCGCAATTTACTAGGACAGGCTGAACTGCAGCCATGGTGTGTATGAAATCCTAACATTGTTTCAATTATATGCATAATGACTTTGATGCTTAGACAAATGGGAATTAGAGAGGAATAGATTTAAGCCTGCTCTTTCATGGGGAATAAGTCTTCATTATGGAGCAAACTCCTTCAGAGTCAGCTCAGTCAAACTTATCTAAGTTGAGTGGGGGCAGCCATACTGAAAAATAACTTCATAATGGACCTTATCGGCTGCTGAGAAGTTCTCATTAAGCTACAGCCTCTGAGAGGGCAGGGAATGGGAGGTAAAACCACAGTGCTGCTGAACATGGGGACACTCAGCTCACTGTGGGCACTGACTCTGGAGGTCTATGGGCTAAAAGACCTGTTAAGATTTGGCCTGAAGATGTCTGCAAAATAAATTTGTTTGCTGCTCTGATGACAGTATCTGTGCTCACCACAGCCCAGCTGGTGAAAATGCTCAGGTGGTCCCTGTCTAATCACTTTGTTTTGAGGCAGCCAAGGCACCAGCAAGTCTGAGCTGAGGCTGTGGAGAGGTCCTGCCTTCTCTGGAGCTACTTATATCCATACCCTACTCCAAATGCTGACCACTGCAGGTCTCTGCCTCTCCTCTACTGCTGGAGGTTACTGTCCTCTCTGTTATCCTGGACTGGCTGATAGTGTTAACTTCTACCAGGCAAAATCAGCTGGGTTAGACTAAACTTAGGCTCAGCTCCTCTGAGGTGCTTAATTGGATGTTTAACTGCCCCATTAGGCATTTATTATCCATCAACCAGCTACCCAGCTGTCACTTAATCTTCTGCTGCTGAACACTGATAGAGCCACCTACCCTGTGATTATCAGCAGTTTTAGCCCAAGCACAATCCCTGAAGACCTCAGCTGGGGTTTTATAATCAGCACCATACCCCCCAAATTATCACACTGGTGTCCCTGGAGAAAATGAAAACAAAAGACGGTCAGCCAGATACTCAGCTTCTCTTGGGCAGCTTATAGGAAGGGTTATAGCCAAACTATCATGCTGACTAGGATGAGATGCTTCTGCTGTCTCCCCCCAGGCAAATGGATGCCCTAATCCCACGTCCAGCAGTGGTCTGCCTTTCCCCTGACTGCACAAACCAAGTTCTGACTAGCACTCAAGTGCCTTTCTCTGATCATCAGAGGATTAGTTTATATTTAGGCTGTTGACTGTAGGCTGATGTTCCTAGGGAAGGAAAAAATAAAGTTGCTGCTTTATCTGTAAAAACTACCTGGAAGCACAATGTGAGACCTGTATCCACTGAAAGCCAAAATATATTAGCGGTCCAGCTCCACTAGTGAAGGACAAGAGCCACATTGAGGTACCAGAACTTAATTCTTTGAGTTGTCATCTTCTCTTAAATATTTTTGTAAGAAAGATAAGGAGATGGAAAGGAATGAAACAGAGCCCAGATTTTTTGAAGTATTAACTCTCTGGTAACTTGTCTATTGGTTGATGTACAACTGGCAAGTGAGAGAACTCTTGAACTGCATTTCATTAGTTGTAGAAATAATTGAAACTTAAGTAATTTATACCTTGCCTCTTTAAGATAACGTTTCCCAATGCTGGAAGGAGGAGTGTATCTTTCTTTTTCCTCAGGCTGTTGATTATAAAGCTTTCATCATCCCATGTGTGACAATTTACTGATAGAATAATCCCCAGTCACAATACTCAGGAGTGTTTTGTAAATAAACTCACTGCCTGGTAGGTTGTGGGGTTTTTTGTTGGAGTTTTGTTTATTTTTAATCAGTTCTAGAGAACAGATACCAAACCCTAGTTTATTTACTCCTTATGCAACAACAAAAACAAAAAAAAAAGGCAGGATATTGGACTGCAGGCATCCACTTTAATTTTAATCGTAGTCTTTTCCCTTCAGAAAGTTAATACTGCATAGTATCTGGAATATAGTATTTGACATCTGTTGTTAATATCAACCTGTTTGATAATGTAGCAGTAGTCTTGAATCTTCTTTGACAGTTACAGAGTGCCCAGTAACACATGCCAGATGGTCTGTCCTGGGGATTAATGTCAATAATAAGCACAAAATGACAGCAATAGGTGAGAGGAAATCAGGAAAGCCAAGTCACCAGCCTTGAGCTAACTTTTGTTGAGGAGTGTCTTCCTGTATAGTGTAGCGAGTACTTTTGATTGTGATCTGCTTGTAAAAAAAAAAATTGGTTTGTTGTAAGTAGCACTGTCTGTATTATTTAAAAAAAAAAAAATTCCTTTTCTCACAATAAGGACAGACCTTTGCAGCAAGGAATCGGAAGTGCACAAAGTCCGAGATGGTTCAAACATCTTAGTATTCCCTTTGCAGTTTGGCATGATTGCAAGATTTACAGAGGACTGTAGGTCTTTGCTATTCTTAATGAGTTCTGGAAAAGCAGACTGTGTATAAGAACAGCTTGGAAAGGTTAGGCAGCTGACATTTCGGGAGGCAGCAAATAACAAAAGTTGATAATGTCAAGGAGCTGCTGCAAACAGTCTTTTGAGGGCTACAGGTGGGTTCCGGATAAATGCTGCAATAACTGGCAACTTCAATTGAAAAATTATGTTTTGGGTAGCAGTATTATTTCCTGTTTGCCTGTGAGACTCCCCAGAAATGTCAGACGGGGATGGTGATATTTTCCATATGACATTTTTCTTCCTAGCTCTTTTGAGGGATTGTAAAGATCTTCCTCAAGGACAGCCTGTATTCCCTTCCTTCCCTTGTTTGTGAGCAGGAGCTGCTTGCAGGATACAGACGGAGTCTTTAGGTTCCTAACCTTGGGCTTCACCACTTGTGCTGACCCCACACAGATACCTGCTCTCACTGTGAAACAAAGAAGGTGTGATGCTACCCAAAATGCACCATCCCATTGAATGCTTGTGCTGCAGCTACACCAGAGAAGCCAGCACATGGCATTAAAGATGGTCAGCACCAGTTCATAAAGCTGTCTTGAAAAGCAAGCCCTGGTAAAGATGCAGGGCTATGAAAATCTGACAGACACCTCTTTCTTTAGCTTATCCCATAGGATTCTGTGTCAGCATGTAATTTTGGTCTTGAAAAGTGATAGCTGAAAACTTGCAGTCTTTTGTGTGACTGAATTCAAGTATTTGGGGATAATTCTGTTAGCAAGTAGTAAATTCCTAACTACCTACCCATCTCACCCAAATGTATTTCGTAGAAGCTGTGAGAGTTGGGGCAGTAGACAGTTGAAGAGCGTTAAGTGATGGATGGAAGGTGTGCATCCATAAAAGGTGATCACAGTGGGTTGGAGATATGTGCTCCCCCAGAGCTGGACAGTGGAACCTTTCTGAATGTCTGTAACAAGGAGGTGATATGGCTGCACCTCCATGGGGCACCCGCCGTGGGCTGTGTTTGGTTACGGACCTCCAAAGACCTGCAGCCACTGCCTTCTGATGGCAAACGTCCTGTCAGCTTCCATCAGAAAAGGCCCCCTTATTTTTGGATGTGTTCCTTGGGGCTGCAATTAATACTTTCTGACTAATGCTTTGCTTTTGTCCTGTGGTAAAAGTTGCTATCAAGTTTTGAAGGTTATGACTTAGTAATTGGAGCTGCCATTTTCTGTAATTGACTTCAAGTGCATGAGATGATAGAGATCATTTTTTATTATGTATGTCAGTACTTGTAATTGTGAAGCTTGACAGTTACTGTATTCACATCACTATGTCCACATGCACTTTCATGACAAAGAGTAGTTGCTGTGCTTGGATTTGTAAAACACCTTGTCAGTTAAGCTCAGTCTCACATGGATTGAGTGCATATGTGACTGCTACAAATGTAGACACGGCACCTTCTCATCTTAAAGAAACAATATATGAATTTTTTCTTAGTCAACTTATAAGCAGTGTTCTGTCTGATAGGTATATACCTATGTAACTACAAGGTGAATGCTGTTACCAGGGTCCCACACACCGCTACAGGCTTGGGTAATTGTGGCTGGAGCTGCCTGGCAGAAAAAGACCTGGGGGTTCTAATTGACAAGCGTCTGACTATGAGCCAGCAGTGTGCCCAGGTGGCCAAGAAGCCAATGGCATCCTGGCTTATATTAGAAATAGTGTGACCAGCATAAGTAGGGAGGTGATTGTCCCCCTGTACTCGGCACTGGTGAGGCCACATCTTGAGTATTGTGTCCAGTTCTGGGCACCTCAATACAAGAGATATAATCAGGGTGCTGGAGCGAGTGCAGAGGAGGGCAATGAAGCTGCTGAAGGGCCTAGAACATAAATCTTATGAAGAACAGTTGAAGGAGCTGAGACTGTTTAGTTTGAGGAAGAGAAGGCTGAGGGGAGACCTCATCGCTCTGTACAACTACTAGAAAGGACACTGTAGAGAGGTTGGTGCTGGTCTCTTCTNNGACAGAACAAGAGGGAATGGCTTCAAGCTCCAACAGGGTAGGTTTAGACTGAACATTAGGAAAGAATTTTTCACAGAAAGAGTGGTCGGGCATTGGAATAGGCTGCCTAGGGAGGTGGTTGAGTCACCATCCCTGGATGTGTTTAAGAGTCATTTAGATGTGGTATTTGGGGATATAGTGTAGGGAGAACTTTGTAGAGTGGGGTTGATGGTTGGACTCGATGATCCCAAGGGTCTTTTCCAACCTAAATGATTCTATGATTCTATGAAATAGACTGTCTCCTGGCACTCTGAGAGACAGTATTCTGGACTGATGAAAAATACAAGATTTTAATATGAACTTCTAAAAAGAAAAGTTAAATTTCTGCTAGTGCCACACTATAGCCAGAAAGTTACTTTTGATATTAGATTGCTGCAATTATTTTTTTTTTTATCATCATTACAGACAAACGTGGTCTTTTGAATATCAAATAACAATAAGTGGAAAGGCAAAAAGCTCTCCAAGTGTTATTTTAACAATCTTAATTCCTTTCCTTCTCAAGAGGCTCTCCATAAAGAACAGAAATCATTTTTGTATGGCATTTAGCTCCCATGGTATTGGCTATAGCCCGTGTAGGGGAAGAAGGATGAGCAGCAGAATCTGATATACAAGACCAGGCAGCGTGTAACAGGCAGCATCGTCTCACGTTAGTACACAGAAGGAAGTGGAAAAAATGCAAGTTCTTCTCATGATACTTGCAGATCCATGTATTGCTGTAGGATCCTTATGTATTCCACACATTTTCAGCTCCGTTGAAAAGCAGTTCCTTGATTCTTGGTAGAGTGATGTGTGAAACCCTCAAAATACCTTCAAAGCAAGCAGATGGGATAAGCAGGAAGCTCCAGATCAGGGGGAGTCTCTTGGCTTGTACTAACGGACCCATAAGTCATTAAAGAACATGTTAAAAGTGCCTTCTTCCAGACTTGTTTTTTTTACTTTCTTGGTGTTTGGTCAGTCCCTTCCATCTAGGAGTAAGATGGCATAAACTGGGATCCTTCAATCAGAGCTTCATTCAAAGCCTTACAGCATTTTCTCTTTGAGAGTTGCTAGTGTTCCTGTGACACAAACCTACAACATTTGAAACAGTATTGGTGTGTTTATGCGTTTTGTGGGATAACTTCTTGTTTTGACCAGTGTGTACAAGTGTCTGGTTAGGAGTGTACAAAAGAAAACAGCAAAAGCAAATGTGAAATGGCTTTCTTGTTAGGTGGTATGCATTGCACAGACTGTGCCTCGAGCTCTGCTGTTTTCAACAGTTTGCCACCTGAAGCAGATCTGTCCCCTTGGCCAACCTTCAGTGTTACAGCTCCAGGCTAGTGAGCTCCTCACAACTTTTTTCCCACTGATGTATATCTTGTGATTTATTGTCTGTTCTGGCGGATGTCCTCAGCCTAGATACTCTGCCCCATCTGGGCCAAGCAAGTGAGTGTCTCTACTTCTGTGGAGATGGCTCCTGTTGTGTGGCTTTCCCTTAGCTGAGAGGTTAGGTTACGCACTTTGGGTTTGTAACTGCAGAGGTGCATTGTTGGATTACCACTTAAGTCATGGATGCTGGCATTAATTTAACCTTGGTGGCTAAGTCTTGTGGTCTTTTATGTCCTGGTATTGTGAGGTTTTAGATACATAGGTAAGATATATCAAGGAATAGAGTACAAGTATACATCTGTTAGCTTCTATTTGCTGGAGTTCAAGAACTTTGTCCCAGGGAACACCTGTCATGGAAGAATTATATTGCTACTTTTGAAGGGGAAAAAAGCAAAACCCTCTTGCTTCTGCTCATACAACCATATACTTTGCTGTTCTTGAAAACAACTTTTTTTCCTTATTGCTTATTACAGGCACTGATGACAAGCCATGGTGGTGACTCAGCTAGCACATCAGTTGAAATATAGAATAGTAATAAGTTAAATAGATTGTCAAACAAAATAATCTAATTTTTATGACAGAGCAAAGGAGTTTTTGTTTGCTTGTTTGTTTTTGCTATGCTAAATGCCTAGGATACTCATAAATCATGTCTTTGTGTCATCTTTAGCTGCTCTGGGGTTGAAGACAGTTGTTCAGTAGCCCTCTAAATATGATGCTCTGCAATTCCTTAATTAAGCCCACTTCCATAGCCTCTCTTGAAGGTCTGCTTGTTTGTTTGGACTCTTCTGGATCCAAGTCTCTCCAAAGATGCTATGAAACTTTTCACAGGAGACTTACTGTGCTCTGATGGCTGAAGTTGTGTAGCAGCCAGAAACAGGAGAATCTTGACCCAGAGAGGTGGTGAGTAAGAGGATAACCACGTACAGTCTGGACCTGTGTGTGTGTGTATATATATTTTATGAGTTGTTCAGTTTGTTGTTACTGAACAGTATTAAGCCTGTGTGGAGAAACCAGTCCTGTTATTCTTGGCATCTGTATTTTTATCAGCAGTTACCTGACTGTGTTGCATCCCAACACAATCTCTAATACTCTTTTGGAAGCACAGGACTATGCTCAAAAAGATATGAATATCTCTTTCATTCTCCTCACTTCCTGCGCAGCCAGCATCTAAATGTAGAAGAGCCTCCATTAGTCCTGTCTGGACACAGCCCAGCTGCATTTTGCTGCCCAGAGTTTGGCGAGGCACACAGCAAAGCATCTAGGAGTTAGATTTCTCCTTGCAGACCACTGCATCCATGGTGGTATGCTTCATTGTCCTGTCTTAGATCATCAGCCTCGTGCTGTACGCATCCTGGCTGCTTGAAGCCTGTGTCCATCTTGGGAAGCACCTGACGTAGCAACGAGATTGCTCTTTGGCAGGGAGACAGGAGCGTGCGAGGAAAGCACATGTGTCTCCTCAGGTGTGTCAGAGGCAGTGGGTATCACAGCTGGAGCCGTATGTGACAACTTGTGCAGGATGTTGTTTCCTGTTGCCAGCAGTGGGAGTGGTGATGTGGTGCAATGCAATGCTGACTTCTGTGTAGTGGAACACTTGACTTGTACCAAGCTGGCAGAAATGACACACATTTAATGTACAGTTAGTTATGAGCAACAGCTGAGCTTGCGCTCTACCATGCTCCCTCCCATGTTCTTCAGAAAGTTTCTTCATCTCCTGGTGTTGGCAGACACAACTGGGTTCCCTTTCTCCCAGGAGGAGATAACCTCACACAAAGGTTCCCCTCTGATGTGACCATCTCCCACTGCCGAGGTAATCCTTATCTACTTCAGTGGTTGGCTTCTGAGCTTTCCATTTAATGCCCCCTCCAGGGCTCCTTTTTGTAAGTCTCTGATCTGTAGCTTGATACCTCTCTTCCTGCGGGGTGTATGGGAGGTGCGGAAGGTGATGTTTCTCCTTTTTTTTTTTTTGCTTTTTTTTTTGTTGTTGTTGGTTGGTTGGTTTGGGGTTTTTTGTTGTTTTGTGTTTGTTTTTCTTGGAGGTAATGTTTCAAGAACAAGATTTGATTCTTTGGCTTATGACTCAGTTGAGGAGGCAGGAACCTAGATGTCCTTGTTGCTACCTTCTTGTCCAGATTACAAACATATTATTTTCCCCCTCCCACATCTGTTTGTAGAGACTGTACTGGTATAGCTGTGAAACTGTTTTCAGTCTTAATATTGGAATAAGTTCTCCATGAATGACATAATGATAACATCAAAATCCTGACACCTTCTGAAATGGCGTAGTTGAATCAGAACTTAAACTCTGCAGGAACACCAACAGATGACATTTCAGTGCTTAGATTTCATGGTGCACATGGCTTAATTTCATCAATAGAAATTACACAAGTGGAACCAACCATATTAGAAACATAGAATCGTCTCGGTTGGAAGGGACTTTTAAGATCATTGAGTCCAAACATTAACCTAACATCTTCTAGCAGATGACAGCTACACAGGCAGGACACCCTACACAACAACTCCTCTTTATATTTACTGTAACCAGTTTGCATTAGTCATTTATATTTGATTAAAAAGTTCACCAGTTCTGGAACTATTTATACTTTTGAATCCTTCCTGACCATTGTGCAGGACAAATTCAAGGTCACTTAATGTGCCCCCATTCAAAGAGAACTGTTGCCTAGTTAGAGTTTTGTTCTGGAACATGACAATGTTTATTGCAGATATTTCTGAAATTATGCTGAAATCCCCTGTAGCCTGGGAACTGTTGTCTGCACAAAGGACACAAGTGATGTGGGAACTGGTTGCCCTGGGACATGGTGGGTCATGGACAGGGAGCAGGCTGGGCTGCACTGCTTTGCATGGGAAGGTTTGCCAGAATGAACAAAAGGGACAGAGATTATTTTGGTTCCAGTGGATCAGCAGTTTACAAAAGATTACTATTCCCTTCTTATCAGCTTTAGTGAATATTACTTCTGCTCTATCAAGTAATGTTTTGAACCAGGATGAGGGAATAGTAGATGTGCTGAAGCATGTCTTTTTACCTAATTTTACTTAATAATTTGACTTAATAAAATTGGTAGGGGTTTATTTTCTTTAATGTGGGGAAATAAAAAAATAGCTCTCTCTTACAGTTTCCCTTTATATGAAGTTCATAGGCTTCCCCTTGACCAAACATAGGATGAGTCTCCTATGATAAAACAATTATAAGAGTTAAAAAAAAAAACCCAAACAAACAAACAAAATACGCCAACAAAAAACCACCCAAAACCACCCAAAAAGTAGTTCTAAAGTAGATGCAGGAGCCAAAATTTTAAAAAGTCTGTTGCTGGATTGGGCACGTGTAACTGGACATTTGACATCCAGCTTTTCAGAGCAGCTCTTGCTAGTTTCCCCACTCCAGTCTACCCTTACTTGCCTTGCAGAAGAGGCACATGACACAAACATGAAACGAAGTGTTCTGGTTCAATCAATCACATTGTTTGTTTCAGCATTGAGCTGAAAAAAACCAACCTATTAATTCCACAGGATTTGGTAACGTGCCAAATCCACACTATGTGATGTAAGCTACTGTTCTGCATTGTAATCACTAAGGAGAGTCCTGGGGGAAGGTGTAACCTCAACTGAGAAATGACACTGCTCTTTTTGATGCATGGAGAAGTCACGTCTGCCTCAAGTCAAGGGTGTTGAAATACTCCTGGTAGTGGATCAGTGTCAGCAGCCTGTATCAGGAACTCTTTGGAGAACAGCATCACAAGACACTTGTTAAGCTGTGATTTCTGGCCACTGATAGATGTTTTTGTATTCTGAACTTCAGCTCACAAATAGCTGTGTCTCTTGGCTTTAATCATCTAGGTCAGATTTGAGATGGCAGTGGGATGGGACTAAAGGTCAGTGCTCATTTCTTTATAGCCTGGCTGACAGCATGAAATTGGATTCTGTCCATGCAGGCTTTGTAGTAAGTCCACTGTTATTTACTCTTAATGTGGGGTGCCTGGTGAGGTCAGTGAGGGGCAAAGCCAGGTCTCTTTCTTACCTTGACCTCCTCTCTCTCTCCATCAAGAAAAAGTGCTTATAGGGGGATAAACTGAGCCCTACCTCTCTCCTCATGTGTCTCATAGAGGCTCCTTCCAATCCAGTACTTTCTCTCCAGGAATCCTTTCAGAACCTTTTCCAAACCGTGTCCAACTCACTTTAGGCTCAACAATATCCTGAACACTTTATTGGTTCAATGCCAAAGTATCGTAGAGCCTGTTCTATCTCAGAATAGAACAGACCTAGGTTTGGCAGTTCCCTGCTTCATTCCCAAGCATGTGAGAAATTTCCCCTTTGGGTTCTTCTCTGCCTGTCTTTCCTTGTACAGAAGAAGATGTTTTGTCACTAGTATGTCACTGTGGAAGATGACATGCATTACAAACCAAAGTCTGATTCTCTGATCATAGAAAATCACACTCTGTGGTTGTGCAAAGTTCTGGAGTGTCAAGGAGCTTGTGCTTGAGGCAAAAAAGCAAGCTATCTCCATCTCAATACCTCCTATCCAGCTAAGGCTCCTGGCACATATTTGATGTCTGAATGAATAAATCTTTGAGCTACCAAAGATAGCTCTGATATTTATCTCAAAATAATGTTTTCTTCTTTTCAATGGAGAAAACCCACAAATTTTCAGAGAGGAGGGAGAGATGTCATGTTTAGAGGGTATCCAGTTACTGAGAGAGGGTGGAGGAAGTGAAGGCAAATTTGAGGAGGACTACAAAAATCGTACAAGAATCTCTGTGCTCTAGGAAATGATTGTTCTCTGTTACATTTACCACAACTTCTTCACCAGGTTAAATAGTTATTAATATTTTAATATGGCTGCATAAATACCTCGATTAATAGATGAATCAAAAGAGAACATGAATGTGTATTTCATGCGAAGAAGCTAAAATAACTAACTATTAAGCCTGGATAGAGAGGGTGTTATGAATTTCAGTGAAACGGAAACATCTTTCCTGGGGAGCCACTGTATGTCTCTGTAGCACTTGTCAGGCTGGGTTGCTAAGGAACTTTGGTTATCTACATTTCTGCCTTTAACATTTACTTTTATCCTCACACTTCATATGGAGCGTTTTCCCCTCTGTATTGATGCTGACCTTTTTCTTCCCCCTCATTAGCAGCAGGAACAACTGTGCTACTTTTATCAACTCTAAGTCTGTCTGTTCAATGCTTGGGAACTAAAATACAGAAAACCTTTAGTCCTCCTGACACTTAATGATATGGTCATTATGCACAGTAATACAGTAAAGAAAATCTGTTTCAAAGGGAAGTGAGCTCTGCTTCTGTTATTAACGGTTGTAGTGCAGGCACTTGGAAGAAGTAATGTTCTGAGGACAGATAACATGATGTAATCAAAATTACTGAAATCACAGAAATCAGTCTCCAAAAGACATGTCAAAAGGCCTGCTGCCTTCCTTTGAGATGCCATTAACTTTACTTTTATTATCCCTGACAGATGTCTATCGTTTTTACAGCAATAGTAATGGATTTAAGAACAAATTCAACTAAATGTCCCTCTTTCCCAGGTGGGCACAGAGTATAATTTATTGATTGCTGTCTCTCTTGATAAAATTTCTTTTAATGTTTGAACACTTGTTCTGTTCACGTCTTGCTTTTCCTCCGGACATTAAACAAATCCAGCTCTTTCATCCTTTCTTTACAAATCATCTTACTGAACCTTTGATCAGTTCTGTTGCCCCACTCCTGACTCTTCTGTTTCTACCCGCATTTTATAAAGTTTGCTTTCCTCAGGACCAGACACATTACTGTCTGTGCCCATCCAGTGCTGAGTAGAGGAATAATCACCTCCCTTTATATTATAAATGATTTTTTTTGTCTCCTGTACTTAAAATGAATCTGCCTTTTTTTTTTTTTTCCTAACAACATCATTTTTGTTGATGCCTTTTCAGTTTAATACAGTATGGTCCCCATATTCACTGTAACATCACAACCCAGAGGAGCCCTCCCCCTCCATTTGAGCACAGGTCATCTCCCTTCTTTCCCTCTGTGCTGTGGTATTCTGCACTTCCTGAAATCAGTTCCAGTTTGTTGACTTGAGATTGAGCTTGGTAAATAGGAGACACACTCTGAATTTTAATCCTGCCCCTAGGCAGGATTAAGCTTTGGTCTGCACTCCTTGGAAGCTTAATTGTTAGTCCATCACTCAAGTCAATAGCATAGAGTAGTTTAAATAGATCTGTATTTGGCCTTTCTCCTGTCAGTTAAGGTAACTGATGCGTAATTTTATAGGACCTTATTATTTTGCATTTACTTACTTGATGGGAAGAGCAAGCATCATAACCATTGCTATGGGACCCTTCCTATTCTCCAGACTGTTCACAGAGCATGTTATCTGTCTTCATTGTAACTCTTGGGTGAATGCCATCTGGCGCCTCAGGTAATCAGAGGAGGGAATGTAGGCCAGATGGAGAAAGGAGATGTTAAACAATGCGTAGGTATCTGGCTTTTTTGTGAAAGCTTACCTTCTATTCTTCTTGTGAAGACCAAAGCAAAGAGGATATGATAAATTCATCCTATTCTGGGCATAATTCCTCTCTTTCTCAAAATTACAATGTTACTGAATTATATTTCAGCTCTCTTTTTTCCCTAATAATGCCAGGTCCTGGTGGGACATTCTTCATGATTTGTCCCCAAGTATCCATGTAAATATTTTAGAGCTGTCATTAATATGGCCTATATTTGACATTTTCTGCTTAATTATGTTTATCTTTTAAAATCTTATTTAAAGCGTTTCCTATGAAGCTAGATGGAGTGTGTGGTTATGCTTCCCTCTTTATTGGTTTAGCCATTGTATCAGCTTTACTGAGGGTCAACAAATAAGAGCAGAATAACAAATGTCATTCTTTGGTTTCCATGAAGTTTACCAGTTTGGCACTTACTTTAACTTAAGTGGCTTTTCCAATCCAGTTTGACACAGATTTTCCTACTAGTTACAGTCAAATCCAGAACAGTTGCCATTCAGAGAACTTGCTGACACTTCAGCAGACAACTTGTGGTTTTTGGAAAGGACTCATCAGCCTGCAAACTGTCAAAAAAACTCTCTCTGCTTCCTTCCTCCACTCACTAGCCATGTCAGTGGCCCTTATCTCTCCTACTTTAGCAAAATGCAGGGATGTTGCACTCCTTAAATTTTCTTTTCTGAATTAGTATAAACAAAACAGAAAGTGGTAAAAACTGGGAAAAGGAATATTTAGAACTAAAACTGCCTAAAAAAACCCAACTTGTTCTGATACACCCCACAGGGGAAAAAAAAAAGTAATATAAAAAGGTTATTAATGCAAGGTGCTTCTTCCTCGAGCAGTTGCAGTCAACTGCCCTTTGGAATGGACAGATACAGCAGCACAAGAAAATGCAGGTTCACTGAGCAGTAAGGTCTTCTGTCTCTCATCAGGCATACAGGGATGCTTGAAAGCCCTCAGAAGAGACTCCAGTGCTTCACCAGGTTGGAACAAATACACTTTTGTCTGGAGGTCCTGCTGCAGAGCTGAGCACTGAACCTGTTGCTGACCTTATGACTTTCCTGATCACAGCTCTTCCTTAAGAAGCCTGGGAGCTTTTGCATGGGTGTTTGGGTTTGTTTTGGTTTGTTTTTTTTTTCACCCCTCATTAATCATTCATAAATCCCATGCCAGGATCCTGACACCTTAAATCCCTGCTGGTGAGTCTGTCCCAGCTCTGGAGCACTAGAGCCTGCAGGATCCATAGTTGCTGAGGAGCATACACCAGCTGTATGAGCAGAGGTTAAAGTCACTTTTTAAAGCTGCTGCTTTGCCATGAAAAATAGATCAGGCTATCAAAATTTATTTTGGAAACATGCTATCAGTGCTAACCTGCTTCCTCCTGGAATTAGTTCTTCTACTCACCATAGAATATTTTCAGGAAACTTGTTCTATGGCTGGTAATGTTTGATACTGCTTAAAGGGCTCCTGGGAAACCTCTTTCCTCAGAAACAGGAGTAAGGAGAATGTGAAAGGATATATCAAAGTGAGACAGTAGCATCCATTTCAAGGAATGTGGCTGGAACACAGCATAGATGTATAGCATTTTAATCCTTTTAAACTGTTATGTCTTTCTTGCTCAGCAGAAATCATGATTTGTTGTGTGTTTTCAAGCTCAAACTGTACTTTCTGAGTTGAATGGGGGAGAGGTGGAGTTATGGATTGACATCCAAATACCACTAAAATCTGTGGTAATTTTCATTGATTTCAAAGGGGTCAGGGTTTAGTATGCAGCTGAAAGTGGAGATCCTCCTAAACATTTGCAAGTAATGTGCTCTGAATATCCCTGTGTCAGTCTGAGATACGCAGCAGCAGCGAGATGCCCACTGGGAATTTCTGGAGCATGAAGCAACCTTCAAGGTGGAGGGAAAGAGCCATGGTTCTGCTGCAGTCTCCCACTGACTCTAGCTATGGGTTTTTCTATAAGACTAGGCTTTAGGGAGAGGAGCCTCTCCTTGGCATGATTTCTTCATCCAGGTCAGTGTAAGGGGGACTTAGCTCTGTTACTTCAGTGTCAGTTTTCACACTCTCTTCTCCCACATGTTTAGCTACTGCCATGGAGTTGGTCTGGGTTGGAGCCTCTGTGCATCTCTGCTACCTCTGACACCTGTGTGGTAGCTCTATCCTTGCCCTTTATTAACTCTGGGTGAGAGATGTCTGCTTGGTCACCTCGTCAGGAAGCCTTATCTGTAACTGGCTACAGCCCTTAGGTTAGCTGAATTTTTTAAAAAGGGCATTTTCAAGATCTTTTTCGTGGTGGGATACAACATCTCCTTCAGTGACATAAAAGCTCTTTTCTAAACAAGACAAATGGTTCTTACAGATTTTAACCATACAGCATGCTTTATCCTCCCCTTTCCCACCGCTTCCCCCTGGCCCCCAACCTCCTTGTACTTTACACTTAAAACAAGCTTAACCAAATGTAGCTACAATAAATAAATAAACATTCAGACTTGCTTTCTTGCCTCAGAAAGTAGAAGTTTCTGGGAAGTTGGATAAACCAATGAGAAACTGAAGTCACAGCAGGATGGAAACAGATTTAGTTAAAACTCCAGGAGCTGCTGTATCTGATGGAAGCTGAATGCTAAGTGAATCATCATGACTCAGTAAATAGGATAATGGTCTCCCCCTCTGGGATCTCTATTCCTGCCTGAGCAAATAGAAGCCTTGCTAAGCCTGCAGACAAGTGGAACCCAGCCTGCTCAAGCCTGCCTTGCAGGAGGGCTGTACCCAGATCTTTTCACCTGCTGCCATGTACAGTAAGTCTAGCCTGATCTAGTACCATCCCAGCTTGATCTGGATGGGTCAAACATGTGCCGCACATCTATCCCATGTACCATGTTCTTTGTCTTGCATGTAGAAGCCGTCTGAAATCCTGGCTCCTGTAGTAGCAGGAACCCCATGTGTTAAGTGCATGATGGTAGGGATCCAGTGGTCTTGAGGTTCCCTTAGCACAAACAAGCTTAGTTAACCCTGGTGAAAACTGCAGAAAAAAGTAACATGCTTCTGTACAACTTTGAATTGTATTTTTTAAAAGCATGTAGAATCATAGATTCAGAAGAGAGTGAGAGAGAGGAATTGGCTTAAGAGACTGAGAGACAGAGAGACCACTAATGCAACGGGGAGAAACCCAAATGCCATTTCAGGCAGCCACAGTTGCAGAAAAAGCTCACAACGTGCCCAGGTCCCCAGACAGAAAAGCAGGGGTTCGTTCACCTGGAGCAGAAGTGGCAATTCTGCAGGGACAGATAGTGCTGCTCCAGGACTCTTGAGTCGCTTCAGAAGGCTGAAACTACTCCAGAAACAACCTGATTGGTGTAGTGCTGTGCCTTATGTGCACTCCTGCTCTCTTTGTTGTAGGAAGATGCATCTCCATTTGCCCTACAAAAAGATGGCTTTGTTAGTCCTTTACATCTAAGAAATGTCCCCTGGGGAGTCAGATATGTAGATAAGGCAGGACCTGTGTGGGTGAGAAACCTACTGTCAAGTGGACTTGAAAATCACCTCAAGTGGGGGGTTTTGTTTCATTTTCTGATTGCTGTTTGGCACGGCCCTGCTTGCTGGTCTCTTCCCTCTGGATGTCACTGTTGTGCTCATTTAGATTCCTCTTCTTCCAAGCCTGGCTCATCTTGCCTTAAGTATGTGATTTAAAAAATCTTGTAAGAAGTTCATTTCCTTTCTTCATTGGCCTCATAGGGCCTCTTGGCTGGAAAATGGGAGAAAGTATCTGTCCAGACCATATTGTGTAAATCATTTTAAAGGGTGATTGCCCTCCAAGGATCTGCTGAAACATACTGGAGGCAAGCACAGCACCATCTGCTCCAGTCAACATCCTTGGGTTGTTGTCATCTTGCAAATGCTTCCCGAAGGCTTCCTGCTGTGGGTCTTCTCTGCGCAGCTCCTCAGTCCTCCCAGGCAAAGAGGTGATATCATGAGACACAACAGCAGTTGTGATATCTCCATGTGCAGTTTTTTTTTTTTATTGTCCCCACCTCAGAAGTGTCTGAGTTGCACATGAGCACAATCACATGCATTCCAGGACTTCAGTGTTGCAGCTAGTGGGCTAGCAGTGGGCAGTAGAAACCCTGCTTTGGTGCACGTCTCTGGTGTGGGTAGGAAAAGAGGTGTAAATCCTGCTCCTCTGAGAGACTTAAGCTCACCACAGCAGAGCCCTTCACATTTTGCTTTTGTGATGAAGAAAACAAGCCACAAGGACAGGTATGATATGTCAGATGAGGAGACTAATTAAAGATCAGACAAAGTGGAAAACAGTGCTAGCTGACACTCCTACGGGAGCAGTGGTGAAAAACAAAGGGAGATTTACTGTCTAGAAAACTGTGAGCAGTAAGGGAGCAGAAGATACATTTCAAATCTATGATTCAAAGGCAAGACCTGTCATGGAAGGTGGCTCATTTGAATCCTTTTCTCTTTCTGTCTTCATATTGCAATTAACTAAAATACTTTACCTGACCAGACTTTCTGCACTGAAGGAGGTGACTGTGTTTGGAGGAGTTTTTAGTTTGATTACTTCTTTTCTGCTTATGATTTGCTATTTTACTGCCAGATTTTTTAAACTTTTTTTCTTACTGATCTGATTGTAAGACCTCTTCTTTCTCTGTGTCTCCCTGCTGAGAACTGTGGGACTTAATGTTCCCAGTAAAAGGCGTCCAGCCCTGCCTCTGGTCTTTATATGCCCCAAATGGGCAAGCCGCTTGGGGGAGAGTGGAGAAGCAGGATAGCGAAAAAGTTTGTGGAAAATAGAAGAAGGATGTGCATGTTCTCACTACTTTGTACGAAGTGCAGTGAGATAGAAGGAACCTACAATCAAGTGCTATTGAAGTTCACTTTATAGGAAAGCTGGCTCTTCGCCTAGGCAGCTACTTTGAGTGTCAAGCCTGCAAGGGATGTCAGCCTGTATCTTGGAGCTTGAGGGGAGAGATGCCAAAGAGTTGTCCCAACCTCTGTAAGCTCCTGCCAGGGCAGATGTCCTGCCAGGTCTGGTTGGCTCTATGGGGGTTTGTCATGGTTTCGGCTGAATTGGCCAAAACCAGAATGACAGATGGCCCTTTCCTACTGCCTCAAAGAAATGAGAGGGAGAGATAAGGAGATTTATAAGTTTAGAAGGAACTAAAATATTTCAATGAAGAATTAATATTAGAATAAAAGGGAAATAATGAAATAGATACAATATATGCAAAAATGTATCAAGCTCCCAGGATGATGTCACCAGCGTGACACCAGCACTGGGGAATCCCAGACAGTGACGGATGGGAACTGGATTCCAGCTCTGGAGTCAGGAACACAGGGACACAGGGATTGGGATCAAAGGCAGGCAGACAGATAGGATCCTCTTCAAACATTGGCCATTGAAGAAATAGAGCTGAGCCTTTGATCCCTCAGCTTTTATACTGAGCATGGGGCAGATGGGATGGAATACCCTGTTGGTCAGGTTTGGGTCACCTGCCCTGTCTGCTCCTCCCTGCAAGTGGGACCCTTCTATGCTCTTTCCAACACAGCAAATTAGCTGACCGTGGTTGTTACAGCAATAAGTATAAGCAAGAGCCTCTCTGCATACTGTTCCTTGGCATGAAGTATAAACGCTGGTCTTATCACTCTGAGATCGAGCAGTTTTCTCCACAATGTGCTGTTAATTTCAGAGAGTTAGAAGAGGCCTTGGTAAGATGTAAAATTACTGAACAGAAAGTTGGTTCTGTTTTACCTCAAACGAGGACAGGGCTGTAAGGGACAGTTGTCATGATGCCTTAAAGCTGGAACCTGGAACTGCTTGGGTTTTTTCTAGGGTTCTCCTGGAAGGTCCCCTTTGACATTGGCCCTAGCTATGGCTTTCTTTTCACCATAGGATCAAGCCATGGTTTTGGTTTTGGTGGTGGGAACAGCCTGGGAGATAGGTAGGGGCAGCTGCATAAAGGTTGCCTTGCAGGGAGAAGAAATGCGGAGGCTCAGCTAACCCCAGACCCAAAGGTCACTCTAGAGCTGCTGCCTGCCCATAGACACAGTCTCAGCATGGAAGAAGGTGGTGTCCCTGGGTAGACCCTGCTGCTCTCTCCTGGAATAGTCATTCCAGCTGACTCAAAGCACACTGGAACTGAGGGTGCCATAGTAACATGGAAAATATGTAGTTGGGAAAGCATGACAGGTAATGAGACAAGGCTACATAAAGACCATTATAATTTAGAGTAGACACCTATAAATAAATCCATTGTGTTCTTATATTGTCCCATGTACAGAGACTATTACCATTTTAAGTAGTCTATGTGAGGTGGTGTATGTTTATTCTCTCTTGTATTATTTAACATACCTGTGATGATCTTGAATTTACAGTATTTCTGCTGCTTGTGTAAAGTAACGCTTCCATTGCTCTCCTGTGTATTGTTGTGTTGCCTTTTGCTTTAAACTTATGTATTCCTCAGAGCTTATATCTCCAGTTTCTTCTGCTCTGCCCCATTGTCCTCAAACTGTTACCTCATTTTTCCAAATACACTTGAAATGTTTTAATTTTGCATTCTCTAAATCTTTGTTGTTCTGCTCAAAGGAAGTCTCAGCCAATTAGCTCTTCCCACCAGCTAACTACGCAATAAGTAAACATATGATATCATCTTTGAGCCATGTCTGTTTCAGTGAGGTCCTTCTACAATGAGACCAACAGGTTGTCTTGTTTTTATTGGCATTCTTCTCTTCCTTTGGTTTTGCTCTCTCGCTTGACTCAATGTCAGTGTGCCATGTACTTATTCTTTTGTCTATTTTGCAAACAAATTATTTAAAGGCTCAAAATAAGACAGGCAACAGAACAACTTTTATTGTAAATAATTGCATAGAAGGCCATAGAAGTAATTTCTCCTCTTTGCAAATACAAACACTTTGTCTCCAGGGGTGGGATCTTCCAGTTTCACTGACTGCAGTTGCACCCAGAAATAATGATGAATTACATATAATGGTTCTATGATGATTTTCCATTTTGAATCCAAATGGGTTCTCATTAAAAGTTTTCTGAGCTCTGGAACTTGGCTTTTCTTTGTCCAGCTATAACATAGGTAGTTTCTAAATGGATTAGAAATCCTTTAAAGGTCAGGGAAATTCTTTTTTTTTCAGATGGCTAGCTGGAGCTAATACAATTATTAATTAAACTATATCATATTCTGGTCATTAGTTGCAATGATCAATGATTTCTTCAGAGACGGTTGTTCTATTAAAAATACATCAGTAATAAATTACCTTCTCTGAGGTTCTTGCTGTAAGATGTACCTAGCAGCTCTGACAAGAACTATTTTAATAACAAATGTGAGTTGCTGCAGTTCAAGCTTGAGACCAGGACTTTATCCTTGTGTGACCAATTATCAGGAACAATTGTCCTTTTCCATCCCTGTGAATATCCTCCCTGGACTCTGAGTATAATCCAAGCAGGAAATGCACATCCCTCAGTCAGGTGGGATTGTACAAGTCGAGTCAGGAAAACCATCCTTGCAGTCCCCCAAAAGGCTGTACACCTTATCTGCCTCTCTAGAAATAATAATGTGATATTGGGGTTTTGACTAGCATGAAATGGCACTGTCTGCAGCATCATTCAGAGCTTTCCTTCCCATTTCTCAGAGTAATAACTTATTCTTGACAGATTCTGTCCACCAAGGAAAAAATGGAAGCTGTGTGGCTGGATGATACAGAGCTTTCAAGTGTTGATAACGTTGTCATTCTTCAGTTTTGCTCTGAAAGGTGACACAATGTACAAATATTTCCAAAGTCTTATAATCTTGAAAAAGAAAAGTGGTCTAGATTTTTTTTTTTTCCTGGAAATATTTTCAAATATTTGGTGGTTGCATAAAAGGCCCCAAGAGGTAGAGAAGGGGAAAAATTGGGATAAATGAACTTCTAGCGCAGATATTTTTGAAATAATTCTATCCTCTACTGAGCAATATAAGATTATCTTTATACTTTCATTCCTGGGACTTCAATACAATGGAAATCGACTTCTTTGAAGCATTTCTTGCAAAAGAAAAATTCAAAACAAAAATTATAGATATTTTGATCTGTTGGTACATATAAAGAGAGGAGGACAGTGAAGAAGATAATTGTATTTTGAGATATTTAATGGTTTTTTAATCCTAATTTATCAGCAGGCAAAGTCATTCTCTATGATTAATCAGCTCTTAGAAAAAAATAATTAGTGACTAGCTCACAGTAAAAACAGAAAACTAGCAGTCAAGGATTTTTCTTTGCTAAGCTCAGCTTTATACATTCCTGTTCCAGTTATTTAGAAAAGTGAAGCATATTCTATAAGACTCCCAATATAATTTTCTAACCAATAGTTGATTGGTCCCAGCTGGGTGAATATGGAAAAGAACTGCAGATTTTTTTGGCATGACACTCACCTCTCTCGCATTATGATGCCCATGATGTGTTATTTACTGGGAAAATATAGAAGACTTTTTACTAAAATAACAATATTTGGGGAGCAAGGGACAAAAGCTCTTAGACAGATAGTAAGCCCCTTATTCCTATACTCACTGACTAAAATACAAACAGCAATTAAAAGCTGTGTGCTCCAGTGTAGTTGTTGCAGCGTAAAATTTTGTTCATTTATTTTAACAGTTATTGAAGAAGGAGTTGGTTACAGTTAAACCTGAATAAAGCAAGTCTTCACAGATGAGAGTTTGCTTATTTATTGCTAACTCTGTCTTAATTAATGGAGTTTCATTTAGTTGAACCAGTGACTCGGTCGTGCAAGAGAGTGAGAACCATTGTTCCTGCTGTGTTCTCAGCCTCTAGAAAGCACAAAGCAGAGAGGAGAAAACTCATGCTGGCTAATGCTGTGGCCAGTTCAGCACTGTAGGTGAGAATGCTTAAATATATGAATATTTGTGAGCAGAGCAGCCTCTGTGAGGAGGAAGGACTATGTATTTAAAATATGAAATGGAAAAAGCTAGCGGCAATCAATCGGAATAGGTAATCAGAAGCAGATTTGGCTAGGTCCAAATGAGGAAAAAAGGAGGTGTTCCCTTATCCAATTAAACTTCGGGACATACTTGGTCAGAAAAAAGTGTCACTGCACTAGGTTTTGTAAAGTGTCACACCTTTCTCTTGAAATGGGATAATGATTCATCTATCATGGGGAGAGAAGGACATTAAGTGTAATCCTCTGCTTGGCAGTTAATGTGGAGCAGCTGATACATTTGTAAAGGCTAATCTGGACATTCATCCTAAATGCTCCAAGCCACAAATAGTAATTACTGAATAACTTAGTCTGAAAGGGACATCTGGAGGTCATCTTGTCCAATCACCTGCTCAGATCAAGGTTTTGTCATTAGCTCAGGGTCTTCTCCAATCAAATTCTGATTATCTCCAAGGATGGAGATCCTACTGTCCCTGCAATGATTCAGTTTAGTGAACACAAAGCTCAGGAGGGTGAGAGGAAAAAACAAATGGGGGAAAAAGAAAAAAGGGAGTAAGGTAATTGTGTGCACTAAGATAAGGACAAGACCAAATGATGATTGACGTGCTAAAGAGAGAGAGGGGATACAAAGCTCTTTCTGTATCCCATAACAGCACAGCAGTCAGAACGTCTCAGACCAGTAAGAGGTATGTGAGGTGCATGGAAATAGTTGTCAAATGCTTAGAAGATAGATGCAAAGAAAAGAGGAACAGACTCTTCTAAGAGTTCACTATGAATGTAGCAGACAAGCATGAGAGGAATGCGTTGATCATTAGGGAAAATCTTTCTAATAATAAAGATCGTGAAACTGGAGTTCTGTCTTACTGTGGGCTCTCCATCACTGGAAATTTCACTATAGATGTAAATGCATAAACTGAGTACTTGGAAACGAAGTCCTATAGGCCTGATCTACATTTGTCAAATTGACTATTCTAAGAGTACAGAAAGCTTCATTTACATATATAGCAATGGCTGATATACTAAAAAAGAACATGTTTTGAAATGAAGTTCCCTTAAAAAAGGGTCTACTCAGTAATAAAATATAGGTTTTGAGGGTTACAAAGCTTTAACTGTTATCCTATTCTTGTTTGAAAAACTGATTTTACTTACAAAGCTAGTATTCTTCAGCAAATGATGAAGCCTCCTGGCTCTGCATAGTGGTGACTGAGTGAAAGGACTAGTAAAGCAATGTAGAACGTCATTATTCAAATCACTGCGCCAAATCCTGCCTTTCTAGAGAGTTAAAGTATTTTTTTTTTTTGGTCTCTGTGAATAGAGGCAATGATGTTATTTGCAGTCCTAGTGAACAGGCACACTGCACAAGAACCCTGGCAGTAATTAGTGCCTTTAGCAGTCCTGAGAGAGACCAAAGACTTAGCGGGCATGTAGACTGAATTATGTGTTGCAATTTCCATATGGATGCATTGGATGCAGCTGCAGTCTCTTGTCACCAGAGGATCCAGTGTACAGTATTCTGCAGAAACAGGATTAAGGGAGTTCATAATTGTGCTGTGGGTTCCCCAGTGCTCAGGTCCTTAACAACTCCTTTTCTTAAGCCAACATTGTGAGTAAAACAAATATACCGTGATCATACTATTATGCAAGTGTCAGCAATGACTCTGGGGGAGAGGAAAAGTGCAAACTGTGATCCAAAATCTTAATCCTGTAATTAATAAAGCAGGTTCTTGAAAACCATGACATTTGCCCCAGGTACAAAAGTTCACTTGAGTACATTTGCTGGTTGAATCAGGATCAAAAAGCACTTTGATATATGTGAAAGTGAGTATGTGTGAAAACCAGATTTGTGTCCTGCACTCAAGAAAAAGGTGGCATTTTTAGTAGCGATAAATCCATACCAAAACCTGCACATTGTTCAGCAATGTTTCTGTCACACATCTTCACTTCTAATTTAAATGTCATCTGTATGTCCAAGTATTCACATAACAGCACAATTCAGAGATTTTTACACTACCTTATTTCTAGGAAATAGTATGTGACTTTGAGATCACCATTTTGAGTTGCAGTTACAAAAAAAATGGGCAAGACCAAGTGTTTTGTTTTTAATTAGAAAGCAATGTAAGTTGTGCATTCTGTTTCACCAGAGTTCAATGTGTGTAAGTGATGTTTGTAAGGGTTAGAAGGGTGTTGGTGTGTATGTGAATGAATGAAACACATTAGTCTTGAAATAAAACGTATGCATTTGAAGGCAGGATTGTTGTCACAATTTTTTTTTTTTGTATTGCCTAATTTTGCACTACACCTCATGTTGTGATGTATAGACCAGGAAGAAGGTATTGTGAAGGTAGATCAGAACTGTATGAACTGTGGTTGATAGTGTTTTGGGTTTTTTTGACTGGAGTGCTTACAGGGAAGAGGTACTAATCGCTAAATCTTAGGAAATTCATTGCAGCCAGCTGGGTTGGATTATGCAGGATCACAGCTCTGTCTCTACCATGCTTTTCGTCACAGGAATATAATCTCTGGAAAGTGCTATAAATATAGATCACATACCTTATTTCTTATGTTTAAGAATTAAGAGGCAGGGAACTGTAAATATAACTAGTAACAAGAGAGGGTGTTGTATTATAGAAGTAGAATTTCTAGTGGCACCCTGCAAAAGAGGATCCACTAAACATTTTTCTGTTGGTTTTCCTGGCCTTTGCCACTTTTCTCTACCACTTGGGATAAAAAAATTCCTTTTAGTAGAGGGTTCTTTATTTTATTAGGTTTGACAAATTTCACTTATTTCTGGAACGTGGATATTGGGAGAGAGGAGAGAAGGCTAAAGACATTTATTTGGGGAGAAATGTTGAATAAAAACATTCTTTATAATAAAATGAATGTTGAGACTAAAATCGCAGCCTCATTTTGTTACCACATCAGCAAATAGAGCACAAAATGGGTTCCTGCTGAGGCACCCATCTCTAAAGGAAAGGATTGATGAAAGTTTCCTTGCTCTACTGTTTGTGCCTAATCTTAACTTCTGGGAATGATTTAGTGTTATTGCTGTTGTGCTGTGGTGTGGTGGCTTCTCTGTTTGCATCATAGTCTATAAGCAGAAAGACAGAAAAAGTGATTCCCAAAGAGCAGAAACATAAAGATGGACAAAAGATAGCAGATGGATGGATATGGTCAGATAAGGGGCTAACATGAAACAGTAAGACAATACTGGCTACTGCGACAACCAGCAATTCCTAGCAGACCTGCATCTTAGTTTCTAAGATTCTTAGTTGTTGCTGTTAAACTAGAAAAATAGTAAGGGAAGGATCTGAAGGTGGCAATTACTTTGCTTTGCCTATGTTTTGAATTTGTTCCCTCCAGGTGTAGGGGGGCAGACAAGGGACCTTAGAATGTGGCTCCTTCAAAATGTTACAAGAGAATGAAAATGTTATAGGTCAACCTGGTGTGGAAATCATTATTTTTTGTCACCACATATCAACAAGTCTGCATGTAACTGAGCTAGAAATAGGACTCCCTTTTAGTTTCCTCTTGCAATCTCCTGGCTCATTCTACCCAGTATGTCTCTGCTTCTGTGCCTGAGAATGGTTTTGGATCCAGCTATACAATACTTCATCAGCTCCAAGCAGCATATCAGCCCAGTTGTTTTTTAAAAGTGAATCATAGAATACCAGGTTGGAAGGAGCCTCAAGGAAAAAATCATGGTGTTATATATGTTTGGAGACTACTGTAGTTTTCTTCTGAGAGTTAGAGAAACTTACTTTAACTGATTAACCTCAAAGTCTTGCTTTGTCAAGTCTTATATGGATCTGCAAATTCTTTTCCACTGGCATTTCTAGAGACCATGGAAGGTTTCTACCATGCATTTCTTCAATTATTTCTGCAACTTTACTTCTAACTTTGCTGTTAACAGTTTCCTAAGGGGATTTGATTGGTTTGTTTATTTTGAATGAATCCTATTTTTCTAGCATCCCTTATACCTCCAGCAACCTTCAGAATTTCTTATCTACCTTTGCAGTTTTCCCTCTGCTGGTGACAGTAATCTCATTATAATCTATTCCAGTCTGTAGAGAATTCTAATGAAATCTCTTCAGTGTGCCTCAGCACACTTGTTAGAAAGGCAGGGTGACTCACACACTGAAGATTTTAAGCAGTGTTTGAGGAAGGAGAGAACTGGATAATTCAGAGAATTGTCATGGTTATAATGACAAGTGCATCGCTTTTGAATCTGCAGAGAAGGAATCAAACTGCTGGGGGTTGCTGAATGTTTTGCTGGGGGATGTGAGATATGATGCCTGCCTTTGCTGAGTATCCTTCATCCAAGAATTTCAAAACATTGCATGGGTGTTCAGCCACAAGAAACAGAATTAAACGCATGAAGTGAAGAGGAAAGCATACAGAGAAGACCCCTATAATAAACTGAAATCAGAGACCATGATGCAGTACCATGTCAAGTTTGCTACAAATTTGCTTGCATTTCTTGGTCTTATATTGCTGACTTGATGTGCTCACTGCACTCTGAATGAGGTATTAAATGCACTGAAGAATATCTTTCAGCACTTAAAACGAATGGAAATAATCCTGTTCAGGTAATTTGGCCAAGTCCCTGGGTGCCACACGTAATGCTGACACAAAGTCCAGTATGCTGAATTACCTCTCCTGGATACACAGGCATGGCAATATTTTTTTGTAAACTAAATGTGTAACAAAATCCTACTTACTTGCTTCATACTATTACTCTTTTTTCATAATTGAAATCCCATCTACTAAACTATATTAATAAATTGAATCAAGCTTAGCAGCATTCCTAAGGGGAAAAAGATTTAGATAATATTCACCAGACATGTATTTATTTAGCTAAGTGTCTCCATTTTATTGGCTTATATCCATGTGTCTTCTAATGTTGAGAGTATTAGTAATTTCTTTTGCTGTTTAAATTTGATTATCTCATGCTATTTAAAATTTATATGATCAAATAAAATACCTGTAGCTCAAAACTCTCAGGATACAGTAAACGCTTATTACTTTCGGAAGGCTCTTTGATGCTGAATGAGGAGCATTTGTCCTAACCAAGTAAGAGCTTAGGAATTTAGACATAGTGATTATATCTTCTGAGAGAGGAATAAAATAAGATCCATCTATCTTCTCTTATTTAACATAAAACTATATTTACAGATCTCTAGAAATCTTCTATATAGAAGGTCTTTCTAAGTAGAAGAAACCACACTCACCACTGCTGGACTTGGCGAGAACAGTGCAGTATACAAAGCAGAAAACGGATTTTGAAAGACGTGACACCAGCAGATTCTCACTAAGATAATGAAAATTGCTCCATAAATGCTGGAAAGAAATGAGCCTATTTATCTTCAATAACACACCCAGTTTAACTTTCTTTTCCCATTTCCCAGACCCATTAATTCTTCAATGATGCTTCCATCCAACACCTTCCGTATCACCTTCTGGTCTCAATCACACTTCTTCCAGTGGCATATGAGTAACTTTAAAATCACTGTTGCAATTGTACTCTCAAATCACCCAGTGACCTGGGATTCTCAGTGTACTCTAACTAATTTTATATTATTTAAGAAATAACAAGGTTGCATAAATCAAGGTATGGACAGTAGATGATGATTTTTTTTTCCCCATGCTAGTGTAAATGAGAGGCAGCCTTTCATTTTTCTAAAGGGAAGAATCACCTTGGATGAGCCTGAAAGCAAGTGCAGTGTCAGTGTCTCAGGATACTTATAATGATTAATCCACACTTGGACAACTTTTTAAAGTGTAGGAATTTCTTCCTCTAGCACTCCATTTCCTCTGCGTAAATATGTGTGGCATAGGTTTTACATTTTAAAAGCCTCTTAATCGTATTGAGAAACTGTTAATAACTTCAGGAGTGACCAAGTCACATTTTTGCCCCAAGTTGCCATCAAATATTGTTAACCCAGAGGGTTCTTCAAGCCAGCTCTTCTGTGCTCACACTGTGTCCTATTTAATCCCAGGGTGAGCAAGTTGCCAAATCAATGTTGCTAGTAGAGACCTCTGTCTCCTTTCTCATTTTCTCTTCATTTACTTTTGTTTCTGTCCGCCAAGGGTCAAGTCTAGGTCTAGTCATTACTTATCTATAAAAATGTCTCACCTTTTTCCTAATCCAATTTCACACTTGTGAAATGAATACTCCATCATCATTTTAAAAGGGAAGAACAGACTGAGCTGGAGGTATCAAGATCAGTCTTAGGGGATTGCTTTCAAGTCTGCGGAGACCTAGAAATATTGTAAATTACCTCAGTGCTGCAAAACACTTCCTCTCCCCCCTCCCCTCCCCCCAAAAAAATTAAACACTGTGGTGATGAGATGTAGCAGTCTGACAATCCTAGGGCTTCTGGGTGCATGAAATCCTCCACTTCAATTTCTTGCCAGTGCCATGTGGGCAAGAGTGGATCCACTTCCAGACCTGAATCTTAGTAATTTCTAGACTGAACGCTGTAATATTTTTACATCTGGATACCAAGTTTGAGGTGTCACTCTTAAATTACAAACTATTCAGTGTATATGGTAGCTATTATCAATTTAAGAAAATATTAAGAGCTGCCATGTACAAATAATTCAGGATGAACCAGACATTTGGCATAGAAAATAGGAAGCTAGATGGCAGGAATGGGCAAGCCTTCCTGATGTCACCACTTGCCTCTGTAGTAAAAGGCAGAATAAGATACAGTTATAGCATAGAGAGATAACTACAGAATCACAATTTCAGTGCAGTGAACTGACTCCAAAATGTTGGTAGCTCAGTGAGAGACTTTGGCTTGCTTGTGGTCGTGCTCTACATTTAACCATCCCTGAAGATAACTGTATTTTACCCCTTAAATGATGAGGCTAAGATTTATTATCCTGTACAATGCAAGGACATTATAGAAGCTGGCAGTATTTTTCATTTCAGTTGACTTACCAGAGGACCTTATGTTCTCTCAAGAAAGGTTCCCACTGCTGGTGACCAGCATTTGAAATTCAGTAACTAACTTAGCTGTATTTTTCAGTGTGTTTTACAAAGGTTTAATTTAATTCTAAAGTTACTGCTAAAATTCCCTGGTTAGCATTAAGCACCAAACCCTGCAGTTCAGATCACAGAACTCATCAGTGTTTCTTGTTTTTGCAAGTGGAAGGGCCTGAATTCTGATTCTGAGTCCTCACAGCTTTTTCTCTTCTGTTCCATTCATGCTTCTCCTTAGAAGTGTCCCACCCTTAATCTACATGTTATGACAGTTGTGCTTCTGGAACAGTTTCAATCATCTTTGCAACCATCCTTCAAAGCAGGCTGCAGATAAATTGCTCCCCTTAGCTTTTTTTCTTTTTTTATACCTTTTCTTGTACTTCTTAAATAAATTAGAAATGTTTTCTTGATGTTCATTTGGAGATCTCCTTCGTTCCTGTCTTGTTTATTTAATAAAACCGTTCTTGTTCTTTGTCCTAGTTTTAGTTTAGTAAGCCCTATTTTTAGTTGTCCTTCATGAAACAGGGATCAGACTCTTTATTTTAATTGTGATTTTGAGACTTAAGTTGTCTCATTATATTTAAAAATGAAATAGCTGCTCTTTTGACCATTTTGATTTCACTTTCACTGCTGTCGTAATCTGTCATATTCATATTGTTCTTTTAGACTGTGGGAGGCTTTTTTTCAGCATCCAAATCTGGTTTTGTACTATCTTTTCCCTTCATTGATGCACTCTTTGAAGCTAATGGCACTGCACAGAACTGTCTGACGTTTAACATAGCACAACCACGTTTCCTTCCTTTGCTTCTTCATTAATGTTTCAAATGCGGTAATTTTAATTTAACTCTATGCCAAGATTCTGATGGGAGGAGAAAGGGAAGATGCTTTCTACACTCACCGGTTCCTTGAAATCTTTTAAATGCAACACACCTGAGCCTTAGCAAATGTGGCATCATCATGGATCAGAGTTTTTGTCACTGATCACACAAAGTTCCTTGTTGGAAAAGGGGTAACATTTCTACACAGTATTTTTTATTTAAGTGGTAGCTCTAGCACTGTCTGCACCATGAATGCTACAATTCAGATGCATAGCATGTTTTCCCACCTGTTGTGTTAGATGTATCACCCATACAAACATCCCAGCTGGATAGTGTGAATTTCTTGGACATATTGTTCAGATCATCTACTGTAATTTTTTTTTAATGAGTCCCTTGTGGGAGATGGTAATTGCAGCAATTTCATAGCCTTTCAAGCCTACAGTTCATAGCAAAGTTAGATGTAAAATTATACATTACTTTACTAGTCAACTAGTATTGTTCTAAATTCTGCCTGATGTTCTTTGAAATAAACAGGGGCACAAATAACAAATAACATATTTTCTCTAGCTTTATGAAATACCTGGCTTGTTTTTGTATTTCAATGGATTTCATTATTTCTATATAAAAAAAGTAAAAGCAAAAGAGGTTGTTGAGGTCTTAGTTGCTGTAGACTCTGCCATGCAGAATATGTCAGATCTACATTTCGTTTAACCTCAAGGCAAAAATGTGGAAAATATTATAAAGTGCTAAAAATTATAGAAAATATTAGACTATAATACATAACATTAACTGAGAAGATGCCTTTGAATATCACTGGTAATCATCCTCCATTAAATGCTGTTTCTCCAACTGTACAGTATATTTTTTGAGGTATTTTTACCAACTCAAGTGCACATGAATAACACTTTGTGTTATTTCTTTCTCCATATTTGTGCTGCTTAATCATTTACCCAACAACCAGGCATTATCAATCATTTCAATTGTTTAGCCCTACCAACCTTTCTGCAATAGCTTTCAAAGAATGAAGAAGTCACAGTCTTCCTCAACTGCACTTTAATGTGTGGCAGGTACCCATACTTCATAAATGTAAATATGAAGTTTATGACTATTATTTTAGACTCTGTAAGCACCACTGGACTTCATGTTTGCCAGTGTGTCAGAAGTTTCTATATGTTTATCTAAAGTCGTAAAGAAAAGGCATTGGAAAAATGCCATACACTCACATAAAGAAGGTCTATTCTAAAACTTAAGTACTGAGAATTAGAGTTATGACTCAAAATGCGCCCGTGGCCCCAGTAAAAGCGTTTTTTATTTGTTTCCTTCCTTTTTTTTCTGTCTTCTTGCACGTCAAGGTCTTGATATGCAGTAAAAACTGGAGTTAGCTGAATTAAGTTTTATTGTTTCAAAGTGTTTGGCCAGAAAGCACTAGATCGTGCTGCCCAGGAACTTTTAGTCCCCTGAGCTGCACCAACAGTGGTCAGGTGCTGGCAGGGCTGAATTAGGGCATTGTTTGAGTTTTCAGTGTTTGAGATGAAGTCTGAGAGGGACAGGCATCCTCCCAAATACCAAATTGTTACTGCCTTCAACAGCACTGTTTTGTGGCATTGAGTAAGGTGGTGTTGCTCAAGACAGTTGTCTCCTAGTGTGTCTCGTACAGCTGTACCATCATGGCACTGCTTAACCGTGCTACAATTCTGACTGAAACTGAAAGACGAGAAGAACAAGTTTTAGGAGCATGAGGGTGAGAGGTTTTGGGAATACTGGGAAATAAGAAGAGTTGATGACAGTAATCTGAGGACCTTAATTTATCTAGCTCACAAAGGCAAGTGAAAGCCCAGCAATTTTAGTTCCCTTGCAGCTAGTCTGCAGTGGAGGAAATAAGTGAAAAAAGTATAACCATATGTGTGTTATACCCACACTCTCACACTCCTGTTTGGTTTCCAGCTCCATAAGTGCGCAGCTATCAACCTGACCCCCCTGATGAATGCTGCAAGGTTTGTTTTCTACTCGGCTGAAAAATGCAGCTCTGAAATGCAACCCTGTGAGGGATGAGCAAGGGTGGCAGTGAGAGCACGTTGTAGGACCTTACAGGTTTCAAGGGGAGGACATTAGAGGCAAGGAGGGTTGCACTATTGCACCTTTCCAGAGCACCCCCAGAAGGTCGGGCTGTGCCTGGCTGCCTGAGGGGGTTTTCTGGCATCAGCCTCCAATCTGGGACTGATTTGTGTGCCAGGGCTGGGAAAGGGTGGAAATGACAGTTTCAGACCTGAAAACTGAGTTTGGCTTTCAGAAGGAAGTACAGGAAAAAATATTCCCTGCTGTGTCACCTATTCTTGTCAAGATACACCAAGCTGCTCTCCATCCTTCAGTTTGGCGAGGATCTGATTAAAGAAATCTGTCTTTCCTTGGTTTGTGAAGGTTTGGTCTTAAATGCACTGAACCTTGTGGTACCAAATGTCACCATTTCTCTCACTGACTAACTCAGCAGGTGTAGGGAGGTGTGAACCAGCCTGTGTGACATCTGAGTGACACTGCTCTGAGGCAACACCGGCTTACTTTCTTCAAGCTGATCCTTCCAATGCTTCAAGTTTTCACAAGGAAAGGGGTTTCAGATCCTCCCCTAGAGTTAGACACAAGTCCCATTTTTCCCATAGACCTTAAACCTCTCCATTGACTGGCTGCAAAGGAGCCAAGAGAGCCATCTGCTGAGATTTCACTGTCAGCACTGGGCTTCATAGGGAGTGGTAATACTGGTCCACTCTTTAGAGGGAGAGGGTGAAAGTAGAGAGACTAGTTCATGATGGCTGCTGTCCCTGTACCCCAGGCTTGCTCTCTGGTAAGTTGGTAGTGGTTTATGCACTACCCTGAGCTTCTCCAACAGCTGCTCACAAGAGTTGAGATGTGGTAGGGTCATCCATCCCATCCGATTTCAGCACCAACAAGGAGCCAGGGCTTCTCCTTCACAGGCAAAGGTTTGGTGAAAGAGCCTGGGTTTTATGACTCCTGCTACACTCCCTTTAGCACAAACCCCTTCACCTTTCACAAAAAAAGACTTTTTCCTGGGTGAGGCAGCACTCCAGGCATCCAGTTCCTATTGAGCTTGCTGTTCAAGTGACTCCTCAGTGCTGCTCTTCTAGAGTTCAAAATCATAATCAGAGCTGTGTAAGAAACACATCTCTTTTTATGAGAAAAAGACTTTTTTCCATGTTCAAGATCCAATCTGTGTTGAAAACATTCAACTAATTTCTTATTTCTTAGATAATTTATCCAATGGCAACAAAAAGATTTACTATTGGATGACTCATTTCAGGACTTAGAGCTATATTCAGAGCTCATTCAGCCTTCACTCCTGAATGTCCTTCAGTGCAAGGGGCATCAATCATTTTAGTCTTGGAAGAGCCTATGCTCCTCAGAATTTATTTTTTTGTTCACTTCTGCTCTTTAAAATTATTTAGATGGGAATAAAGATGAAAACTGAGTGGATAGTAAGAGTCATGTACTGAAGTCCAGGGATTCTCTTTGATGCAAGAATCAAAGATGCAAGATCACTGCAAAATCTTTTCTGGCAAAAGACCTGTTGATTGTGGCTTTGATGTCTGACCTATACTAGAGGAATGAACTTCCTGTATCATGTTTTCTGCATTACTTGGGTATTTTTTTGTATACTGTGTACCATACCATGCACCTCGGATTCCCCCTTGGAAGGAGACTTTTTAGAAAATTTCAGAAGTTTTTTTTCATTTTGAAAATACAGAAAAATTTCCATTTTAAAATGATAATATAAATTATTTATAGAGCTTCAGATAAATCTCAGAGGAACTTCCTCCTTTGATGCTGAGATTCAAAAAGAGGACACCGCCATGTGGTCCCACAAGCATCTCAGTTCATAAAAGCTGATTTCTGATTTCTAGAGAGCTTGAATTCCCAAGTGTGTGTATTTGTATTCTAAAAACAGGAGTTCAGACTAGCAGAGGCAAAGAGGCAAGTAGGGATTATTACAGCTTCAAGACATGAAAAAGAGGGTGCAGGGGTAAAGAAGGCTAGATAAGCTTTCAATTAAATGAATGCAAATAATATGTGCTGATTTTCTAGTGGGAGATGAACATGAAGTGCCAGGTGCTGCCAGAAACCCAAGAGAGGGTGGAATGCAAGCAGCCTGCTCTCTGCATCACTGTCCACATCTGCATCCAGACAGAAGAGAGCAATAAGGGATGCTACCATGAGAGAGTACAGGGCTGGGAGAGGTGTGTAAAAGGAATTATAGAATTGCTAAATCTGTCCTTTGAGCCTCCTAAGTGCCACCAAATGAACATCCCAGTGACTCAGACTCCTACAGCCACCAGTAAACTTTTTGTGTGCTGAGAACCTGATCAACAGTTTCAGAAGTCTTGTCACCAGGGGTAGACCATAAGACACAGAATGTCTGCTCTCTCATTTTGGAGCAAGAAAGACAAGAAATCAATCCCAAAAGCAGAGTTAAAGTTAATTCTCTCAGTTAGAATTTATTCTTCTGATCTTATTTGTTCTAGATCTCCATTCTCCAACAGATACATGGAAATAAGGGGAGAAGCATGCCATCAGTGTGCCCATTGAATTTTTTTCCATTAAAGCACAGTTTCATTAGAAACATATTTGTTTATGAAGCTGCCCAGCCTTTGTTCAAACCCTCTCAGTCTCACGATGACTCATGACCAGGGATGCTTATATTTGCACTTCAAAGGCATGAAGGAGCAGCAGATGCAGTGTACAGAGCAACCTTCAACCCACACTGTGGCGCTAGGACATCACTTTGCTGACTTGAAACACTTCACAAATACCAGGGGGCAAATGGCAGACAACCAAGATTTTTTTTTTTTTTTTTAAATCTGCTAATGGCTAAGAAGGGACATAGATGAAAATAAAAGGGAAAGCCAAAGTGGACAGGTGATCAAGAGAAGCTCTAATTTCTCCTTCCCCCCATTTGTTTTCCCACCAGCTGGGCCACATGTAGCTCAGTGGAGATGACCTCTGTTTGCATCCTGATAATGCAGGGCCAATTAGACACACGCTTCTGTGTTGGAAATGTATCACCAAAAAAAAAGGCTTGGGCAAGCACAAACATAAGTTTAAAAAGGCAGTGTCCCACTGCCCACCTAATGTAGTGGAAGTTTAAACAGACCTGCTCTCTCAGTGATTGCTCTTCACAGGTGCCCTCGTGCAGGAAAAGTGGTTCTCAGCCAGGGCACGAGCAGGCAGAGGCTCTAAAGGTCGCCAGATGTCTTTAAGAAATGAAGATATTAATTCCTCAAAATGAATTAAATCCCCATCAAAGCTACTGGGGAGATATCTCTTGACTTTATATTATTTGATTGTATTTAATATTCTGTTAATTTGACAGATGCTTTCTTCAGAGTTTTAACAGCGCTTCTGCTCCAGGAAAAATCAACACTGCTTCTGGACCTGATTGCCTATTTCAGTGCTATCCTGTGGCAAACTATCTCACATTGTTTAACAGTTTAATTTGCTGAAGACCTTCAAACAAATTCATTTAACAAGCACTCGCTAGCAGTGAATATATATATTTAAAAATCATAGAAACACAGCTTTAAAAAGCTTTCAAATAAAAATGCCTGTGAGAAAGGCCAGGCGAATCAATGCATCGAAGAGCGAATAAGAATTAAGGAAAAATATTTAAAGTTTGGAAGTTGGAAACATGGGTGAGATCTTGGTAGAGAAGGACAGGAAGGTCAAGGAAAAGAAAGAAAGGGATTCAGCTGGGAAGCTGTAGCTTTCTCTCCCCCAACCCTGGACTGGTGTCATTTAGGTCCCAGTTGAGTTATATTACTCCAGATCACATGATTTCTTTCTTAGTTGCTCAGGACCTTAGCTAAGGGCTGGTTTGACCAATAGGTACTTCATAGTGCCACCTGGATACTCTGCAGCCTTTTAATCTTATGTCCCTTTAGTTTTTCATATTCATTTTGACATTGTACAATTGCAACTTCACTGAAGCAGGGAATCCCCAAAATCCGTCAAAAAATCTTATTCACTATAAAAAGAACCAATTTATGTTTAGTGGGATCTGACATTAGACTTCAATAATATTGTAATAAAATCTGTGTCCCCACCTTCTGTCCTTCACTTCCTCTTTCTCCTCCTTCATTTTTACTGGCCTTCATCCATCCCTCAAGTATATTTTCACTTTGATTGCTTTCTTAGTCTCTTCATTTCTGTTCCTCCTTTTCCCACATTTAAGAACCCTTCCTTTTACTATTTTTCTTGTGTCTTTATCTTTCATTTCCCCCCTACCCTTCCTCTATGTTTTATTATTTTTGCTGTCACCTTTTTCTTTGCTTCCATCCCTGCTCCTGGGGCTCAGTTGTGGCCAGCAGAGACTCTCCAGCAGGTCCACAAGTGGCTTACAGCTTTGCAGGGAGGGGACATGTCCCTGTGCTCTCCCCAGCTTAGCCTGAGAGCAGAAAATGAGCATGTTCCTGTCTCTCCCTATTGCTTCTCCTAGGGGAAAGCAGAGCAGATGCTGGGTTAGGTGCTCTTGGGACCACTTTCCAGCCTGATCAACACTCATGTTGCAGAAACCCTTATTGCTGTGTCCTTGGATATAGGGCACAGCATATAGGACACAGCAGTGACTTGCTGAATGTGAAGCTGCAACTGGGGCATGTGGGCAACCAGGGCTCATGCTGATACTTAGACCTCTGGTGAATTGATTTCAGTGCTGAAGTGTGGTGTGGGATGTTGCATCTGCTCACGGGTATTGTGTCTTTGGGGAGAGGATCTGTACTGGGAGGGCTCATTTAAAACTTTTCTTCTCCTGCAGTCTAGATCAAATATCTCGTAACAGGGAACATTTTTTGCCTAAGGGGCTTGACTGTGTCCTGCTAATAACAATATTCCCTGAATAGATTTTAACATATTTTTTTTCTTGTTCATTTAAAATTGGTATTTGGAAGTTTCCTTTAAATGCATTTAGACATTTCCCTGGATGATCAATTATCTCAATTCATGTAGTGTTCTCATGCGTAAGCGTTTCCTATGATGGCAATAAATGAAATTCAGTAACAAACTCATAAATTTATTAAGATCCCACAACCACAGATCACCATTGTCAGTTCGTATAATGCTTCCCTTGTTACTTAAAAGCTATATTACATGCCATTACATTTATAATCCCACTTAATAATAGTCTACTTAACAACCTCTCAAACATTTGGAACTGAATTTACAGTTTCTCATCAATGCCTGTCTGAGGTTTACTGCAACATTTCCTCTCTAAATGTTTTTGTGGTCTGAAAAAGGATTATTCTCATTGAAGTGTCACAAGCTTCACTCAGCACTCACTTATTTCTTTCCTCTTTATGTCTCTTTTTTGTTCTCAGCTTAAACCTTCCTCATATCTTCTGTATTCCACTCTAAGCTAACCCATCTCTATGTAGATGACAGTGTTAGGTCCTAGTTGTAAGTCTTTAATGCAAATAGCCCTAGATCCTGCACATAACAACTTCTGGGAATGCCATTGCCTCAGTAGTGTTAGCTGCTGTTATCTTGTAGAATAAACTTTATATTCCTGCTTTCCACTGACTGTTGCTATAAATACACAGCAGACTGAATCTGTGCCATCAAATCTGTCCTCTTCTAAGAGACCATTTCCCTCTGTTTATTCTCAACATCTCTCCCTGACTAAGGACCTCACATTCAGGTGGGTCAGGCACGTTGACAAATCAGGACAAGAGTTTCCAGACTGAAATATATGACCAGATCTCGCCTTGTGTTGCTGGCTAAGTAAAGTTCAGATAGCTTTTGCTATTAGAAAAGCCTCTGGAGCATGCAAACCACAGTGAACTGGAACTACTGGTTTGTACTGTCACCCTCTGATTTAGATCAGAGTGCTTCTGAATTTGCCAGGTGAGGCGTGACATGGGTTTTACCCTTTTGTCATGCTTTCTGCCGCCAGCTTATGCAGAAAATGTCTGACAAAGTTTCCCCTGTCTGAACAGTTTCCTGGGCAAGAACATAACTTCTCACATTTATGATGATTTTTCTCCCTGTAATGCAATATATCAGTATTACATTCTAACTGTAGCAATCCACTAACATCACAACATCATGCTTTTGGAAAGACTTTTATAGAAAATCTTGATGAACCTTGTTTGCCAGGGGCCAAGAAAGATGGACTGAGGTAACTGCTGAGCTGCTGCTGATCCTGTCTATGTTTTTCTGCTCATCCTGCCCCCAGCCTTTTCCCCTGGTGAGACCTTACAGGGCTGCTGGGAGACAGGCTTCCCACCTTTCACAGACCTCACTGCTGGGTCAGACTTGCAGTCAGACAGGGCTCAGCCTCTCCTGGGCTCCTGCCACCCAAGACCTGGCTTTTCCTACCACGAAGCCAGCGCTGACTTTGCTACGAGATAGGGCTTTACTCACGAAATGCTCCAGCTTTCATGGAAATGCAGAAGCGCCTTGTACATGATGCATGGTCCAGAAAACAACTCTTTCCCAGCAGTTTTTCCCAGCAACTCCTTCCCTCTTCACCTGGGGGAGAAGATGAGCACTGCTGTGTGATCGATATTGGCAAGTGGCAGCCAAAAAGCCTCAAAGATCACCAGCACAAAGCCTTTTCTACTAACACTGTTAAGATCAAAATGTGGTTCTCTATTCCTACAGCTGCGTGGAGTTTTAATGAGGGCTTTGTGGCTGGGGGGGGATTTTTCCTTCCCTTTTTGAAGCCGTAGGCTCCTGTTTTTTTCATATTCCTTGACAAAATGAAGCAGTGTCTCAACGAAAGTGAAAGAACATCTTTTTCAGCAGCAGAAAACCAGCCTGATGATTAATCTCTGCCACCAGCGCTGTCGCTCAGGTGCAGACAGACAGCCGTCTCTGGGTGCTGGTAGGTGGCCATCCAGCCGAGGGCATGTGGCCACCCAGCTGAGGGCTGCCACACTTCAAACTGGTGTAGCCCCTTCACCCCCCAGCTGTATGCAGCTGCCCTTCTGCTGGAGGTTACTGCCTGCTACAGAGGAACAGGCAAAGAGGAACTAAACGCATTTGGCTCTCGGTTCCTTCCATATAAAATCTGGCCGCTTAGATAAAAATGACAGTAAAGGAGGGCTTGTTAAGGCTTCAGGGAGGTTTGGGGGTGCCCTGCTCTCCCAGCGCCACTGCATGGGCAATGCTGTGGCAGGGAGGGCAAACACGCAGCTGAAGTTGGGATCACACCAGGTTTCCACAGCCCGCTCCACAGCCTTGCTTGCCGTCTTCACTCCTGTGGAGATGCTTCCATTCCCATCTGGCTTGGTCCTGCTCCACGAGCAGCAAGCTGGGCTGGAGCTTCTCCCGGGAAGCAAATGGCAGAAGGTGGGCAGAGTCAGCACAGCTTGACTCTCTGATCTCCTTTTTTGGAGGAAGGTGCAGGTTAATCTGGATTGACACACCGAAGGTTTTATCACCTGCAATGTATCGTTTGATAGAACTACATTGTATTGAAAGGTAAACATTTTCTGTATAGATAACCTGTAGCATTAGCAGTTTTACAGTTTCCTGAAACCCCCTTGCATGCTTTCCTCACATAGATTTAAATTAAGTGGATGATAATACAAATGTGATCTCTCTGTTTTGTCTTTGTGGATGCTACAGAAGGGATTATTTTCTTTTGTTTTTTAGCCTTGGTATTATTATGCTGAGGCTTTGAACAGCTGAGTTGCCTGCAAATTCATATTTCCCCAGAAGAACCATTTGGCTTGTCTGCTGATGGCAGAGAGTGCAAGTTGGCACATTTACAAAAGAGAAAGCTTATTTTACCAGCAGCAACTGTGTCTTTCATTCAACCTGGAACAGCAGACAGGAAAGCAAGGGACTGTTCAAGAAGCAATTCCAAGCAAATTACGATCTAAAATCAGCTTTGAAAGAACTGATGGAAAGCAACTATATTATTTCTTTGAGTTTTTCTTTTCCCATTTTTTCACTTTATTTTTTTTTAAACAGAATACTGGAATGAAACCAACTTTCATTCAGGAGAAAGCATATTGATTCAGTTTCACATCTTTCATTTTTTTCTCATCTCTGATTTGTGAGCACCTGAAAGGACACTTTCTGTCACTTCAGTAAGGTGATGTGTCCCATGTTTGAAGTTTGCATCACTTTGGCTCCTCGGTGATTTCTGTGGCTTGAAAGAATTTGTTTTTTCTTAAAGTATTATATCTGAAACAAGCTTTTCTTTTGTCTAGAAACATTCTTTTGTTTCTTTAATGAAACAAATTTTATTTTAGTGTGAGATCATCTTCCTGACTCTCTTACAACTTTATTTCTACTGAATGGAGGACTGTGTCCTGCCGTTACACTTCTCGGGAGAGAAAAAGTCACAGGCAGCAGAAGGTACAAAGCAGTAACACTGGCTAAACAGTTCCTGTTTCCTCCCAGCTGGTGATATTTGAGAAGAAAAGCAAACGTGTTACATGTGCCGAATACTGTGCCTTTGTGCTTGTACATGTGCCTTTTCTAGTCTATAACATGCCAAAATTTGCAGGAGCAGAAAACTCTACAAGAGTTTGAAAAAAAAGGGCCAAGGCAGTGACTGCAGTGCCCCCAGAGGTTGGGTGGTACAATTTCCCACCAAGAGATCAATTCTATAGTTTGCCTTTACAGTCTTTTGTTATAATAAAAGTGCTGAGGGGGCTGAGCGGTGATGTGCTTCTCCACATGACCATGCTGGCTGAGGCCACAGAGCCCATCCTGCTCATGGCAGGAGGATGCTGTTCTGGTGACCCTCCTCTGGTGACCACGCATTGTGGTGGCCGCATGAATGCGTGTCCTGTTTCCAGCTGTGGCCAACAACAGCTCTTTCTGGAAGAGCATAAAAAGCAGGACAAATGCAAAGTGGTACCTTCCCAGCTGCCAGTCTTTAGGGGCTTCCTGAACCAGAGGTTGCATCCAGACAGTCACGTTTCCTCACCACTGGTGGACATTCATAGTTACATGAATTTGTCTGATCCCTTTTTTAATTCATTTGTGCATTTGGCCTCTGCAACCTCCATGAGCTGTTAGTTTCACAGTTTAATTAGATGTTGTGAGGAAAGGTATTTCTTTCTTTTTGTTTTAAACCTGCTGCCTGATAATTGGGGTGCCTTCTAATTCTCCTAGTGGGTGGAAGATTGAGTAATTTTTCCCTGTTTACTTCAATTATCATTATAAACCTCTATTATCTCCCCTCTCAGCTGTCTCTTCTTTTCAGATGAAGAGTCCAAGTCTAATTAGTCTGTCCTCATTTCAGCAAGGCAGAAATCCAGCTCAAAATAATTGCCAAGTGCAATCCTAGCATACTTGTCCAAATCATACCTACAAACCTTTGGAGGTTACTGTGCTACTTATAAAACCAATGGACATCTTTGTAAGACCTGCTATGAACAGAAAGGGCATGTACAGGGTACTCAGAGCAGAAGGATAAAACAATAAATATGTAATGCTTTTTCACATAATGTCACTTTTGATCAGCTACTATGTGAAAATGGTAAAGATCAGATGCTTTGTGTATCCAGGAAACTCACATCTGGCACAGAAATGACTGAGAAGATGCCAAATAAAATATGCTTCAATTCATATTTCTGCAGAAGGGGATAAATTAGGAGACACAGGCTTTTAATTGACAAAGCTCAACAATGGGAGTTCTGTGGTGGTCTGTTGTTTTCTGACACAGTTAAATCCAGCTGCCAAGGAACTGATTGGGTTATTGTACATCTAGAGCTAAGATGTTTTTAAAGGCATTTATAAGCACCTGAGTGTAATTTAAAGCTGTCAAGATTATATAAAATCATGTTAGTAAATGAATCACAGATAGCAGAGTGAATGTTTTAGATATGCTTCATTGGAACTAAATGAATATCAAAATCCAACCTGTTTTGGCTAAATCACAAGGAAAAGAATTTGGTCCTTTCATTATATCCTTCTCCATGTTACAGTATGTGTTCTTTGCAAACTAATCTTTTAATGTTCGCATCCATTACAGTATGTAAAAAAAAGGCACACATAATTTCCTGTACTTGTGTACAGGAAAATCAATTTATAAACCAAAATCAATTTATAAATTGATTTTCCTGTACACAATCAATTTATAACCAAATCAATTTATAAACCAAATTAAGAATGAGATTGTGCTGAATACAAAGGGAATCTGCAGGCATGAAGCTACAAATCTGCTGAAATATTCTGCATAGATTTCAAGCCAAGTGCACTTGTTCTACTTTCCGTTGTCTATGCATGGCACTGCAACATACTATATACTCAAAATGATGCCAGCAATCACAACTCTTTGATGATTTTGATGTAAATCTGTGCAAAAACTGATCAGCATCTGGACTTCTGTTCAGAAGCCATTTTTCCATCTGACGGTGGTTGTATCCCACCTCTCAATCACATAAACTGTGTTTTCACTTTCCAGACAGCTGTTGGGGTACCAAGAGTTTGGGTTGCACCAGGGACTTTCAGGGCAGTGGCTCTTTGGGCTCTCAGGCTACTGGTCCATCCCAGTGTAGGATGTCCCCTTCTAGTCTGTAGAAACTGTGGAAATATTAGGGTACTGTTTGGAACTGAAGGAAAAGCAGATTTTGAAACATCTAAATCTTCTGTGAAATAAAACTGTCTTTTTCTATTCAGCTCTAATTATGAGATGGATTTCAACTGGGCATTTTATGATATGTAGTAATTTAATAACCTTTAGATATTTAATTTCTGTGATGAGTTCCAAAGTTTCAGAATACTTTTAGAATTAGAACGTGAATATTTTCAGGGTTGTATAAAGGAGAGAGGGAAGTTCCTAGATGGACATGTGGTATCTTAAAAAGATAGAAAATACAAGCTGAACACACAGCTATGTAAAGAAAAACAGCACGTGAAGAAAGACAATATAAGCAAAAATGGAAAGTGTGCCTATAAACCATGGTGACTAATGAACCACTCAGATCTTGCCTTTTTGCATGTGGAAAAATAGGACGTGAAAATGAAGACAGGAACCTGAAGAGTGATGCTTTGATGGTTTTGTCCTTGCTCCTTGTAGGCCTTCCATGAACAGACAGAAACCAGGCAGAGAGGAGTGGAGTGGCCCACGTGTGAGTGCCCTGACTTTGTTCTCAGAGGTACTTAATCCTGACCACCTGGAGCAGGTAAGCATCTTTCAGGCAGTTTCTCCACCCTGGAGACAACATTTGGTACACCTAACCTTGGGTTTTCTGATTTAAAACAAAACAAATCAAAAAACCAGTTGTACTGCCTTGCCTTATTTCCCCTTCATTGTCTTGCACAAATCCAGTGCAGCTTCATCCAACTGGGTATGAATTATCTCCTAGCTAGTCAGCAGCACTTGGAAAGATTGTGCAATAGCCAGCATCTTTTAAACTCCTTAGTATTTTCCACATTGTGAAGGTTATTTGTCCAGTGACTGGCACCTGCCTTCTCCTTACTCTTTTTTCTAAACGAATAAAACCCATAGCTATTAATATATTGAAGAAAGCTGGTCCTTCCTAGTTCTTTAAGAGATAATATGCTACTTGAAGATGGAAAATTGATTCTCAAACTCCTGAAATGGGGAGAAAACTCCCTAGTGCAGCAAAACCAATCATCCAAATGTTCATCCAACCACAAATTTAAAATTCATTCAGACTTTGGGATAGAGTCCCACGTCATTGTTTTCTTCTCTGCTTTTCTGAAAGCAAAGCAATATGCTCATTTATCTTAAAGTAGCTGTAGTACCCTTCCTGTTCTGGAACTGGTATATATTTCAAGGCACACATTTGAAGAAATATGAATCCTGGTATGTCATTGGTGGCTTTTCAGTCACCTTCAGGATTCAGAAGGCTGGCACGAGGGGTACTGGTTCTCCATGAGGCTAATCTCTTCAGTAACCTACAGCTGAACACAAACCTCCTGCAGGTAGCTGAAAACAAAAATTCTGAGGTTTCTGAAGTGTGAGGCTACTGACAAATGACACATGAAGGCAGATAGAAATGCATTGGTCTCCAGCTTTTATCTGCTTGTCCCTTACGAGTGCAAAATGGATTTGCAGTGCAGCTCAGGACTAACGAGTTTTACAAACACTGGGCATGGGTGTAACACCCCAGGCTGGGTGTCAGCAGGAAACAGATACTGACGTGGCAGCAATTTCTAACTCCTCCCTTTCTTTGTGCTGACCTGGGTATCAAGGAACAATCTGGGATACATCAGTACTCTCCCCAAACTCCTTGGAAATGCCTTCCATCTTATAAGTGCAATGCTGTATTATGGAGCTGGTGACCTGCTCCCTCGATCTCTATTGTGTTTTGGTTTTCCTGTTTGGAGCATTACAGGTGTGTTGCAGGGCATAACTACTGAGTAAAGCAATAAGGGAGGAAAGAATTAAAGTCAACACATAGAAGTAGGAAATGCATCTGGCAGGGAGTAAATCCTTAATCTCCAGCGAGTTGTGCTTGCATTGACATTTGTCAGTACAAAGCGTATGTTCTTACATGCATCTGCGTGGCTCCTGGTTGTTTTTATTTGATGTGTCTGTACAGAGACATTGCTTTCCCTACAGCAGTGTGCCCTGGGTAGGTCTGATCCTCTGACAAGGAGCAGAATTAGAAACAGTGGGGCTGTGTCAATATAGCAGCAGACACGCTGGGGTGGCAGGATTGTTATCAGCAACTGCTCATAATGCAGCAGGGCAGCTCTCAGAAACACCTGCTGAGTGCCAGGCCCTGAAAAAGTGGCATCTAATATAATCTGAAGCAAGCAAAAAGGTTTATTTTGGTCAGTCTGTGGCTCTTGTTGTTACAGATGATTCCATAATTTTGGAAATCAGATACCTCTTTATTAAAAAAAACACACAACTGTTCATCGAATATACAAAAGGTGTAGAAATGGAGGTGTGTCACATGAAGTGCTGGAACACAGAGCTTTTATATGACCATTTTGTGTGGCAGCAATCATGAACTTCTGTGCACAGAGAGGCAGGTTTTCCTTGCTGTGCTCAGTGCAGATCCAGCACAAGGAGAAAAATAACATCTATTGATTCACTGATCTGGTAAGTAATAGATTTTTCGGGCAACATCCCCAAAGAGAACAAGAAGAAGAAAATGTAATTTATTGCATGCTAGAGATGCAATGCAGAGACAGCAGATCCAGCAGATATTATTCTGTGTCTATGCTTCTCATTTCTAACAGCTACACATGTATTAGTAATTTAAAATTTGAGCCTTAATGAATTATACTTGCTGCATCTCACCTTTAACTCTTTAATCTACTAATTACATCTTCCATTAAAATATGACTAAAATCTCAGGAACTCATATAAATTTTAAAAAAGTAAACCAGATTTCACTTTCTATTTACATTATTTCAAATAATTGTCACAGGATAACTCAGTCACTGGATAGAGTCGGTTGTATCTTAATACGAAACGCCAAAGACTCGCTGTGATTTATCCACAGATGTGACAGGGGAAACTGGGAAACCAGCCTTGTATCCATTTTAAAGGCTCTGTGTAAAGATTCCCCCAGTCTGGTCCATCTCACAGTCCCTGGACACTAGTGCTCCTCCACAGAGCTCAAGACCCTGCTCCCACAGCAAGGGGTTTTCTGGCTCATGCAGATCACACTAATAAGTGGGTCAGTCGTCTAACTCTCATTTAAATTAACTGAGGCGTCAACTCCACTGCACCTGAACTGAATCTTCCCTTCCTTGAGGTATACCAAGAAGCTAAAGATCCTCCATGAGTAGGTGGGCCTCCTCTGCAGGCAGAGGGCATGTACACACAGCCCTAAAGAGGCAAGGCAGAAGCTCTGAGGACTGCAGCCTTTCTGCTGCAGAGTTTGCAGCCGTGGCCACTGCACAACACGTTGCAGGGAGGCTCCAAAGACCCATCTTCAGAGCAGGCCACTGGGGCTGGTCCTCTTAAATAAGCAAAAGCAGAACTAATCATTAGTTTTTCAAGGGACTTCTCTTTACAAATGACTATGTTCACGTCAAGCTGCTGGTTATGCTCAGAATGTATAAGCTGAAGAAAAGCAGTTTTCTGCAGCAAGTTCTGATCAAGAGTTTACTTTCTTCCTCTGCAGATCCCCCTGGATCTACTCCATTTCCTCCTGCTCGTTGTGCAATTAAGAACTGATCATTCGACCCAATACTGAGGCCTCTGTGGACAGGCACTTCATTTCTCTCATATCAGTGTAATGGCACGTCCCCACATCTATTCCCCCGCTGTGCTGCCATACTGCTCTGGTGAGAAAGTCATTACCCTTCCCAGGGAATAGCTACGTGGTGTGCAGTTGTTGAAGGCCTGAAAAGACAAAAAGCCATTACTTTTGAAACAAGAAAAAAAATAAATAGGAAAGCAATTTTTGGAAGCTGCAGCAGTTTTCTCAAGGACATCTGTAAATGGCACTTACTGCATACAAATAGAAGTCGTCAATGATGACAAGAACACAACAAATAAACAAGTCAGCAACAATGCCAACAAAAAAGTACTCTGCTGCCAAGAAAATACTTTATTTCTCATTAGCATAATTATTGCTTAGAGTTTCAACTCCAAATGTCACAAACAATTTAAAAGTTATGTTATGCTTAAATATTTTGTCATTTTTTGGCAAGAAAGCAGGCTGAGAGAAAGTAGAGTATGAATGCCATCACTCCCTTGTTCTATAAAGTCATCTCCCTCACTTGAGGAATTACCTCTTGTGTTGCCAGGTTGATGGCAGCTCCAATCCTGATAGAAACCAACATGACTCCCCGAAGTAGAGGAATTTGTACCACATTGTAGCAGTAGAAGCTTTTAGATTTTAAGCCACCTGATGTTGAAAACAGAACCAATGATTTTCACCAAAGAGAATTTCATACTAAACTTTTCACTCCCAGAGAAATGTTGGAAGAGACACAGAGCTAAGGTCTGGTCAAGGAAAAGTCCATAGACTTTGTTTTTCATAGATAGCGCTTCATCTACTTCTGTTCTCAAGTTCGTATCTAGGGACCAAGACAGACTGTGAGCAGAAGTTTGGTATCAGCTTGGAAAGAAACCAAAGAATGAGCAGCTGGGACTCCCTCAAGCCAGAGAAAAGAGAGAGGACAGAATTTCAGAGTCTTTCCAGACCTCCTCGAGGCACTGCTTTCAAGTGTGTATAAAATTATCGCGTAACCCTCCAAATGTAACCTTAGATTTAGGCAGTGAAAAATGTACATGAAGACAGTAATTTTTATCTGGCCTCATCCATTCCCTTGATCTAGGAATATAGGTACTAGTATTTTGAGGAGCAATGACATTCTTGAGTCTTTTACTCAACAGCATATTTCTGCACTTTCTGCTCTTCAATATAGTCCACACCTTTTCCAACAAAAATTTAAGGGAGCTTTTCTGGTAGTTTCCCTGGGATAAAAGTCCTGAAGTTGAGTGAGTCATGTATAATGTATCCACCTTCTGAGAAGTCCCATCAATTAAAAGCAAGGTATGCTGGAGGAAAATGCTCTGGCAGCAACTCGTCATCTGAAGGACCTTCCGGAGTCAAGTCCACCCTTGTTTTATTGCAGGGGGCTGCCGGGGCATTACCTTTGAAAATCAATTCTTAGGCATGACAAATGCTTTCAGTTTAAAGAGCGATGGACTGTGGTAGGCACCGAATTGCTGCAATGCTGCTGCAGCTTTTGTTGAGTCTGTTGATAGCTGGTGGCTATAATTAGCAGAGCCTTTTATGCAACTGTCATGTCCCTGAGAGAAATCAATGCTGCAGCATTGTTTTACCTTCCTTCCCTTACCTAGGCTTCTGTAAATTGAAATGCAAATGCAGCCATGAGCAGCAGGCTTTGAACCGTATTTTATAGAGCTTCACTAATGTATTACAATGCTTCAGCTGTAGTACAAGATGGTGGGGAATAAAGATGTATGCTCATATAATTTCCTGTGGAGACTTCAGGATTGGAAATCTTTAACAGGTTAGACAGATGTTGGTCAGGTATGGCACAGCGTCATTTATCCAGTTGGCTGGTTTAGAAGCCCTCCAGAGGTCCCTTTTTTCATTATTTTGCAATGATTCTGTTCATGTTACCTATGAATAGTTTGGTAAACTGGAGGACCAATAAAGCTTAACTAAGCTCTGTGTGGATTCCCTTACCTCTAATAAAGTGGATAGTGCTTACAATTCTTTCAGAAAAAGCAAATACAGAAAATTCTCCCTCCACATAATTTTCAGTTGTCGCAAATATTATAGGATCGGAATACCTCTGAGACCTCCAGAGATTTGATTGAAATTAGCTAGTACACTAGTTATTAGAAAAGAACTAACACACCTACATGCAAGCAAGCACAGAGATTGGTCGTGCAAGACTTATTACATAATGAAATCTGGTGGAGATGCAAAGCTGATGCAGCAACCTTATCTGGCAATTTAATAAATGACCACTCTGTGGGGGAAACAGGAAGACATACATAAGGCTTTAATTATACTAATTGTGGAGTGAATTTTGTAGTGCATTGAAGCCATGATTTTGTGATAATCAGGCAATGCAAAGCTATCAGATGCTATTCTCAACATTTTCTCATTTATTTTGTATCACTGGATTAGAGTGAAGGAACCCGAGTGTACCGGTGTATCTGATTCCTTTATATTAGGCATCACTTGTAAAACAACTAAGGATTGTAATAGGCACTAAGGTCTTATTAAATGAGATTAAAATAAGGCATGGATTAGTAGCATGAACTTTATGTGGAATTGTGTTTTGTATGCTTCGTTGCCATCTACACCTGAAGGCAGGAGGAGCACTGCAGGTGATAAACTTTTGCATGAGTTCAGCACTGATGATTTCTACTTAGAGATGGCAGAAGTCTCGGGGTTGTATTTGACGTTCTGTGCACCAACGCAAGAGCGTGCCCACTCTAACATCTCCTGTCAGAAAATCACAGGAGAATGTACCAAGGAATGTCAGTTACGTGTGGTTTTGTATAAATCTCTCTCTTAATAGTGAAAAGTAAAAGGGGAAGTACTCTGAATCTCAGAGGTTGTTGCAGACAACCAATATGAAATGGGTCTGATCCCAGAAAACATGGAAGAGAGATCACATCAGTGAACACACCCTTGTTAGGGCAGACACTGATGCATTTCATGTCCTGTGGAGAAAGAAACTATGCCTATTTTCCCACATCTTCTGCTGACACAAGAGGGAAAGCCAGTAAAGTTACAGGAACCACACTGAGACAAGGTCAGAGGAGCTAATGGGACACTGTGTGAATCTACCTAAAGAAATGCAAGGTATTAAACCAAAACTAATCAAGAGATTGCAGCTTGACTTTCTGCTGTGGTCCTTGCTTTTCCCAGTTAGTGCCCTGCTGGTTTTCTCAATGTGCATATATATAGTTTCAGACAAATTGGTTCCCGGGTTTCTGAACAAGAAAGGTGTGGATGACCAACCAGTATTCAGGGAAGAATTAGATGGAAATATTTTGTTCAGCTATCTTTCATTTGCTGGCAGTAGGTCTTCCTTCTGACTAAATGCCAAAATGCTGCCTGTAGAATAGCAAGTGGGATGTACACGGGAGTTCAAGGAGTCTGTACACAGGAGTCTGCAAACAGGCTAAGAAAAAAAATAATGGCTGCTGGAGATTTTTCCAGAGATGCTAAAACTGTTAAAACTGCCACTCAAGCTTCTCCTGACTTCCTTTGCCCACATGCATTAAGAGGAATCAACCCAGGGAAGCCATTGGGTTTGGATGTTCCTAGCCTGATTCCAGCTGATTTAATGGGTAGGAGGCCAGTGAGAGTAGTCTCTGGAAACAGAGCCTAATGAAGATTACCTGTCCATTCAGTGGCTCGGGACCTTCTTTGTCCCATCTTACTGATGGTTTTTGCTGGTCTCTGAGGTGGGAGGTGGTGATTCCAGATTGAACTGGAGGCCTGAGATCTCTACCCTTGCTCCAGTTCAAAATGGTGAGGGAAACGTGCTGCCTGCGTACTGCTCACCTCTTTGCCCTTTTCTGGGATGTTTCTGCAGAGCTGGGAGGATGGGGAAGGAGTACTGCTGGAAACAGCAGCACATGGAGAGCTCTGTTTTAACCAGGCTGCTTAGGAGGGGCAGAGCAACCAAGAAAACACTTTCTCCTGGGTTTGTTGGTATGTTTGGTTTTAATTAGCAGTCTGTAGAAAAAAACTGCATGCAAAATAGCTTTTCCCTTGTTTTCTTAAATTCCCTGGTGCCACCCATTGATAGCCCATGGTATACTAATGCTGGATACAAGCCCACAGTAGCCAGGGTAGGTAGCATTTTAATACTTCATACGTTGTCTGCTTGTCAGACCTGTTTTCTCTCTTTTCACACCGGTACACCAGGGCTTTCCTTACATGATGACTGGAACACTCCCTCCAGACTACCTTGTGAACAGTGCTTTCCGAGGGGATGCAAACGATCCAGGATGCATAAATCTTCAGCAGTGAGGGAAGAAGGTAAGGCTGACAGGCCATGGAAGGATGAGCCACTGGTCTCTGGATATCTTACTGTCTTGTCTTCCCACTAGCTATTTTTGTCAATTGATCCTATTTTAGGAACATTTTGAGGTATACCAACTCTCCAGTGCTCTGGAGAATCAAAACAGATTCACGGCAGGGATCATTTCTGCTTAAGGGATTAAGGCACAAGGAGAAAATAAAGAGGGAATCACTTTTGAATTCCTATTCTTTAGATGTATGAAAGGTGTTTTCTTAGCCCTGGGGTCAGAAAAAAACATATCTGTGCTGATATGCACAGATATGTGCATTATGTGTTACATTTGCTTCATCCAGCTGCTGAAGAGAAGAGGCTTCACTATCTTTGAAGTTCACCCTTTTGAGCTTAGAGCTGGTACAAGGAACTGAAGTGGCAGCTTTGCCCTTTGAAGATGCCTCATTTCTGTCTCAGAGTTTTCTTCATTTTTTCCCTTGTAAGCTGATGGAGTTAAGGGAATACAGAGCCAGTGTGAACTCAATATCTTACGCCCTGTTAATAAGAACACTATAATAACCTGAGCAGAGCAGTAGCATCAGCAGCAGTGGGTCTCATCATATCCATTGCTGATGGAAACCATTTTATTTCCCCTGGTTTCTCCACAGAGTTTTGCAGTGTGAAGCAAAGGGGGACTTTCATATCACCTGCATCAAGGCACTGGCTTAGATGCACAGATAAATGGGTTGGCTTCCTTCAGAGAGTCCTGGATCTTCTTTTATACTATTGCATTCTGGAGGTGACTCCCTCACCATGTCTACAGAGGGATGCATCTTGTAACTTAGTGCTGCCATTAGGTACATAAAGTCAGATGTTAAGAACAACCTACAGCGCTCCATCAAATCCATGTAGAATCCACAATTCCTCTAGCTCCTTTGAGATATTTATTACTGGAACTATTATACCATATTTTTTACCTTTTCCAATTACTCTTTCTGTGTTTTTAATCAGCAATTACTTTTTGGAGCATCACTCTGAATTCCTGATTCAGAATTAAAAATTAAAAATTAAATAAATCCTGATTATTCAAACTCCTTTTCTTTATTTAATACACTATAGACAGATGTAAAAAAAAAAGAAAAGTCAACCTCTCCCAACCATTTTGAATCATGATTAATTTCATCCATTTCTCATTTTTAATTGCCCTGTTATCTTTCTAGCTCCATTCCCACTCCAATATATTAGGAAAAAAAAAATAATCCAAACCAACCTTCTGGTTCCTCCTAGCCCCTTTGGCTAACAATAACTCATTCTGGGGTTTTAATTGCATTTTTAATTAAGGCTGCTACAACCCTGTTGGCTCTGAGCCTTTCCTCATGCACAGTATGTTTTAGCATGCAATGCAGTGCAAGCTAGTCGGCAGGGACAGCCTCTCACAGAGGCTATAGGGACAGAGTGGAGCACAGAACTCTGTCTGCTTTAAGAACCTGGGCAGGGAATAAGGAGATGTTAGTTAATTTGTTAACTGTTTCACACGTTTGGGTTTAGGTTAGTCATCTCACTGCTGCCTGTAAAATATTCTCTATCTTATCACCTAATTGTGTGATTTATCAACATCTTTGTGCCTTGATTTAATCCCCCTACCATTAATCAGTGGATTCTTTGCCATGTGCCCTCACAGAGACACCAAACAGCCCTCCCCTACCCCTGCCCTAGCACTTCTGACATTTGTAGGATGCCAGGAACAGCTTCCTTCTCCCACTTGTGTGCCACAATCCCACATTAGCTGCCTGCCCGCACCTGAAACCCTTATCTACTGCACAGAGCCTGAGAACAGATGGACTGATGTGGCTGCCCCTTCCTCTACATGTCTGCACATCCTTCATGTGACCCAGGATGGGAGTACATTCTCTTCTGTGAAACAGAGACATAACCCGTCCTGCTCCTGCTGGGAGTTGCAGTTGTACCACTTTAAGCAGAGCAGTCATACATCATTAACGCCTAGCTAGTCTAGAGGACACCTATTATGGGGGGGTTCAGTGATTCACTATTACTTCACTGTGTATGACTCATCTCTCTCACTCTGCGTTAACATAAAGTCCAGACTTACGTTAACAGGAGTTGTGTTTAAACAGTTTTAGGTGAACACCCTTGACACTGTGGTCATTAGAAATGGCATTATTTCATTTCTAAGAGCACAGAGATTTTGACTTTCATATCCTAGCCAAATTCTAACTTGAGTATTTACTTTTTGCATCTCAGAATGGTTTCTGTAATTTTTACTGGCAACTACAGTTTCGCTTCCTACACTAAACCCTATTGGGCTGCTCATAGAACGGACTTTTTAGGTATTTGTATATTCAGAAAATATTTTGAGAAGAAAACCCAGTGTGTCATGTTCAAAAATAAGACTATTTCTTATTAGTAATTTATATATTCCTCTGACTGTTCTGAGAGGTACTGGTGTTTATAAAATGCTCTGAGTTTCTCTGATCAAATGTGAGCTGCAAAAACAGGCACTGCTTTTAAACACAGATGAACCTGAGGTGTCATAATTACTCTGACTCCAGATTCAACAGATTTCACCATGCGTTAGAAAAAACGTAAGCTACTCTATGACTGCAGGGTAATTAGTTCAGCAAAAGCATGATGGACTTCTTGTAAAACAAGGTAATATAATTAATTATTTCAACCTCTTTAGGAAAATCTGTTCAGGAAGAAATTCACTACCTAAGTTTCTCACTGGCAGCCAGGAGCTTTTGACAACCACCAAGCCAGGAGCTGAACTCAAGCTCGGGATTCAGGGTGCTGATATCAGATGAGCCTTTCCCATCACAAACCCCCTGGCCAGACCCAGAGGAAAAACTGATCACAAGTTGTAGCCCACAGGTTCGCCCTGCCCGAGGGGGACAAGCCTAACAATGAGAAATGGAGAAGATGCACAGAATAATTCTAGGAATAATTCACAAATAACTTTCAAGAAATTGTTAGCATTTCAAAGTTAGTTTCCAGAGAAAACCTACCCACTCTGATATGGCACCCAGCAAGGTTTATTCCTGTGAGTCTAGATCTCAGAAGATGTTTATCCAACCAAAGTGTCACGAATTAGATAAGTCCCAAATACCAACTTTTCAGTGGCTCTTGTTATCTCTTGGAGTCATCCATATTCAAAGGCATTCCCATGAATAAAGGGACTTTTTTCTCCAAGCAAGAAATAATCACAGGCTAATATTACATAAATAACAGTAACATCGGTTCTTTCCCTTAAATCCATACAGGATCAGACAGAGAGAGTTTAAAAGCAGCAGAATACCAGGATACAAAATGTAAGTGAGGCTTACCCATTCACCACAGCTAGTTTTTCTCAGATTGCATAGACAGCAGGTGTTTTACCATACCTTATACAATCATGCTTAGTAAGAACTTACTCAAGCTACCACCAAGGTCCCTAAGTTCCTCACTGAGAATCACCACTGAAGTGCAACCTTTAATCTTTCCTTACCAAGGAAAAAAAAAAAAGTGAAACAAGGGAGTGCTTTGGGAAAGGATGAGGAATGTATAATTATAGGCAAACTGCCCTCTTCCTGCCCTCTTCAGCTAAGCTTTGCTGAACCATGAATAAGGGTCAGTGACTAAGAAGCAACAGATCTTGACAGTGTTTCAGACTCATCAGACTTAGTGCTGTAAAAGCAGAAATGTATAAATTGAGATGGTTTCAGAGAGGGACTTAACATCTCCTGACAGTGCGTTTGCAGGTCTTACCAGCTCAGGCACAAAGCCCTCTAAAAATCACTACATTGCTTCTACACCCAAGCTTAACACCTACATACATGCTCTTCAGCAGGAATCAAAATCAGTCCTTGTGATGTTTGTCCTGATGACTTACAAAGAGCTTTAGTCCTGGTTGTAAAGAGTATTTCTGCCTTCTGAGCTGCTGGGACAGATAAATGACAGCAGTATTTGTAAGCAAAGGTTTTGGCCTCCATAGCTTTGGGAGGTAAATGAGAGCCAAGTTTAGTGATACTTCTTAGAACTTCACCAAGACACTTTTGGAAGCGTTTAATGTGGAATTATTTGTAGATCCCTGTTGGTGATTAATTAATATAGTTTCATAATATTCACGCTTACTGATACACACATACTATTTTTTTTCAGTTGTTTCCTTTCTATTTTTCCTTGATAGTGAAAACTTTGCTTTGTGTGTGTTTTTCTCTTTTTTTCTTGTCATTGCTTTTTTTGTTTGAAAGATCAATTTAAAAGAACTGTTTGCTACAGCCATATTTATAAGAAAATGATGACCCTTGCAGGCTTTTGAAGCACCCTGTGGATCTTAAAGGAGAATTGCATTTTCTGTAGAATGTTAGAGGAAGTCTCAGAAGTATCAACAAAGAATATTCATAACTGTTCAGAGGTTTTAATAGTAACTTTCAATAGAACCTTTTGAATGTGTCTGTAACTCTCTTGAAACAATAATAAGGCACCTTGGGACAATTTTAGCTTACTCTATTTGGTGAAAGATTTGTTTGTGCTCCATTGCCTTGAAAGTTTATGGTCTGAAGACTAGGTTGTTACATGTCCAAGACCCTTCCCTTTACATTATTTGTGCAATATTTATGGTCCTTAGCATAAGCATATAGGCAAGCAAGAAAATTAGGTATTATGTATTTGTGTTTGAGAAGACACAAATGATGTGTCTGAGAAGAGATACAGGTGAGACTTCCAAGGCTGTTTCCAGAAGGGAAGGTTTTAACACCTTTAAGTAATCTCTGTAAACCTCTCTTGGCTGCTTCATGTCCTTCGCATTTTCTGTGTTCATCTAATTTGAAATAACTGGACAGACACACTATTATAGTTCAATCTGTTCTTTATTATTGATTTTTTTAGGCTGACATATGATTTTCTCCCGTGGCTGTTTGCAGCGACAGGTCTTTGGAGACAGGAGTTCTTGATAAAAGAAATCATGTTGTTTCATCCAGCCACATTGTCTGGAAGGCAGGAGGGCCAGGCAGGCTGGGTAACCCGACCTGCTTACACTGGAAATGATGGCTCTACCTACATGACAATTTAGTGAAAGTCCACTGTATATGTCCTAATTAGATTTGAAATATCTGAACTCACCATTGTATGGTATAAAATGTGCTAAAATGGGAGATGTTGCCTTATCTACCTAGTGTCAAAAATGACAATGCTTTTTTTTTTTATGCCAGAGTTTGAAGTTAACACTTTAATTAGGTTAAAGTTTCAAGTACAGTCAAAATTTATTTAGACTGAGGTGTCATTTTTACAGTTCATTCCTGGCTAACAAGGGGAACTATTTCTTCTGAAAATCAGACGTTCTGAAGGGAAAATATTTCCAGTGCATTATATTTCAATTGTTTTAAACACAAACCCAGCAGTAGCAGAACACCTGAGAATGAACAATACAGGGGAAAAGGGGGGCTGCATCTCTGCTCTTCTCAGAGCAGAGGTGGGAGTCACCAGGATTGAAAATGAAGGTGGGATAAGCCATTTGCATTGGTCTTGTTTGCTTTGGTTGATGCTGGCTAATGATCTGACCTTCTGCATCTCCAGTCCCTGTTCCCTCCACTCCCTGTCACTGCTCAGAGACTGATTTGGGGCCATATCTGAGCTGGTGAGATGTTAGAAGTGGACTGGAAGATGAGAGGAAAAGGATGACAGAGGTTTCCCAGTGCTGTGGCTGCTACTACAGGAGTGCGCATCACCAGGACACGTGGAAGAGATCCAAGGTGGCCAGGGGACACAACAGCTATCTCGTATCCCTCCCCTCTCCCTGGCTGTCCACCCTGCTCCCACACTATGGGGTGTAGGTGTACCCAGAAGCTATTAAATCACAGCAATGTCTTGATAACTAGCAGAAATATCGATACGATGTTAACAGTTTCTTTATGAATCAGTTTTTACTCTTCAGTTTCTTTTTCAAAGAAACAAGCCTCAACTTGGAAACAGGCATCACAAGTGGATGAGTAAAAAACCTAACATTTTAAGTGAGGGCATTATTCTGGTATAGTAAGAAATTAAAAAAAACAGCAATATCTGCTCAGTTAGCATCTCTTTTGCAAAAGCACAGCTATATAACTATTTTTCTTTTCAATAATCCCTTTCTTTATTTGTATAGTAAAACCACAGAACAAAAGAAAATATTACAATTGTTGAAATTCCACTACTTGGAATTGTTTAAATGGAACAAATAGCATTTCATATATACAAACATCATTTGTAAAACATGAAATACAAACATTTATAGTAAAATTCTGTACTATCCTTAGCTACAGATGAATCATTTTCCTCTCAAACTTACAGAACAAAACAATACATAGAGAAAAGCAAATGATAACAAATTATGCTACTGGAATGAGAGGAAACCAGTCAAAAACTGCATCAACTATTAGATTATCTTTTATAGCTAATACAAAGACATACTTTCCAGAAAGCATGCCATGGGGTGTAATTTTCATAAGAGGAAGGCTAGACTCTCAAATGATATATTTCATAAGGACTACAGTCTGCAGAAATGCTAAAATGCACTGAAAGGAGTGACATTTAAATCTAATTATAGACAGATTTTCAAACTCAGCAGACAATGTAATTTCCTCTGTAGTTTAGTGAAGCTATATTTAAAATCATTTTCTTGATTATCCTACTTTCATAACCAAAACCATTTCAATATAAAATGATGAAGTGAAAGTTCAGTTTTCTGCTTTAACATCAAGCAGAAGAAATATGTCTTAGGGAGTTCATTTTGGGGGCTGGAGGGGAGATCTTTTCCTGCTGCAAAGCATCGTGCCATTTGTCAACAACTTAAGATATTAAAGAAGTACCTTGGGAGCAAAGTCACAAAGCTATATCGCACAATTGTTTGTAAAATGCCATAATATATATTTTTCATAAATATTTAATGCTTTAGGATAGTTACGTCCAGCCTTTCTTTCAATCTGAACTTCCCAGAAGACAGGCAGGATTTATACAATCCTGTGGTAATAGCACATTTTGTTCTCACAAAATAATGTCTATCTGTCACACAATATGAATGGGAACGTCTCAGCAGACAGAAGCCTGTGGCTAAAAATTTCAGAGTACCTACCTTTAAGTTTCTGAATTGGTGTTTAGGAAACTTAACCACAAGCTCTTGGCTTTCCTAATGTGCCATGCTGTTACAGATCCTTCTGTGTAACCCTTCTTTGGGTCTGCTGTCCCCTTTGCCTGGAGAAATAGTCATCCATGAGCCACATACTGACATATGGGAGGAGGCAGCATGCCAGCAGCTGGGGCATTCCCAGCCTATGTCTCCCATTCCCACCACAGCCTGGACACCATGATAAATGGCTAAGGCCAGCTCTCCCAGAAACGTTATGCTGGAAGGTAAGAGCTGCACACCAAAAGGATTTTTCTTTCAGTGAACTTCCACTGAAAACAACTGCTGTTTCTTAGTGGAGGATAATGGTGGGAGAAGCTGCGTCATTAGCAGGGAAGGGTGTCACATAGAAAGGGTCAGTAGTGAGTGTTAATAGAGCAACTGGGACACGGATGAGTTTTGGACATGCCTGCATGCACGCAAACATCCAGAAAAGCCTGCAGGAAGTACTAACAGATAAAGAGTGTGGCCCAGAACAGAAGTAAGGTAAGATCCCACCAGGGACAAAACTCATTGGCAGAGGCCAGCTTGGAAATTGCACATCCCTCCCACACACTGCTGAAAAATACACTTTGCCTGTGCTTTGTACACAGACTTCTTTGCTGGCAGCAAACACACAATTCCATCATTTTCTCCTGCAAGCAGTGACTTCAGTCAGGAGACAGGTAAGTCTGTCAGGTGATTGCAGAAAATGTGCTGCTGTGAACTGTACATGTCAATGTCCTGATGATTTCAGTAGAGGTTTGCTGGCAGTCTTCCCTATGTTATTAAATGCCTGTCCACATCTCATGATGAATGGGCTTCAAAAAGTGATCTTCTGTTTCTATGACTCCATTTTCCAGATACAAAATGAGCAAAACAGAATTTCCTCGCTCAAATGCTGTTGGGAGATTAAAAGCACTGAAGATTTCTCTCTTTTCAGTGCTCAAAGTCTTTAAGCTACTCAGTAATTATGGCACAATAATATAATAAAATAACTTTGATTTTTTGGTGGGTGAATAGATTTTATAATAGCATGAGGTTAGAATTAGGCAATAACATAACTGAGGAGAAAGTTTTTCACAGCCCTGAACCTAATTGCTGTGGTTTTTTGTAGTAGGAGTAACCATTATCATTTTCATCATCAACACAGTCCCTTACAGCTTTTCCCATTCTGTGATTCTTATTATTACTATTAACTGACAAGTAGCACATCTCTTCCAAGTGCATTGAACAGTTTAAGGCAACTCCACAAGATCCTTTCATGTATTTTGGCTAAGGAACTCTTGCCTTTACATTCAGAGAACATTCAGCCTCTTAACTACTGAATGTGTATTCCTAATCTTCTCATGCTTGTTTCCTTTGTCGCAATTAGACTGAGAATCTTTTGAGGACTGAGGGGTCTATTCAGCCCTAACCTAAATGCTTAATATCAATGAAACTTAATGTTTAATATGTATCACTATGCGTTATTCTTACAAAAATCTTTCTGGAGCTTTTTTTTATTACAGTCTGATTCTTCTCTCTTTCTGTTCCTTGGAACATATTATGTCTTAGGTTTATTATAATCAAACCTCAAATTAACTAAAGAAGAGTATACAGCTCATGAGCTACTTCTTCTATAAAAAATACTTTCCCTTTCAATTCAGTAATGGATTCTGGATGTACTGAATTTCATTAGCAGATTCAGTTTTGCTCACCAAATTGGTTTGCACTGTTGTAGGTAAACTGTACTCTGTTTATAAAGGTTTTTCAAAAAGAAACCTTTCATATTGTGTGGTAGACACATAGATTATGAAAGCATTTCTATTTTATAGTCAAACCAGACATGGACAAGATTTGAACTGCATTGAAGTAGAAGACATCAGTACAACGTGAAAGCAATTTATTTGTCCCTATTGACTAGGAATATTACAAGATATTCTAATATCCAATAATATTAGGCATTTCTTCTTCTCTTTCTTTCTCTGTGCACTGCCTAGAAAAATACTTCCTTTTACTTAGAAAACTTAGAAAAATAAAAGTAATTGTCATTGTGGCAATATATATGATTAGTATTAATTATAGCATTTATATTAATTATTAATATTTTAATTATTTTATGTTTGTGAAGGATCTGATACTGACTTGAAGAGAAAACAAAGGTCCATGTAAAGCATAAAGTCTGTCAGGAAGTTGTTCCTAACTCTAAGTTGTCTGTGTAGTGTCCCAAAATTATTTTAATATCAATTCAGCTTCATTGGAAAACCTATGCTTTGAGCAATTCCACAGGGTGGTGTCAATCTTTTGTTCCTTATTTCTGCCAAGGTTAAAGACTTGTTGGAAGGATAGCAGCCAGGGTTCTGGGATTTCAAGAGAGATTTCAAGAGGAAGGAAGAAAGGAACAATCTTATTATAGTATATGTTGTAATTGTTTCCCATATATGCCTCATGAGCCAGACAGAACAGGATCAGGTCATTGATACTTGTTTTGCCTTAACAGCAAGAAAAACAAATTTTGGTAGTGATGGTAGTGTTTTTTAATTACATCAAGCATTTCTGAAAGTACAGGGGGAAAAAACTGTCAGGTTTTTAACTGAAGTTTTTCTGGACAGACCTAAATTTTAAGTCATTTCATTAACCAACTGCAGGCCAGACAGTTTTTATATTTCTTTCTTAGCACACATGCCTTAATGAACATCTGGTAAATGTTACAAGAGTGAACAGTGCTCTCTGACAGAACTGGATAAAACAATTATACAACTGTATATAAAATCAATCAATCCAATAGCATAAAATCTCCACACATTAAGGTTTTCTTACTTCACAGAACTTTTTCCCTTGTCCTGTGATCTTCTTTTGGTACAAGTGTATCTTTTCAGGGGAAAGTGTAGAATTTGGCCTGGCTGAAATTGTCATTTTCTTAAACCTTAAAATACCCTCACAACTCAAGATTTGCAAATGTTCCTTAGCCTGAGTGACAAAATAATCCTTTTATACTTTTTGATAGGTTTGTTAGGTTGATTGAGAGTCAGTGGGTGAAAATAGGACTCAAATTCAGTTTTGATTGATGAGTCAGATGACACAGTTGAGAAAAAGTAGGACACTGCAGCTTGTGTTCCTTCTAAGTGGATAAAAATAAAGGACTAAATTTTCAAAAGATTCAGGTCACTGAAGTAGGCTTTGGTATTCATTATAGCAGGTGCGTGTGGCAATAGTACCCATGGGCTGTTCCAGACGTTGGTTCAGCAAGGCAATGAATCGCACTTTAATATTAAAATTTAACTCTGCTGAGGCAGAAGGGTTCCCTGAAAAATAAACCTGTCCAAATAGCATGGCTAGGCGGCAGTATCACAGATTAGATGGTTTTGCTTGTATTTCCTCATCTGTGAATAGTAACTCCTGCTTACTTCGTTGTAATAATGTGGGCCTGCAGTGATGAGGAATAAAGGCCTTCCATAGCTGAGGGTTTCTGGTACGGTGTGTTGCTCTGTGCTGCACTCCCAGTGCAGAGGTATTAGATCCCAGAGCTACCAGGAGTGACCACTGGGAGAGACGGATTTGCTCCACAGGAATGACAAGGGAAAGGTGCCTGCTCCAACCTTCACACACCATGTGCTAGCTGTAAAGCCTGTGCCTAGGGAAGAGGGTTGCTTGAGTCCTCCATCCCTCTAGGACAGTTGCAAAAAAGTATTGGAGCTTGTGCCAGCCTACAGAAAAACATTAAGCTCCTCCAGGTTGCAGGATCCCTCCAGCACAGGAAATACCCAAGGTCAGACAGAAGGGTTGCTTTCAGGTATAGCTGAGAATCCAGGTTAGAGCATTTTTTATGTACTAGAGGCTGGCAATGATCTGTAAGATGGGTCTCTCTTTAGAATTTAAATTCTCTAGGAGTCTAGAGCCCCAAAAAACCAAGTTGCTGCACATCCTAGCTACCAGTTATGGATGCAGCAGAAAAGGGAGATCCTTTCCCAGCGCTGCAACCCTACTACTTCCAGGATCCCTTACCTCTTGGGCTACATCTAGGCAGCATCTGAAAGTCATCCTACGAACCTTGTGGACTTGTGGCCCCTGTATGATCCATACACAGGCAGTCACATCTAGGACCAAAGTTCACTACTTTAGCAAAGTAACTTGGCCTAGACACAATGTATAGTTGCCACAGGGTCTCATATGGGCCAGGATGGTTCCAGTAGTTCAAAGTTAAAATGACAACAGCTTCAAAAAATTTCTCCAGCCACCTGAGCCCAACTGCCCAACGCAAAGTCAAAGAGTAACCAGGCTTCAGAGGCTGACTCGAGCACATGAAGAAATCCAAGTGTGCACACTGTTCAGTCTGAACTCATTACCCAGGTCAAGGAGGCCTCGGAGAGCAGTGCTGTGCTGGGTACACACCCTGGGGCTGCAGCTGAAAGCTATTTTGGTAAGTCAATGTGACCTTTCCATGAATGGGCAAGAGGGTGTGTTGGCTGTCAGTGAAAGCGTCACCACTGCGGGGTCCAGGTTTACCTCTCCACATCCCACTGTAACACAAGTCCAACTCAGCCGGTTGCCTAAAATCAATTATACGAGTACACGCACTCTAAGGCAAGGCAGAATTAATTAATTAACAGGCAAAAAGACCTACTGATACTCCCTGATGCCAGCACTAAATTAAGAGACTGGACCTGAGCCTCAACTGACCAAAACCAGAAAACACGAAGTGCAGCCTAGCTACTGAAAAAATAATTATGAGCAGGTCATTTAGCACAGAACCCTTTCTGAGACTGTGTTTCAAAAGTGACTCAGAGAAAACTGGTGGGCTTTGATGGCACCATCGTTTCCTGGGTGCCCAAGAACAAGCACAACGTCTCAGAAAAAACCAAGGTGGATGCTAGAGGTGGTAAGATCAGAGGGTTGTGCACCCACACTGTTCTGAGTCCACCTCAGATAATGCATTCTTATATTTCTTTCCATAGCCATCTTTAGCACCAGAAGAGGAAAGAAATATGAAAAAATGTACAGAGTAGAAAGGAAGAGAAATAAAGCATTTTGTGAACCCTTATTTTCATTATGAAGTATTAAGTATCTTAACCGTTTCTCCTCTTTTCAGCATCTTGAACAAAAGGTTAAAAAGACTGATTCTGCTGGCTGACTGACACAGGACTTAAAAGGGCAAGGTCACTTTATTTAAACCCCTGAATTTTATTTAATGTAAGGCTCTAATAAGATCATGTTGACATCCTGAATTCTCTGACCTATTACATTCCTTCAGTGTTAACACAATCCTACAAATCACGGGTAATTACCTTTCTGTACAACTCAGAATATAACAGTGAAAAATCTGAGAGTCTGAGGAAGCACACACTATATAAATAGTTATATGCAAACATATATATATATGAATGCATGTATTTACATACATATATGCAGCCCTCATTTCTGTTGGACCTATACCTCTTAAAGTGACCAAGTTCCTTTTCGGATACCACCATTGGGTAAACCTGACAGCAAGCATACATGAAATTACCTTTTCCATGACATAAAATGCTTATCTTATTAAAACCACTATCTACCTATCAGTTATTCCATTTGGACAACGAGATCATTGGCTAAATATGGCTACTTATTGCAATGCTAAGGAAAATTATGTTTATGCTGAACAAGGCATGACTCACTCGAGAAAGAAATTGTGCCTGACCATGCATAAAAACTTTCTTGATTCCAAATACTACTACTCCATGACGTAAACCTTCCCCTAAATATAGCCCTCAAACCAGGCACATTCATTCTTTTGCTATCACAGATCAGTAGTCTTAACCTTTGTGAACAGTGTTGTACCATTAAGTTAACAGCATAAAATGATTTTTTTTTTTTTGAGGAAGCCACTAAATCTCAAGCCTCTTCCCCTCCCTCTCAAGGAGAATGCAGCCAGGCAGGATATTGGAAATGGCACGGACACAGACTTTGCTGACTCTTTTTCTTTCACAGCAATATCTCTCCTGTCACCAGCTTGCTTGGTGATAAATTTTAAAGACATAAATACCTCTGTACTCTCCCATTGCATCTCCATCCTTGTGCCACATTAAGATGGTAATGAATCCCTTCTTCAAAGATTACTTTCTATCGACAGGCTGTGTTTCAATTTTTATAAGATTCACATTATTTGACACAAATCTAGTTGATTGCCTTTAGCCAAAATAGAATACCTTACCCTTCCAAAACAGAACACATGGCAACCCACCTGACTGCTTCTCGATTTGACTTACATTTGTGTTGGTGCCTCTGAGGATGTGATTCTTACAACTCCACATCGGGCCCGCCCATGGGGGCATGACATTCAGTCGGAGACACTAGATGACCTTATGTTAACTTTTGCAAAAGCCCACAAACTGAGTGTTCAGAAACAATCATTGAGATGTATTTTATTCATACAGCAGGAAATGTATTATGTTCCAACATTCATTTAACAGATACATCAAATTATCAAGGATTCCACTTCTCAGTTTCATTAAAAAAAAAAAAAATCATGGGAAGTTAGATATGGCAGAATCCTTAACGTAAGTAAATCCAAAGAATCTTATGTTTATGGCTAAATTTCTTCATGTAATTTAGGACAGATCAGTCAGACTTTAGACTTGCTATGCTGAATTTATACTCATGCCAAATAGGAAGAAAAATCCTGAAGGACAAATCACTTCCCTATTGCTATTGAATATTCAGCTGTCAGAGTGACATAGCTTTGATAATATTTAATGTTCTCAGCACATAACTGTTCACTGGGTCCCACACTCTCCCCACCACCACCTACTCTGTTCACTGTACTGTGAGCTCATGCTATAGCTATGCCAGAACAGAACAGGTTTGGCAGAATGAGTATTGCCTAGTAACTGATTTTATTTATCCTGTTTCTCAGGATTTAAAGGTTCTTCAGCATGATTATTTATACTTTCGGGAGGAGGAATGACATTTTCTTCTAAGACTGATGTCAAAATGTTTGTGATTTTGCCATAAGATCACTCTTTTGAAAAAAAATAAGTACAAAAAAGTCCTTTCAGTCAACTTGAAAGGATACAAATACAAACTTGTGTATTTGAGTCAGTTATTTCTTTTTGGTCATGAAAATATTTTATAGTCTTGATATTAGTAACAGTGCCAAATGTGTGTGTTTCTCTTTCCCCAGAATAATTCCTCCCTCCGGTTCTAGAGCACAAAGAGCCCCAGCATCAAGTCTCCTCTTTGCTATATGCTGTTCAGCATAGAGCAGTCTCTGGGCACTGGAGCACTGTTGTGAGCTATTTTGGAGTTTCACTGAAGTTACTATTTTTACCTAATGTCATTTAGATTCGCTGGACAAAAGGCTAGAGTCAGTGGTCCCCCTCCTCTGGTCATTGTCTGTCACTAGGCTGTCATTGTCCTCTAGCCTGCCACCATCTTCTTGTCTTCCAGTGTTTGGAGCACTTCAGAGTTTCACTGGAAATAATGTGTCAGTAAAAAAGATTTTTCTAGTTAACCAAAAAGTTCATATAAAAATAGGCTGCCTTTAACACAAAACCTCTTTATTTCAATCTCACCTCTCCTAACAGAAAGTGTGATTCTCACAGGTCTTAGAGGGCTTTACATTTCTTATGTAAGAGAGAGGATTTTCTCAGCCTCTGGACAACACTAGAGAAGTTGCTAACCTAGGGATGGGGACTTGTCATATCTCCCCCAAGCAGTAGAGAGACTACTAACTTTCTGTATGGATTTCTAGCACCTCAGGACATAAACATGATTCTATGAGTGAATTAGTGTGTCTGTCTTCTACTCTCACAGACAGAGAGCTTGCACGTGCATTTTCTGTACCCCAGAGAGGAGTTTAGTGTGATAGAGAGCACCAGTATCTAACAATCATGGGTTTCTTCTCCTTGCTTCTCCTTCTCCTTGGACTTCTCTGGCAGTAAGGAGCCCAGTCCTCACTGAGCGTAGCTAGTGGATGAGTGATGTGATGATGTGGCACGCTTTATTAACTGGATTCATGTTTTATTAAGAGGGATGATCACAGTAGAATGAAGCTTCTGCTGGAAAAAGGCTGTTCTGTAACAGCCTGCTCCAGAATTCCAGTCACTCCCTGTTGAAGCATGTTGTGACTTTCTGTTATACAGTATGTAACACTGAATTCAGTGCACTGAATCTGTGATCAGCTTGATCCTTGACAAGCAAAACAATGTGAGAATGGAGCATACTCTGGAATGACATAATTGTATTCATATATAATATTATCATGGTAAATACAATCACTTGAAGTCAGAAAACAGAACATTAAGACACCTTTCTGCACATCTATCCCAATCTGCAATTAAATTATCAGGTACATTAAGGGCTTTGAGTTAAAACATGAACATAAACAATGGTGGCTGAAACTCAGATGTTTGCTTTGGAAACAAGAACATGAATGCTTCAGTGACACAGCTGTGCTGCTCAGACGTTGTTCCCCCCAGCCCATGCCTCCAAAAACCTGTGGGGGAAAAAAAATGAGTTATAAGAGCAGTGCAGGTTCTATGCAGCAGAGTCCTCCTTTTCTCTCCATCCCAGCAAGCCTCCGAGTGTGAGAGACTTGTAAAAATGGAGAATGAGTGATTCATAAAAATGGAAAACTGAAGGAAGTCAGTAAATAAAAGTGTCCAGCTACCCATTGAAGAGAGGTGTGTTCTTAGACAAACATTTTCTAACCTTTAAACAAATATTTGGCTTGTAGGTTGGAAAAATATTCTTTTATAGCAAAACCATGCCCATTCCCTACCACAAACACAACCAGATGTCGCCATAAATTAGATCATATTATGAAACCTATGGTATCTGGCAAACTGAATACACTTGATCAAAATGGAGCCCAGTATGTCACACATATTGTTTCAAATGGCTTTTCTATTATAGATGGAGATACTCAGTCATTTGGGATTTGAGGGGACAAGTGATTAAGTAATTGGATGGAGTTAGCCAAGGTTCCTTGACCTCTTTTTCTCTAACAATTCTTAAATGCATGCTGTCTTACTGCGAGGCAATAAAACATTTGTTTGGAATAGCCCCTTCAAAAGCCTGTCTGCATTACAATCTTCCAGACAGTATCCATTATTAATTGTCATTGCTATTGATTTAGATCATCTTTTTCCTACACATCACTGGTTTACAGAAAAAACATACATTTTAAACATACACTGACGCTGATGAAAAGTGCTTAAGTGGTGGTGTAGGGTTGTGACATCTCTTTGTCTGTCCTGGCAATTAAATTCTGGATATATGGCATAGATTTTCTTCAGTTGCTCATTTGAAACCCCTCCCCTAATTCAATTCTGTAGCATCTCTGTTCCATGCTACAGTTTATACAGATGAAGAAGGCTCTTTGGAACCATTTACCTTCCAACGTTTCAGGAGTTCAGCTGTGAAGGAAAAGTCTATCTGCCTATCAAAAACACCCGGGTGCCCAGGGTGCCCCCTCCCCAGTTGTATGGTCGAACGTGCACACACGGGGTGCACACGCACACACTCAGAAGAGGCACGTTTATTTGTAGGCCAGAAAACGAGTGTGCTCCTAGCACAGTGTCAAGAGTCAGCTTGCTGGGCACGTACCTATCGCAGCCCCCAGGTGTGGTGTTGGACTATAGCAGGTTCAAGCACCTGCTTTTTTGCATGCATGAACACATTCCCATTTTGACCATCCAACAAGAGGAGGAGGGGGGTGTTGAGCCCCTGGAACAACTCAGCTGGAGCTGGCCGTGGGGAACAGGGCCAGGGACTGGGTGAGCCCTTCTGCCAGGCCAGATGCATTCCACAGCCCTTTGGTATAAAACGGAGCGTTGACACATCGTTTTAAGTTTCTAGCACGACAGATTGTTTCATGCCTTTCATTTTTGTATTCTTTTCCTATTTTAGTCCTTGCAGCTTAGAGGGGTACCTCACAGCCTAAGATACGCTGCCAAATTGGATATACCCTGCCTGAACTCACCAGGGTGAGTTCAACTCGGCCCCAGTAAGTTTCTAATTTACAAGTTACTACTTTGTTTCTGTGACAGTACAAGTTGCCATCAGCTGAGATGTGAAAGGGAAGTGGCAGAGCCCCGCAGATTGTGACCAGGGTCTTTTGTTTACCAGAAGCCGCTTTCAGTCACCTTAAGGGACGCTTTTGAGAAACTACAATTTTCACTGCTTTATTTCACGCTGCGGGGGACATCTTTGCGGGTAAGCGGTATGACTGCTGGCCAGAGTTTGAGATGGATGAAGGAATCATTTGAAGTGAAACTTGAGAAGATCCTTTGTTTGGACCATGCAGGGGGATGGCTGGGCCGGGGCATTTGTATTCATCGTGGACACTGCTCTGAGCACCAGCCAGGCACTCGTACCATTAAAAAGCAAGTAGCTCCAGCAGTGAGTGTAGCACAGAAGACAAGCCTCATTCAGCTTGGATGGGGCTTCTGGAGGTTACCTGCTTCAAACCCCACTCCCGCTGGCCCCATTTTGAAGTTATGTCCTAGTGGACCTGAGGAAGGACGTGAGGAGGTAAACGTCTACCTACATCAGGGTTTCTCCTTGAACCCATCCCATCCCCGAACCGAAGTTCAACCATCTCCTGTGTCGCACTGCTCCGTCTCTGGTGTTACTGCCTTCCTCTGCCTGGCCTGGCGCTCCTTGAAACGTGACAAAAAGAACACAACAAACACCGCACACACACACACATACACACACACCCCCCAAAAAAAAACAACAGCGGAAAGGATTGCTGTTTAGGGGGCATCTCACTGGGGTGGAAGTGAGGCGGGAAGGCGGCAGAGCGAAGAGGAGGAAATCTCCGGACGTTATTGCGTGACAAAGCGAAGACACCTCGGCGGGAGGCCCGGCGGCACGCACCCCCCCTCCCGCGCCGCGGAGGATGAGGTGGGGGGGGGTGTGGGGTGTGTGTGGACGGCTCCCGGTTGGTTTCACCCAGCGTCAGCCGGGGCCCCCAACGCCTGCCTGGGTGAGCAGAAAGCGGGGGAAAGCCGTTTTGCTCGGCGGGAGAGGGCGGCCGGGCCGGGCCGGGCCGGGCCGTGGCGGGGCGGGGCGGGGGTGTGGTGGCGGCACCACAGGCCGCCCCTCCGCCGCGGTACCTGCGCCGCCCGCCCGCCCACAGGAGCGCCACATCACCGCCCCTCCGCGCCTTCAAAGTCAACGGCCGCAGGGAGAGAGAGAAAGAGAAAGAGAGGACAGAGAGCGGCCGGCGGCCGCACCGGCCCCGCTGCCCCCATCCCCACCCTCCCCTCGGCGGCGCGGCCCGGCCCGGGGCGCAGCCGTCCGGCGTCTCGGGGAAAGATGCTGCAGTCGCTGGCGGGCAGCTCCTGCGTGCGGCTGGTGGAGCAGCACCGCTCCGCCTGGTGCTTCGCCCTGCTGGTGCTGGGCTACCTGCTCTACCTGGTGTTCGGCGCCGTGGTCTTCTCCTCGGTGGAGCTGCCGTACGAGGACCTGCTGCGCCAGGAGCTGGGCAAGCTGAAGCAGCGTTTCCTGGAGGAGCACGCCTGCCTCTCGGAGCAGCAGCTGGAGCAGTTCCTGATGCGGGTGCTGGAGGCCAGCAACTACGGCGTCTCGGTGCTCAGCAACGCCTCGGGCAACTGGAACTGGGACTTCACCTCTTCCCTCTTCTTCGCCAGCACCGTCCTCTCCACCACGGGTAAGGAAAAGGGGACGGGGTGGGGGGGAGAAGCGGCGGCCGGGAGGCCTTCCGGGGAGGCCCGCACACCCCCTTTACCCCCTCAGGGCCGCGCAGGGGAGGTGGAGGTTTTGGTGTGGGGGCAACCGGGCCTGTGTGGAGGGGGAACCTGCTGGGACAAGCCCCCCTCATGACTGGGGACCTGCTGGGCCACCCTCCCCTCACGGCCAGGGCCGCGGGGCTGGTGCGGAGCCGGCGGCCGCCGGCTCCGCACCAGCNNGCACCAGCCCCGCGGCCCTGGCCGTGAGGGGAGGGTGGCAGCTTTTGGCCTGTCTTTGGCCTCCAGGGTGATCCTTCCTTCCCAAACTCTCATGTGTGAGAGGAATATTGTGTGTAAGATGCTTAACTTGGTGTTCTTAAGCCCACCCTGTTTTACCATTAAGAGGCGGGCTAACAACTTCTCCCCCCCGCCCCTCTCCCGCCTTGAAACTGTGGGTGCTTTTGGAAAATCCATGAGGTGCCCGCCACTTTCAAGTTTTAAAATGCCTTTAGGGAGGTGTTTCTCTAAGCTTTTGGCCTCCTTTGGTTTTTTTTTTTTGTTTGTTTTCCTCCAGTGTGAATTGGGGGGGGGGGGGGGGGGGGCTGGGCTACTATACTGGATATAATGATCAAGTTAAATTGCAGGTCCATATTTCACCTTCAGCTTCTGCTTAATACTTGCCTGTAAAAGACTGAAAGACAACGCTGATTTGCTTCCCCATAGCAGTTTTCATTGGTATTTTGAAAAGCTCAAGGAACCATTCCTTTGGCCGTAGCTTTTTTTATAAGACCTTATTTTTTCCAACAGTCATGTTTCCCATAAGGTTTTGGTGGGTGCAGGTATTTGTGCTGGGAAGCTGGACTGTGGTGGTTTAAATGTGGCTCACTGCAATAAAGTACAAAGGCTTCTCAAATAAGAAAAGCTTTTAAAAAAAATCTGTGGGCTGTGACTCTTGGCAGTGCATTGATACTACTATAAAAGATGCAATGCTTTCCTTTTTATTTGTCTTCTCCTTTTTTCCCAAATTAGCATTCTTTCTATTATGGGAAATATAATCAGCTGGTATCAATAATGACACTTAATTTACTTGATCTCATTTTGGTTCTTCCTGACTGATTTCTAACAGGCAAAGCTTGTCCTAAAAAAGTAGTTGTCACTGAGTTTAGAGATCAGGTTGTCTGCTTGTTATAAGGAGTTATGTGGGGTTTTTTAAAAAGTAAAATACTGTTATGGGTGTCTCTGTACCACCTCTCCCCTCACTTTAATAACTAGAGTTTGTAAAAAAAAAAAAAGAGAAAGTGATGTGCTTGTGACAATTAAATGCTTGTGGTGAATAAATATCTATGCTTTAATCAGTGTATAGTGGTAATATTGGTGAGAAAAGCATGACATTCTGATAGTACTTAAATCTTTTTTACTTTTTTTTTTATTCTCCTTCCTTTTCAGTAAAACCATAAAGCACTTTAAACTTCAGGTGCTGAATTGACCTTATGATGTCTGTTTCCATTTGACTTTATGATGCCTTTTTTTCGTTACTCATCAGTTATGCTTTCTGGTACTATATAAAAATGTAAATTTTGTCCGAGAGATACTTTTGAATTAAAATTATTTTTTCTATATAATAATAACTGCACTTTCAAAAAAAGGATATTAAAAAAGGTCAAGCTTTTCTATTTTTCTTATACAGTGTAGTGTGCATAATTTCTTTTTTTTTTTTATCAGACAGTCCCTGCAGCTTATTATTTTTAAATTTAAATGGCAATATTGATTTCAGAGATGAGTCAATCAAAAAATGTCCCCAGTCAGGACAGTGGGGATGGGACTGAGTTGATAATGCTTTAGTACTGCCTGCTAAGACATAGCTACGTGATGTTTGGATTTGGTAGGTGCAGTTCAGGCACGGATGTATCTTTCCCACTGCATATCTGCTTAAGGGCAAGGCATAACCTGGTCCTCCATGCTTAGTTGATTTGATCATAGAGGCCCTACAAGGAAAAGATTGGAAACACAAGATACCATTGTCCAAACTGAAAAGCTTTTAGAAAACTCCACTTAAAAGACACACCCATAGAAAACAGAGAGAGGTCTGAAATGCACGCATTATCACTATTTCTGTAAATTTCAGAAACTGAAAAATCATGTAACAGACCAGGCATTGAATGGTGGTACTTCCTTCAGTGTCCAATAGTCCTTTGAGGTAAACTATTTTAAAAACAAATCCATCAGTTTCTTGTTTTATACAGTGGCCTTTAGCTCTACTTGTTTCCTATTTAATGTAAATAAGAACTTTTACAGGTATAAATACAACACTCACTCAAACTCTTCCCAGAGAGCATAGATTTCTGGTGAATTGTGTTTTTTGCTCCCCCTCCCCCCCAAGCTTACTCTACACCTATGCAAGAAATCTTTCAAGTCTTTTGAAATGATCATTGAAATTAAAGACGACTAAGAAGCAGAACCTGCCTGGTCATCTTAAACAGCTTTCTAGAAGTGTTTGAACATTTGAAAAATGCTGTATTGTTACAAGAAGTACACCTGAAACACTGCCTTTTTTGCCAAGTACAGTTAAGGACAAATGCAAAAAGAGAATCCTGGTACTGTTGGTACCAGCTGAGAGCTGCTTCTGTGCTGGGATAAGTGAAATGAAATTGCAGGGAGTGCTGGGATGTTCCTTATGTTCAGCCAGCTGAATTTGTCATTCATCATGTAAATAAATGCACACCTACTCCTTGCACAAAGGACAAGGCTTATTGCACAGCCGTTTGGTTTTCTATGTAAGGAAGATGTTTAATTTTAGCTTTCCCAACTCCTCTTCTTTTTTCCTCCCATCCTTATTATAATCTTTGGCTTCTTACTAACTAGCGAAAATCCTTAAAGAAAATGATAAAGCCAGTTAAGATTTTTTCCAAATTCTTAAATGGAGGGAGCTTGCTGAATAAAAACAGTAAGGCAAAGTGTTACTTGAAAACAGTTTATATTGCTGCACATGTGGACTGTCACAGGGCTGTCACAAGCTGCTTGAAGGACAGGCAAATGAAGGGCAGTGAAATGGACTGAGGGTGAGGCTTCAGCAGATTATAGCAGTGACTGACAGCAGGTTTCTCTTTTAACAGCTTTATTCTTCCCTGTGCAACTTAAGCAGTCCTGCAGATTGCCATATGAGCAGTGTGCTAAAGGAAGCAATTTGGTCATTAATCGCTGACAACATAAACACCAGGAAGATACAGTTGTGTGCATTTAAATAGCATCTGTCTTGGAGACTCTGTAATTATGACCTTATGCACATCTGTGGTCATTGCTTGTGTCAGTGCTAGATGTCATGAAAGAGCTTGCTGAAGCAGTTGTTTCTGGGTGGCTTTGTTGTGGGGCCATCTGTGCAAATATGTGTTTTATTTCTTAGAATAAAAATGAAGTAATTTTTGTGCTCGTTCTCCCAGGTACTGTGTTTTCACTGTTCTTGGCAGACTGTTAGGCTCTAAGATCTTATCCCATATTGGTTCAATATGGGAATTCTGCATGACACAAATTGTAAGCAGAATGGAGTAAAAAAAATATTGATATGGGTTGTGTTGCAAGATATAAAGAGTAAAGGGGCTTCTGGTTGTTGAAGGAAAGGAGATGCCAATTTAGGAACTTAGGGCCTGTATTTTTACACTTGTGTTTTGAAAGGGTCTTCTCAGTGTGAGGGTATCCTATGGCCTTTTATGCAAAAGGCCCGTAACTTTTACTGTGACCATCCAGCTTTAAGTATTTTTGCTTCCATCACAAACATAACTATATGTTCATTTAACATTTGGATGCCAGAGGGATGCTAAGAAAGAGTTTCTTTAGATCCTCCTCTGTTGAGATAGGGTTGGCAAGACACACAAGGAAGTTAGGGTAGCCTTGTCCTCATATTTTAGAGGAAATGTGAGGAGAAATTGCATTTTCTATATGTATTTTTCATTTTTTGTTGAAGAACAGGCTGGACTCTCAACTGAGCCACAGGAGTCAAGAGAGTAAGAGGAGGAAGAGGGCTGTTAGTACTCAACAGCTTCTGAAGCCCATAACGTGATTGTCTGCAACATGGTGTATATAAGCCTCTTCTCCAGAATTTAGCCTGTACCAGTTTCAGTGTTGGTGCTGAGGATGGGTGTATTACTCTGTGTTACAAGGAAGGATACGCAAGATTCGTGATGGACTGAATTCAGGTTTCTCCTTGCTGTCTTCTGAAGAGGGTAAGGATCATTTATGCAGTAGTTGTAGGTAAATGCTGACAGTGGCTGTTACCTTGGAACTGCTTGGTTGAAGGACTAGTAAAGAACCAATATGACTTTCAGGGAAAGTTTTGCATTCAAGTTAAATAGCTTATGAGAGTCTCATTGGCAAGAAGGATGAGGAGTTAATATTAATTCATGTATCATTTGATTTGCAAGGGCGTTCTCTGTTAGGTCTGATACTCATAAGCATTGCTACTGATGATTTGCAAGAGAAGCTACACTATGTCTTTGTGAAAGATAGCGATCTGGGAGGTTGTGCTGGAGTCAGTGGATGTACTGGAAAAGAAAGTGCAGTCCGTGTGAAGAGACCAGGGAGAGAGAAACATGTCGTTCTCCATCATTTTCTCCACGTTCTTCTGTCAGGGTCTTGCTCGGGTTTCTCCCCCTTCAGGGGAACAGACCCCACACCCAGTGCATATTTAGTGTGCAGTTAAATATTAATTATTTAATTTGTTATTAATAACAAATATTAATTTGTTAATAAATATTAACAAATCTGTGGAAGATTAGGCAATGCCATGAAAACATCATGATGTCTTTGTAATGTTTCACCATAAGATTCATACTCTCTTACAGTACAGCCCTTGGGTGGAAGAGGCTACTTAGGCTTTTCATACCTAATGGAAGAATGTGACTATGGAAGAAAAATGATAAAATCAGAATCGTTTAAGTTGGAAGGGACCTTTAAAGATCATTGAGTCCCTGCCCATAGTTCACAGAGGCTTTAAGGAAAGCAGATTTTTTTTTTTTTTTGTCCCATACTTGAATTCCATGTAAAATTGATATTTTATTTTGCTGGGATCAGAACATGTGGCCTGTGTCCCTGAGGATGCCTGTATTAGCTCATTAATACACACCTAAAAATACATTACATAATTCATACCAAATGTATGCCTAGGGACCTGTCATAAGATCCTCTGTTGTTGCCTCATGTATGAAAATACGCAAACTTTGCGATGGTTTAAACTCAGATCAGTCTCACTAGTTGTCACCTCTGACTTCAGCAGAAAACTGAGCTTCATTGTACTGCTGCTCTGACTGTAGCACTCATGGATGATTTAAATAGGAGTCACAAATTGCAGCTATTCACCAGGGTGGAGATGCCAAACTTTGGGAAGGAACTTTGCTTCTTTTTCAGAAGTTGTTTGTTACTTAGCAACATCATCTACAGGAAAAGGTAATTTACTGGGGATGATCTAGGAGACAAAGCAAGATTGTGTGGCCCTCTCCAACAGAGTCATTTTTATATTGGAGTGCTTCTAAGAAAAGCAAAGAAATGAAAAGGTAGGTTAAGAAACATGCCAGAGGAGGAGGATTGCATTCAATAGGCAAACTGTTTGGCTGCTGACTTAGTAAGTGAGAAACCACATTCTTTTCCCTCCTTTGCTTGGAGGGTTTTGAACCCGTGCCCCAGGAGAGTGGTTGAATGCTACAGGGTGTTCTAGGACAGGGTAGTCATAGCTACTGTCCCTGAGGCTGTCCCCTTCCACATAGATCAGTAAACTGTCCTGGAATGGGCGTCCCACCTCTCAGATTAAGCAGAATAAACACAAAGTGAAAGAGTCATTCTGTCTGCCTGTGTGTCTGCTTTCCCTTCAGGGAAAATCCCTGTATTTCACACACCGTAAAACAGCTGCAAGCTTGCTGCTGTCATATTCTAGTCTGTCCCCAGGGTTAAGATGCTGTCTCATGGGATGTGGGAGGTTTCAGTGAAATTCTGCTTAATGCCATTCTCAGCACAAGTCTTTTCTAGCTGTTTTTAGGAAGAGGAGACAAAAAGACTACCACCTAGGGAATCTGTAAGAGGAGGCACGATGAATATCTATAAACAAGTACAGAGAAAGAAGATTGGATGCTTCTGGTCTCCTTGTCTTACAACACAAAAACATGGGAATGTTCAACAAAATTAAAAGCAAAAAAATAAAATTTAAAACCGTAAAAGAAGGAACTTAACAAATTTAAAAACCCAAACAATCCAAAACGAAACCACAAACAAACCCGCCAAAAATACAAACCTAAAATCTCCTGTATGAATATCTCCAAAATACCTGTATTTGTCAAAATTAGAGACAGTAGACTTTTTGGAAAGTATATTAGGCTCTGTGCTTCTGGATGCAAGTATCTAATTACCAGAGATGACAGCCAACAAACCAGTCCTATTATCTCTTGTTTGTCCAGGACAAAGGGACAAAGTTCTTGTTTTCGCTCCTGAAGTAGGCAGTAGTGGAGAGGAAATCTGGTCCTGTCTTGTATTCCAGGCAGGGTGGCAGTTCTTGGTTTCAGATGTGAGTACAGCAATTATCTGTGCCAAACTCCTGCTTGTGCTTGCTGAAACAAAGGGTGGCAAGAGTAGCTCTAATCCAACGCTTATGCTTAACAGGCCAATGAGTAGTAAAAACCATCTTCTGGCAGAAATAAGCAAAGCCCCAGAGTAACAGGTGAAGAACTGCAGCTGCTGCCTCTGTAGTCCTATGTCAGGTTCAGGGTCATTGGTCCTCTGCTGAAATATACACATAAAAAATAATTTTAAAAATCACAAAAACAGTCCATTGAACTTACTGTGATATGCAGAATATAACTGGAATCAGGACTGAGTAAATCGTGTTCTGCCCTAGGCTTATTGGTTCATTTTTTGTAAATCTTAATTTTGCTGTTTCTCTGTTTTTTTTCCTAATTTAGCTATGTTAAAATTATTTGCTGTTTGTTACAGTTAGATTACACGGCCTCATGTTACTCTATTATTATTTCTAATTATTACTGTGGCTTTATTTTGTTCTGTGATATTTACATCCTTATTGAAAAGAAGAGAGTGATCTCTCAAAAAGTTGTCTTTCATTGAAAAGTTTCTATTTGTAATTCTTTTGCAAACCTGGAATTTTTATTACCATTCTACTGACATCTCTAAGTCAAATCCTAATTTAAAAGTTATGTATGCTTTTAGAGCAGAACTTGTAGAACTTAACAATCAAATCCTGCAGTTACTGACCATTGCTAAGCAGCATTTTCACTTTTATGTGAATGTAATTTAAAATGTCTTCTTTCAAATCTGTAAAGAAATGCCTACTTTAGCCACTACTCCAGGTTAATTATAAAGTAGGCCATAAGCTGTTAAGAAATATCCTGGTCTTTATATGGTTTGGCATGTGCAGAAGTGTAATTTTAGCAATTTGAGAAAAATTAGGATAGCTACAGGAGTTTTGATGCTTTCAGGATTAAAGAATAGCAATAAAAAGTTTCTTGGGAATTAGCTACCTAGATTCCTGCTGTCCCTCTGGATCTGACCTCAGCTGCTTGAAAATTATGGTATTTGTACAAAATTCAGCCAAAGTCCTAGAGTAGTTACTGATGAGGACCCAAGAAGAAATGTGTCAGTTTGCTTTTTCAGTTAAAAACTGAGCCAAAAACCTTAAACAATTGTGTGTCTTATGAGGACAAAGCAGCAATATGGTCCTCGTTAAGACCAGGACTGAAAGGAATGAATGAAGGAAAGCTTTTCAAGTGGCTGTGCTTCAGAAGAGTACTGGAGTGCCTTTTGCAAGAACAGATTTATTTTCTCTCCCCTGGAAACAGAAAGATACACATTCATCTCTGAAAATAGAGTATGAAAACTTCCTTGCAGGAAAAGCTCGTATGAATTGAAATGGTACACCAGCTGTCACCAGACCACAAACATTTATTAACTGATGGTTCCTAGGTATTGCCAGAGCCTGTTCTGAACTGACTCTGTGCCAGCAGCTAAAGCAGCTTCAGGAGGTGTCATGGCATTTTTGAGGAACTGGGGGAATGCAGAAGCAAGGAGGTGGCTTAAACAATATTCCCAGGCAGCGGCAGAGGGAGGAGGCTGGTCTGGGAAACAGGTTTTGCCAGCAGAACTAGCCAGCCCAGTAGTCTTCTGAGTACTGCTTCAATTCTGTGATGAGGTTACATACGATTTACCAGTAGCAAATTTAAGAGCAGTTTTCCATCTTTCTCCTCAAAATCGTGAGTCCATAACTGTTAGCATATGTTATCCTTAACAGGGAGTGGAAGCTTTATGCATCTTTGTGCTGTCATTACTACAAAGTGAAAACTTCTGGAGTAACCACAACTTCTATACAGGATGTTTTCAAGCATAATTTAACACCATTGGAAAAGCAGCTTTTGAGAGAACTGGTACCGAGAGAAATGGGGAGTTGTCATCCCTTTTGCTCCTTATGCATTTCATGTTCCACAAACTGTGTTTTCTGAAGGTGTTAAAAGTAAGTCCAGAATCCAAAATGAAAAGGTTAAAATGTACCTCTGAATTTCATGCTATATGTACTATATGAATGCCTCCATCTGCGTCTTTAAGGTTATTTAACATTGAATCAGTTAAATAACCTTAAAGTGTATAGGAGTAGCTACTTCACAAGTAGTTTATAAGAGTAGAAATAGGAGTTGGTTTAAGGGCAGGGAAAACACCAACCGGAATTAGATATCGAAATGAAAAGATTAAGACATAAATTGTACTCTTCTTTACTTTTTTTTTTTTTAATAAGCAGAAGCTTAATTCTAATGATAGGTGAATCTACCTTCAGAATTCTGGCTTTTGCCAAAGAAAATTCATCTCAGGCAGCATTTACATTTTTGGGACTTAGTTTCTTTTTTGTACTGGCTGTATGCTATTGCTAGTTGCGGTATCTGAAGTGACTGTAAAAAAGAATCCTTTTTTCTCCCCCTTTACTGAAAATATTTTATTTAGAGGTTAAATATTCTTCATTTGATGTTTACAGTAGAGGCACTGCATTTAGTTGCTATTTGGTATTTTAATGGCTTATAAATTACAGATTTACTCGAGCATGTACCCCAAAATGTTGCTAAAAACTGTATAACAGGCTTTTCATATAGAAACATGCAGTGAGGCTAAAAGCCTGAGTGCATGATCTTTTGGGGAAAGAAAAATAAGTCTGCCCTACAGAAAGTTATACAAATCCAAAGCCTGCTGGAAATTGTCACAAGTGCACATCTGCTTTTGCAGATCTTCTTTTCTGTAGTAATGTGGCTACAGGTGACACACGTTTCCTGAAGTGATGCTAAACTCAGAACTGTAGGGAAAAGGTCTCCTGCATCAAGGAAAAAGGAGGCAGCCAGCTCAACAAGGATTGTAAAACTTACTGCTGTTTCAGAAAGTTCTTTGCCCTTCGTTACATACAGGGGTTAAATACATACTAAAACTATAATTATTTCACAATATAAGAAGATTTCTCAGCGTTAGGAGGCAAAAGTAATCCTTAGGAAGATCTCGAGTGATGGCAGCACTAGCTGGAATGGGGCTGGCGCTTGGTTTTATATTAAAGCCTGTACCAAGTTGTCTCTCAAGTGACGCTTGATCTTTTACTTTCTTTGTTATCTTAAACCTACATGGCACACTATGAACACACATTTTGCTCAGTCAAGCTTTTACAATGTGGTTGGCAGACTTAAAGATTGCAACATGCGTTAGTAGTGCCAAAGTCCAGGGGCAAGCGAGAGTAGGTATCCTCCTTTGTTTACAGTAGAGTTTGTAGGGTTTGTTTCTTCATCAAATGTGAAGGCAAAGCAAACATCCTGATCTTGCTTCTCTCCCATAGGCTGGGGTTGTATTATACATGGCTTTAAAGAAAGCTGTAGTAAAAAACCCCTTGTGTTCAGAAAGGAGCAATGAGTTCAGAGATCTGTTTGGATGACTTAACTCCTACAACCCTATACATCTCACTTCATAAAAAGCGGGGAAAAAGAGCCCTTAAAACAGCTTGTTGTATTTAAGATAAATATGAGAAGGCCATGAAATTTCTATTCTGTATATTATTCAAGTAGCTATTTACTCAACTGCATTCTGTACAAGAATGGCATAGATGTTTCCCTTTTGAAGCCTGCAGCCTAAAAGAAATGAGAAAACCCTAAAGCAAGCTGGAGAACCTCCATCTCTTGTAGAGTTTTGGAATCCTAAGGCTGTGTGATTTACTAATGGGAAATTAAAATTTAAACACTTTGCAACATGTTTTGTTACTTGTTTTCATGGTTTTATTTTTATTTAATATTGGAATGCTGACTCAGCAATACAGCAAAAATGACTAAGGCTCAAAGACTTACTATTTGGAAGTTCTAGCTGCTGTAAACTGTAGGAGTGGAAATGAATGCAGAATGCTGTAAATGATTTGAATGGTTAATAGTTGGCAATGAAGCCCTCTTATGTGAGGGTAAAAGATTGTATAATTTACCTTTGTGCATTTGCGTGTCTGTTGATAAATCCAGGTCCTTGATCTGGCTCCTGGTGTCTGCTGTAACTCCAGTTGTGCAAGCAAAGAACCATGAACAAACAGTGCACCATGTTGCATTGTTTGAATCAACAATTCATGTTGATAATAAAGGAGTAAGTCTAAGAGCAAACTCCTGCTTTAGTTCATTATTGGAGTTTTTATGCATTTATATTCTGCCTATCTATAGTGCAGAGATAAATCTTTATCTTTCCGTCATATCTTTTAGTGCAGCTGTTTGTACTAAGTGAAGGCAGCTGAATGTTCAGGGCATGCTTTCAGGGGGAAAGTGCCACCTGACAGAATTTTGTATGCTGCTTCAAGGAAAATGTCATTAACACTAGAAGTTATTATTAGCCATGAATTTCAACCAAAGCAAAAGACAGAATATCTTTCAACATCTCAAACAGAATTCTATTTCTGTGTGTTTATACCATGTCCTTAGATGCCATGAAGGAAAAGGTAATAATCTGTCACATTTCTGAAACATCTTTTATCAGTAGATCGTGAAGCATATGCATACCAGGAACTGCTTTACTGATTCTGCATCTTGAGAGATAAGAGTAATATTTCCATATGTATTTTGCAAAAGGATGAGCTAAGACAAAGAGGAAAAACAGTTGTGAAAGATCAAATAGGAGTCATCAGAATGGTTAGAATAGGAGCCTGTGAATTTTGTCTTGCAGTTCTCTGCTCCTGCTGCCAGGCTGCATTCCCATTCAATAAGCTGATTTCCCATCCTGTGGATGCACTTCAGCATGCCTTCATTTCTTTGTATTGAATATTCTTTTTTCTTTTCCTTTAACAGTAGTTTTTCTGCTCAGTAACATTAGAGGAAATTGCAGCTTCTTTAATAGGGACTTATTATGGACTTAGAAATGTGTGATACATTTCTATATCTTTTTTTCAGTGGAGATTCCAGAAGTATCACCACTCCCTTCTAAAATATTGTTTGATGGTGTACTCTGGTATAAACCAAACTAAACATCACATAAATTATCAAATGTGTGAGTAGCCTTTGTGGGAAGAAGGCAGTGTTTGCTCTGCTTCAGGTTGCTGGTTGCCTCTCCTTATACCTAGTATAATGTTTGCACAGGGTGATGTAAAATAAAGTGTGAGGCTACCTAACAGCTGTCAGTGAAAGAAAGATGTCTTTACCTCCTGATTCCAGCCCTATGGTCCAGCCTTGTTCCCTGTACTAGGACCATTTGCCTGCTGGACCACAACAGTCAGCCAGATCAGTTTATCAGACTAGAACTTTTCACTTGCTGATGGATTAGTTTCCCCTGAGTTATTGCAGCCAGGTAAGCAACCAATGCAAGAGGGGGGAGACCCACACAAAGAAAAGGATCTTCTTTCTCATCAGTAACTCTTAGGATTAGAGTATTTTGTGTAACAACTTGGTGAAAACATGGAAAGAATCAAAAATGCACAGCCGATTTAACAACAGATGTAAGAAAGGAGTTGGCAACCTAAGAACATGTTTCCTGTAATGATAACATATCTGACAATCGCTGGCTGCCCCTTGTAAAGGGGCATGGTTTCAAGCAGGATTGAAATCACAGCTAGAATAGCTGTGAAAGAATTTAACAGGTCTCTTCTTTGTTAATGCAGATGCCACCACTAATCTATCTGGTATACCTCAGGTACACACATCTCAAGGGGAACTTTCTCCCACTGGGAAATGTCCGCACTCAAGGGGAATTTTTTTCCCACTGGGTAACTAGTGTTATGTGATAAATTGCATCAATTTTGAAGGTAGTAAGGAAGTAATGCAGTCATACCGTTGTGGTGTTTAGTTACTATAACTAGCTTACAAATTCTGATTGTTGGCTCTTACAAGAAACTGGATGTGTTCATAGGGCCAGACGCTTGCAAAGAAATTCCTCCCTTGAAAAGATATGTTAATTATCAATTCACGCATCACTGCCCTAGGCTATTCAGTGCTAAGCCTTTATTTCAGAATTACCAATTATTTTACATTCCCCTTGCCTTTATATTGAAGTCTGAGAGATGCTACTTAGAGCATCCCATTTTCCCTAGACAATCACAGGTTGCATCAGTCCAGCCTTTTTCATGTTGGCCACGGCTTCCAAATGCAAGCACTGACAGGAGGGCGCTGAACATGAGAAACCTTAGTATCATTCAGTCTTCTGCCTGTATGATTGCTAAGTGTTTCTGATATCTGTGCTACCTTATTGTAATGGGATTTAAGGAAATGGGACAGTCCTTGACTGTCGTGGAATCACAGAATTGTCAGAGTTGTAAGGGACCTCTAGAGATCATCTAGTCTTCCCTGTTAAAGCAGGATTGCCTAGAGCACATCACTCAGAACTGCACCCAGGCAGGTCTTGGAGATCTCCAGAGAAGGGGACTCCACAAATTCCCTGGGCAGCCCATTGCAGGGCTCTGTCACCCTCACTGTAAAGAAGTTTTCCCTCATATTTGAATGGAACTTCCTATGTTCCAGCTTGAGACTGTTGCCCCTTGTCCTATCGCAGGAAACTACTGAAAAGAGTCCAGCTCCAACATCCTTTAACCCACCCTTTAGATACTTATAAATAAGGTCTCCCCTCAGCCTTCGCTTGTCCAGGCTAAAGAGTCCCAGTTCCTTGAGCTGTTCCTCTAAGGGAGATGCTCCAATCCCTTAATCATCTTGGTTGCCCTACACTGGACTGTCTCCAGGAGTTCCCTGTCCCTCTTGAACTGGGGGGCCCAGAACTGGATGCAGTATTCCAGTTGTGGCCTCACCAGTGCAGAGTAGAGAGGGAGAATGACCTCCTTCAATCTACTGGCCACACTCTTTCCTATGCAGCCCAGGATCCCATTGGCCCCCTTGACTACAAGGGCACACTGCTGGTGCATGGTCATGGTGGATCCAGAATTGTGAGTGAGCAGTTGGTGCATTTTTGGTGAATCGTCCTACCTCACCCCTTGCCTGCTTTCATTGTATACGGGGCTATCTTATGTTTCCCTGAGAGGCTAGAATGATATATTTTCACTAAGAAAATCATCCTATAGCTGTAAGAATTTACAAAAACATCAAATATCCCACCAAGAGACATTTCTCTAACAAACTGAAAAGAGGTTCACCATTTTAAAATAAATTGCCATTTATCTAAATAAATACTGTGTTTGAAAACCACACATCATTTAAGTTACTCTGTCTGTATCTTTACATTGCTTGGCTAAATGTCTTGTTTCTGTAGTTTGCCTTTCTAATTACTACATCGTTATTTCTAAATAACTTCTATATAAGCAAAACCATCCATGTGGCATCTTCTTACAAATAGAAATAGTATGTGCAGCTACAATGCTGTTCTTTTTCTTTCCCTGTATTTATTGGTTAAGCATATAGTTGTGATTATCCTAAGTATCCTGATTCCAGTGTAACTAATCAAATTTATGGTTCTCACTATTAGTGTTTGCTATGTGGGATGTCCTAAACATGTGAATGATTCCATAGGACTAATGTATCTATAAAACATGCTTATGGTTCAGTAACAACAGTTGAAGTATTTCCCTGTTGGGTCTTGCAAGTTAATGTTCTAGTTTGAGAAAGAAACTGTAAGTATATTCAGATGGCAGAGTACCATCAAGCATCATATTTAGAACTCTGATTTAGAGTTTAGAATAAGCCATCTCATCGGAAAAAGTGTCTCACTTGTCTCACTTTGGCCCTTGTGTAAATATTGTCTCCTAATTTCTCTTAATTATTATTTCGAAGTTGGAAATGAATATTCCAGGTGGAATATGCTGCGTGTAAGAGTGGAGACTCATGCACCTCAGTTCTGTGTGGTTTTGTTAGTTGCTTTAGTGATTTTTGCTATTTGTGTTAAATTGATTTGCTTCTGTTATGATTGTGCTGTTGAATTCTTCATGTTTCTGAGAAATCGCCATTAAAACAGAAGACAGAAATAGGCTTTATTTATATGCAAATGCATTATGATGTCTGATTTACATACGAAATATTGAAGTATCTTATGGAGATAAGTAAGGACTATGTGTCTTCCTCTGCCAAACAAGGGAGCTGATGCTAGTAATTTCCCTGATTTCCACATGTTAAATCAATAACAAGATTAGAAGTATAAATTCCTATTCCCCTTCTGTATCTAGTAGATAACACTTTCTTCCTTGTGAGGTCGCATTTTAATGCGAAGATGCTCCTTACAGATTTAACTCCACAGCATGAAATGGTCTAATTTTAATGTTGTGTGATAACTCCTTACTGTCCACAATACCAGTTCATTCACTGTTTTCATGCTCTGTTCTTTCTGATGGTGAAATAAAGCAATTTTTGTTTCAGAACTGGAGGTGGAAAGCATACTAATTTGCAGCTGGTTGTTTCTTTTTATTCCCAGATGGTAGGAAGAACGACTGTGGCTTGTTTAAATGCAAGAAATGATAATTTGGCAAGACTAGATAGGTATTCTTCCCTAATTGGATACGTGATTAAAGCACTGCGGTAAGTGCCACTGCAACACATTCAAAGCTTTTGACACATCCCAAGGTGCATTTGGGATGGTGACAGGTGCAAATTATCAAATTTTAGAAACCTCTTCTTGGTAAGCTGCACCAGACTATGAGTAGAGTACCACACTGCACAGGTGCTGGGCTCAGCAGCAGCTGGCACATCCCTGTGGTACACCATGTGTAAGCAAGGTCTTTCAAGTGGTGGAAGCAGAATTAATTGATAGAACTTTAAAATCTGTTATGGGAATATTAGGGGAGGTGGGGAAACAGAAAGTTGCAGTATGAAAAGAAACCGTGGTTCCAGACCTTTTCTAGAGGAAAAAAACTCCATCCATTCTCTTCAGAACCCATGTTTTGTTTGCACTTTGGCTTCACTGACAATCAGATACTAAATGCATCTTGCCAGCTAAATGAATTTTTCCATAGATGCAGATTACCCTGTCTAAAGACACAACCTGAAAGTTGTTATTGTTTTATAAGACCTGCGGTCAAGGTGAAAGTCTCATCATTGTTTACCAAATAAACAGGGTAAGTGAGAAGATCACTACCGTGCAGAAACTACCAACCAAATTTAGTTAATAACGTTATTTTTCTCTTTCCTGGTCTCTGATGGAATATTTTCCACATTAAGATTTTCATTGTCCTACGTTAAGTATTTAAAGATGTGAATCTCAGGAAAAGCTGCAGAAGGGCTTATACCCCTTTTGGTATCTTGAAGTTGGTTTTGAATTTCTTAGGAATTTTTTTTCAGGTTTTCAATGAACCTGTTCCATTGATTGTGTGTTGATCTTGGTGATCAGCGGCTTTAAGAATTTGTTATTGTGGGAATGTTGCTAAACATAATGATGCAAAAACCCATAACAAAACCTACCACAAAACCTTGTCTTGCTTTCTAGTACTTGAGAGCATTATAAGTAGAACTTTCCTAATAAAGCTCATTCATATTTCTCTTTTATCAAATTTAAGTTTTTGAGACTTAAATAATTTGTTCTATCAGGAAACATTCGTAATAAAATAATCTGATGGTGAGGCCCCTTCTTTGATACAGATTTTTGACCATCTGTTGCCTAGCAGGCAGGTAAACTAATAAAAGAATAATTGGAATTTCCCTGGCTGAATTCTCAGAGGAGCCCTCAGGAAGTCTCACCTTGCTTTTGACCTGTTGGTTGGATTTTAGTCAGCAGACTTCTGTAATTTTAATTTTTTTCATTGAAAAATGAATCTGAGATAGCAGGGAAAATAACTGTTGGAACAAAATATGTTTCTTATGCTAAATCTTTGCTAGAGGCAGATCTAAAGATGTAATGTTTGCGGCTTGGATAGGTATTTCCAGAGATGCACTGTTACTGAGAGGTTTGTGGAAGGAGGGGAAAAAAAAAACCAACAACAGTTTGATTGCAGTTTAACACTTAATTCCAGGATAACTCTAAAAAGAACCAATTTCTAACGCAAAGACTTTGGGCTTTAAAAAAAAAAATGATAACTGTAAAAAACAACAAAAAGCCAAACAGCAAACCCAGAAATGCACGCATACCTCTTGATTATCATCTGTGACAGAAGTAAATCTTGAATGCTTTGCCACAGAGGTTTAACAGACCTCTGTCTGCTGAATGCACTCTCATAATCAGTCTTTGCTCCTGCCTTGAGTACAGTGTGAAGCCACACACATGCAGGGCATGAAGTCTTTACTGTCACAACGCTTCAAAAAACACAACTGAAGTTTGCAGGGCTCCATGGGAACACAGATCCTGCCCACGTGAACCTCATATTGGGCTGAAGGTTTAGTGTGTCACAACAAAAATGAGTTTCCCAATGGACAGTTTGTTAGGAGCTGTGTAGTTTATAGCTAAGGTTTGAAAAGTCTGCTCTTGCAGGGACAGTGGGAAAGCCTTGCCAGCTGAGTGCCTGGAGAACCCAAGCTCTTCCTGCAGAGAGCATGCCCTTTCTAAAGGCATGTTTACCAGCCCTGGAATGGAGTATGTGCCTCACCTGAAGTGCTGTCACCCTTGTCTTGCACATGTTAGGTCCCTTTTTGGTGGTGAGCAATGCATGCTTTTGTGTAGGCTGCACTGGAAGGGTCTAACAGTTTCCTTTTGGTGATAAAGTCTGGTTTACTCATATATAATGCATCCAGGCAGGATTAGCAAGATCCGGTGTCGGGCTGTGGCATGAAAGAATGCTATCATTTTGCACTAAAAGTGATACTTCTGTTGAGAGGAGATAATTATACTAGTGGCACAACACTATCTTGGGTATGGGAGGGACATACTAATTTCTGCTCTTCTTTATCCACATTTGATTCCTGTGGACACAGTGGGATTCTATCTACTGTTGAGCTGCTCTGGTGCAACGCATCCTTCTACTCTGCAGTATCTGTACTGAGCACTTCCTTCTCACCCCCTGAGATCTAAAGTGCTGGTATGGGAATACCTTCATCATTAGCATCACTTCTATATGGTTATAATGTTCTTCACTTTAATAACAGTAACTGTGGGTAGATATTGGCCCTGCTGAACACAAGTGCAGGAGCTAATGCTAGGGAAGTGCTGTTAACTACTGTTTCAGACTCTGAACGCAGGGGGAGTCTGCCAGATTTCTTGGCCCTGCAGTACTCGGATCAAGAGTGCACTGCTGAAACATCTCCATATCACTCTCACTTCTGGTCCACACTTGTCGAGAATATTTGGAGTGTGCTAAGGGACATGGTGTAGGGGATGACTTTGTAGAGTAGGGTAGATGGTTGGACTTGATGGTCTCTTCCAACCTAGACAATTCTATGATTCTATGACTTCTTTTAATTGACTTTTTTGGACTGAAATAAGTGGTCTTGGAAAGCAGCGAAGTACAGCTCAATTATGATTGTTTTCCAGTCTTGGAAAACAGAACAGAACAGATCTGAACTAAACCTTGGCTGTATAATGATGAATTTAGGTCCATGCTGCCAAGTGTTCCACTCTATGGATCCACATTTATTGTGCTGATACTAATGAATCTTGTTTTTTTAATTTTTTTTTTCTGTTGCTATACTTTATATTCCAATAGTCAAAGTAATTGGTTCTGGGCAGGAATTGGCAGATACTTGATCCTTTAAGTAGTATGATCAAATGTAGGTTTTTTTCATTATATTCAGATGAGGTTTTTAGAATAAGATCTCAGCTCCTGTTCCAACCAAACTATTTTCATGTTTTAAAGAACTAGTTTTGCTGAGAAGCCCAAGAACACAAAACCATTTTCTTCATGACATCTTGTAATGTCTCCTACTGCCTCTGTGGGATGTGAAGATTATTAAAAATTATCACATTTTTAAAATGGAAAATTACCTTCTATAAATATGTAATTTCAAGGGGTCCCCCTGCACTGACTGCATTTTTTCTTTTGCTGATTGAAATGACAACAGGGTACTTGTACTGTTTTATGTCTTGTCATTCCAATTTGATTGAAAAATGTTTTTAACATGTAATTTTGTATTAGTCTTTGTGTATCATGAGAGCAGCTAACTCACAGGTGGAACAAAGCAAAGCTATTCTTCACCATTCTTTGAGAAAGTGGGGTGGTTTTCTTCCTAGTTTGAAAAGACATGTCTATATTTTCATCTCTACATAAGAGGAAAATACTGATAATTTCATATGAAAGTGTGTCAGAATTTGAAAAAATAGGTTATTTGCACTTTAGTGTCATTTGCCCTGAATATTTAAAGTGACCACAGTTCCTCCTGCTGCATAATTAGTACTTAAACAACAAAAAAAATAAATTGTAAGGACATGCCCAGCCACGGCATCAATATCCTCACATCCTATATCTCCCATACATATATGAAGATGCACAGCAATCTTAATATAATACTCAGGGTACAGAAGTTTCTTTATGAACAGACAATTCTCCAGCATCAGCAGCTAGGGTGGAGCAAAGGCAACAACCATCTTAACACACATTCTAGCTGGAACAGAAGAATAATATTCCTTGGAGATCTTCGAAGTGGGTTAATGGTAGACATGAATAATGTAAGGGTTTCTGTGCCATAATTTTGGAATTTAAAAAATAGTTTTTTGAGCTTGGAAGTTCCCAGAACTACTGAGCAGCAGAAGGGGACAGCATGTATTGCTCTAGAAAACTGCAATAGCACAAAAGATACAGGATTTCTTGTTAAAAACAACTGGTATTGCAATCTTTCTATAGTTTAGAAAATAAAACCATAAATTGCGTATCTATTTATTCTGGTCCCGATTGTTGAACTCTTCTGAAAGACCTAATGCACTTTCAATTTTCCTTGCATAATTAATGGCCGAAGGAGAGCCAGCAATGTGACCTGGCGACAATGAGAGCTAATGGCATCTTGGGTTGCATTAGGAGAGCTGCCAGCAAGTTGGAGGAGGTGATCCTTCCCCTCTACTCAGTACTGGTGAGGCCACACCTGGAGTACTGGGTCCAGTTTTAAGCTCCCCTTACAAAAAAAATAAAATAAAAAAAAAAATGGAGCTACTGGAGATGGAAAAGGGCCACTAAGGTGATGAAGGGACTGGAAAGTCTCTCCTGTGAAGGGTAGGAGAGATTTGGATTGTTGAGCCTGGAGAAGGCTTGGCAGGGAGCTCATCAATGTCTGTGAATACCTGAAAGGGGAGCTTAGCTAGTGATGATGCAAGTGGCATACACCTGCTGTTGTGTCGTGCACTGCCGAGCATCATCTCATTCTTTTCCAGCTTTCCATCTGGGTTTGCAGGCTCCCTTATATTTTATACGGAAGTGGTACGTTTTGAGGGCAAGTAAATAGTTTGGTTTTTTTGTATCCTGTTTTGGCAGCACAAAAACTGAAAAGAATATAAGCAGTAGTGATATTTATTGTGGGATATATGAAATACTTTCATATGAGTTTTAGTTTAATTTTAAATATTTATCTATTAAGTTCTAAATGCTTATTATATCTATTTAAAAATAGCATTATGTACCCAAACTATTTGTTAAATACTGAGTTTTTAATGTATTTTTATATGGTAATTATATATTTTATTTCTATAGCAGTGATTTTTTTCACCAGAAGTGCCACCCTGTGCATAGCTCCAGATCAATAAGGACTTTTGCGGTGATTTTTGTGCACCCGAGAAGGCATGGAGTTGGGATGGGGTTTACTGCAGACAAGGGGAGGTGGCACTTCTAAGTGCTCTTCTAAGAGGGCTATGGACATACTCACTAGGAAACTGGAATCGCTTCTCCTACTGCTCCTGACATGAGATGTTTAGTTTATTTATTTATTTTTGATTAACGGTTTCTGAATGCGAATGTGCTGAATGTCAATACGTAGCTATAACCACTGTCACACTGGTTATTGAGGCTGACACAGATCACATTAGTCAGAATAGGAACAGAACAACAGAATAGCAAATCCTTGGGCAGTTTAAACAATACTGAACATTAACTGCTTGCTTTATGGTCTTATCTCAATGTATTCATATAAATAGTGTGGGAATATCCCTTGTCCTCATACAAACATTTGCCATGGTTTTGTTTGTCAGTGTCCCCATTTCCCAGTGTCTGTTGGTGCAATTTCCAGCTTGGTTTTTTTGGGCAGGTGAAATATTGCTTCCTATGCAGGAAGATATGTGGCAGACTTTACATGCTTTGCAAGATATAAATGTTCTGATGTACAGCTGTTTTGGTGGAAATCTGTTTTGAAATTGGGTTTGAACATAGAAGCCAATATATCAATGCCATTGGCTTGTTTCTCAGGCTCAGATACTGCTGACAGCCAGCCAAATTAGTCATACAACCTTATTACTAAATTTACTATGTTCAAAGCCATTTCAGCCTTTCCTGGTGCATCAGGTGACATTTGTGAACTGATTATATGAACCTGGTCCTTTCCAAGGCAACTCCAAATCTAGCTAGCAGGACACTGATACTGTGGAATTATCTGTCTTTGATAACTAGTGGCAGCAAAAGACAATCTTGTAAGGAACTGAAACCATGTGCCATTAGCAGATACATGCAGATCAATGTGTTGGAATCTCCTTTTGTGTGTGTGTGTTTTGGTTTGATTTTTGTTGGGGGGAGTCCCTTGACACTAGAAATCAGTAAACCAGGTTTCTATTCTGAGAAGTGATTCAGTGACAAATTGTTACATCTAATCCTAATTGTTACATCTAATCCTCATGGTAAACTTAATTGGTTAAATATGACTTGGACACCTCTATTCTAATAAGGTTTGAGGGATATATTACTCTAGGGACCGAGAATAGTATCATCCTAAATCACCTCATCTGGAAGTTTAAATCACCCTTGCTGATGCTCTATGAGGATGAATCTAATGAATGTTTTCTTCAGTGGCAAAACGGGTTTAAGAGGTTTCTACCACACCCTCATCACCTCAATTATGCTCATGCAACTCTTGGAGAACTGGGCTGTAAGCTTTGATTAGTGAAATGAACTAGGTTTCAAAAAAAATCTCCTCCTCCTCACTTTCCCTTGTCTTTTTTTTTTTCTAACCCAGATAATTTCATCAATTCAGTTTACAGCACCTGTTTTTCCTCCAATTCACACAAAACCAGTTCCATTAGCTCAACTGGGGAGGTAGCAAAATGTACCATCCAAGTGGATTTCCTCTGCTTAAAAGTGGAAATTTTCCTCCTCCTTTCTGCCATAGAGGGTGGATTATCTCAGCCTGGCTGGAAATCAAAGTTCTTAGGTTTATTTAACAAAACTGTGTCGGTGAACTTTTAATTGTTACTCCCTTTTAACATATAACTCTGTTTTAATAGTATTACTGTGTCTCAAACCTCTAAGTAAGAGCTCTGAAAAATCTTCTCTAGCAACACAGTGTTAGTGTCTTGCACATTTTTAGCTATGGATCAGTTTTCATGCCTATTTACAGTCATTTACATTCTTTATTTCTGTCCATATTGCAGGGAAGAAAGGCTTGTGTGCAACCCTGTGCTAAAAGGTTGCTTAACTACCTGCGTTTCATCAGTCTTTAAGCCTGGTCCTCCCTGGTTAACTCCTTGTAAAACTCCTGGTCCTCCCTGGTTAACTCCTGTAAAAAGCAAAATGCCTTTTCTGAAAGAACTTGATTCTGAGCAGATGCTTTGACATGCGTAGATATGCTGCATAACACAGCATGTCTTACTTTAATTTCTTTCATTCTGTATGGTAGGTAACCTTTGCCTGCAAATTTATGGCCCCATCAGTTGCTGTATTTATGTAAGCTTCCTAATTAGCTATTTCAATCATGATTTTGTTGATTTGAACTTTACAGGGCAAGTTTCTGATCACTTTGGTTACTGCTGTGCTCTTCCTTGCAATAGAAAAAATACTTGAGACTTAATTGTAATCTCTTTTGCCCCATGGATCCACCATAACCTGACATTTTCCTTTTATCTTAGAAGATAATAGACCAGTTATGAAGAAGGGTGTATTTCACTGTGGAAAATGTCAAAGGTTTATAAGAATAACACTGTAGAAATTATGTAAATATTATCATTGACCTTCATCATCATCCTATTCCAGTGAGTCATATTATGCTTGGGATGAATGAAAGATTTTTCTATAACCTTAATACCTGGCACATGATTCACTTCATCTATTGGGGTGTTTTGAGATTACAAGGAGACTTAAAAGGCCTAACTTCTCTTCAGGGATATTGACTCAAACCAGCAAAGGGATAAGTACACTTGTTGTGTTGTGCTACCACATTGGGGTTGGGTGTTGTGACTCTGCCATCTGAATGGGTCGGTCAGGGAGGACACTGGATGCGCCAAAGATAACCCCCTCCCTGCCCTGAGAAGCTTGGTGCCATGTAGGGCTGGTGGTGTTGCAAGAGGTCTAAATGCTCAATTCAAGGTCCCAAAAGACCTGTGAGAAAAGGCCACTGTTTCTTAACAGCGAGAAGACCAATTGATGAGCTGCAGGAAGGACTAAACTATGAAGAAGAGACAAAGCAGATATGGTACAGAACTGCTGAGATTGGTCAATGCAGTATCTGAGAAGGATGAAAGGAGAAAACACCTACTGCCAACAAATGCTAAGCTAACATAGTATGGAAGAGTAGTGTGACATGCTCGTACACAACGGTGGGTTTGACATAGGCTGTTATGAGTTGGACATTGTTCTATGCTACCTAGAAACTCTGGAAAACAAACTGATAGATATAAAAATGGAGGGAGAAAACGTATCTCACCTGGAATACAATGATCAATTCTGCATATTTCTCGAAAAAGTGATCTCAGAGAAACAATTAGAGGCAGGTTAGACAGAAGTAGTAACTACTAATAGCTTGCACAAGAGGAATATGAACCACTGAAAAGCATAGAAAAGTCATGACCAAGCCTTTTTAGAGAGCTATAAGAGCAAAAGACTAACTTGAAAGACAGCAAATGGAAGAGTAAATATTTGATTGAACACATAATTGACCTGTATAACTCACAGCACCAAGATCAATGTAGAAAGGTTTAAGCGTTTTAAGTTATTTCCTAAAATCAGTGCTTTTGTAGACTATGATGGCATTCAAAATTACATCAGAACAGGTAAAGACTTTTTGTGTATTTATGTAAACTTATGACAGTAGAAGTCCTCCATGTCATAAGAGAGTAACTTACCTTTAAGTAAGATGAACACTCCAGTTGGCTTTCAGTTATGTTCACATATGGAGATTTTTTTCCTTAATTTGTCAAATCCTGCTGGTCTTGCATGCGTCTTTTTCTGTGAAATTTTTTTGAAGGAATAGAACCTCTAAGCTACAAATAGGCAATAGAAGGCATTATATGTGAGCAATAGCTTTTTATCTCCAGTGTCACTTTTGTTTCTAAATTTGTGCAGGTTATCTGAGGGTTTGGTTTTTCAAAGGTCAGTGCTCTGAAACAGGTGATTGTTATCTGATATTTGCATTATAGATATGAAAATACAGCATTCAGTGAATCTTGTCTTCAATAATAGTTATCAGATATGCTACATGGGCAATTTAATTCTAGTCACCCATAACAAGTGTCCTTGATAGAATAAAGAAATATCCTCATATGTTGCCCCCTTCTTGTGAGCATTCTTTTTTCATAACAAAATGAATGTTTTAGGATTGCAAGGACTGCTTCTGAACATGGTAGTTTCCACTGAAAGGGCAAATGAGCATACATTTTATGATCTATTATTTATGTAGAACTAATGTGTGCTAGGCACTTTATGGAGGGATTATAAAAGGGCATTTCCCTGAAGAGGTTACAGTACGAAGAAGCTACAAACCAGGTGCAGAGATGGGAGGCAATAGAGTGCAAGTGTTTGAAAGCAGGTATGGAGTATCTCCTGCCTCAGATCTATAATTTCCTCTCTTTTAATATATGGCTGTGTTTGGGGTTTTTTTATGACTTTTGTACAGTGATAACTAAGATTATAGGCATTGTTAGGAAGAGTTACATAAGCAATTTCATACTGTGAAAAAAAAATACTTGCTTGAAGCTTTTCAATATGACTGTTCCTCAGCAGTGACTCTCTATCCTGAGTAGCAAGCAAACACTGATCACTCATCCATTGCTTTTGGCAGATGTCATCATCTTATTGCTGCTGGTTGAGTGGAGCATGTATTCTCTCCTCAATCTGAAACTGTCAATGCTCAGTAGTATTATAGTTTCTGTAATTGCTAGCTGCTGAGAAGCAGATACACAGTTCCCTCTCCTATCCTTTAATTGAAGTGACAACCTCACTAGAACAGCAGAGCAGACCTTAGAAGGTAGAATCTATTTCAGGCACTTCAACTACTTCTGCAAATTGGGAAAATTTCTGTAAGGTTTAACCAGGCAAGCTAGTTTGAAGACCCAATTTAATATAACTTTGTTGGAAATGTTCCTGTGCTGAAGTCTTCTTCATTCTACACTTTCCTCGGAGTCCGGGTGTGTACTTTGTCGCACCTCTAAGGATAATGGCTGCCCTTCAGAAAGGGTTATGAGAGAAGTATTGGAGAGGTAACAGAAACCCTTCTCACCAATAAATGAGCTGATTGCTGCCTGGATCAGTGCAGAGGTTGAAATGAAAATAATCTCCAACTTGCTTTATGTGTAAACTGACAATGCATCAGATTTTTGGGGCTTTTTTATATGTGTGATACAGATGTGGGTCCAAATTAGTGAAAGCTTGGTTTACTTGTACAGTGGAATTATATGTTAAATTTAGGAACCTGGAGCTTGCAAGGGGCTTTCTAGGTCTGCAGGCTCAATTTCTGCTTGTTGTTTTTAGCCTCACAATCTTGCACCTTACGTAAAGTTACCAACCTTCACCAGGCTCCATTTTAAGCACATCTGGGTTCTGCTGCTCCAAAACTCATCTCTGAAGCTTAGAAACCTTTTTCTAAATTCTAGACTAAATTTATTCTTGACACATCAAATCTATTTATTTGTTTGTGTGGCAATATTATTCTTATTCTAAAGCATTTATTTTTCCTTGGTAACACTTGTATGCTGATGGATTAACAGGGAGATACTGTATCACTTTTCAGTCTTCCATTCAGTGCCAAGGAAGCCAACCACTTTTATCTTCCTCTCATTAAATAGTCTCTATTCCCCTGGTGGTTTCAGTAACCTCTGTTCTTCTTCCAGTGTGAATTTGTTCTTTAAGTGTGGATGTACAGAATGAGGTAGATAAGTCCAAAGGAGGTCTGATCTGTGTCTTACTCAGATAACACACCTCTAGTTCTGCTTTACTGAAGACATCTTGATGTGTCAGAGTATTGCAGTTGCCTTTGTGTCACGTGGGTCAGTTTCAGATACCCTATAATCCTCTCAAAACACACATCTTTGTTCTCTTCCAAACCTGGAGTTGGTTTTCTGTCACAAAACACTTTTGGGAAAGCTAAGCAACTGGGGTTGGTCCTCACATGGATGTGAGATAGGGAAAGATAGAAAACAGTAGGAGAAAATGGTTAGTTCTTGAAGTAGGGGAATGTCACAATGTTCCTTGGAGGCCTGTGGTGGGGCTTTTGCAGTTCAACACATTCATAAATAACCTGAAAGAGGGAGGTAACAAAGTAATGATGATGGAAGATCCACAGGGCAGCTAGGCAATAAATTGACACTTAAAAATGAGTGCAGATAAAGTGTTAAGTGATACACATGGCAAAACCAGTCACAGTTTCACATATAAAGTGATGGGATCTGCACTGGTGAATCCCCAGAAACCTCTGAGGGGCAAGATAGACAGGGGGTCCTGATAGACAGGACCAAGAAAGTGTGAGCTCGGTGGTAAACAGAAATACCAATCAAATGTTCAGTGTTATTAGGGATGGAGTAGAACATAAGGTGAGAAACCACCTCTGCAGCTTCAGAAATCTGAGTCACCTGCATCTGATGTGCTCTGTGCAGTTCCACTTCTTTTATCTCAAAACGGATAAACAGAAGGTGATCATGAAAAAAAGCCATTAATTAATATGATTTTCTGGGGTTCAAAAGACTGAGCTTGGGTAAATTATTCATAAGTCATTAAAATTCAAATACAACTGAAATTTCCTGTCGGCTTAGCTAACAAGGAGAAACTACAACTCATACATTTCTTCTCAGAGACTTTGTAATGATAAGATTGTAGTAATAAGAGGTTTTACCCATCTTTCATTTTCTGGAAATGTCTCTAGGCATCTTAAATAAAAAGAACATTTTCTTTTCTTACTCCACTGGAGAACTAAAGGAGCAATGCTTCTACTATTAAATTTATTTACATAGAGGGGAAATCTCTCGCGTTCGTGTAGAACCTGAAGGGGCTTGTAGAGCAGCAGGTTTTACAGGGGATTGGGCAATGTCTGCCTGGGCTCCTCCAAATATCTAGTTGCAATAGCCCTGGAAAATGTCTCATTGTACAGCACTAACGTAACCCAAATGAGCCAGCAGCTTTGGGCTGGAGAATTACTAGCACCTGTCTGCACTTGCTTGGTTTGATAACAATATGAGGATTGCCCAAACTGGATTTCAAGAGATTTCCTGATTTCCTCTTCCTTGCTGCAAGGAAAGTAAAATACTTTTCTTTTTTTTTTTTAAATTGGCGAACAGAAGAAAGCATTCCGCATTCCTGGTTTATGCTGGATTTAGTGTTCTTTTCTGTGCCTGTGATTTACATTTGGAAGCAGGCTGTCTGGCAGGGTGTGCTTTGGGTTGCTTGCGCTGGAATTCAAACTGCTGGCCGCAATCAGCCTGTACAACGGTGGCTCCCTTCCTGCACTCTAAACAGATACTATTCATAATTCTAGTACATACATGCCTTGGCAAAAATCCAGCTGCAGTGGTTATATCCCGGGAGTTTTGCTGTGAAAATGTTTGTTCTGCTTTAAATATCTTTGATGGATTATCATCTAAACACCTTGCGGAAGCATGGAAGTCTATAGTGTGGAATGCTGATTATAATGCTTCTATGTAATGTAAAAGATTTTCACAAAAGGTCTCGGAGTGTTTTACTACAAACTAGATCTAGGAACGTTTTTCTGAAGTATGGATTGTTTCACTCGACAAGGTGGGTAAAAGTAGTCACATCACTTCATAAAACTAAACAAAAAAGCCAGTGGGAAAACCCAGAATAAACCACAGTTTTTCTGGTATAGGTTCCTACTCCTTACTAGGCGTTATTTCCTTCTCCAAAGTAGGCATTTACATAATTATGATGCAAATTTTGAAATACAAACTTTTTTTTTATTTTTTTTTGCTTATTGCTAGTGCTTAGCTTTGTTTGCCTGCTTGAAATAGGTCTTTGAACAGCATTTGTCAAGAATAGCAGAATTCAGAATTAGCGGTAGCGCTTCTTTATCTCCCACAATATAGCCGATATCAAACCGGTACCTGAGCTCCCAGCTTTAGCTCAACCCATGCCTCCTTTGCTTTGTTGCAGGTTATGGACACACAGTGCCTTTATCTGATGGAGGAAAGGCCTTCTGCATCATCTACTCGGTCATCGGGATCCCGTTTACGCTGCTCTTCCTGACGGCAGTGGTGCAGCGCGTCATCGTATATGTCACCAGGCGGCCTGTGCTGTATTTCCACATCCGCTGGGGCTTCTCCAAGCAGATTGTTGCAATCATCCACGCTATAGTCCTCGGGTTCATCACGGTATCGTGCTTCTTCTTAATCCCGGCAGCAATATTTTCTGTTCTGGAAGATGACTGGAATTTTTTGGAATCTTTTTACTTTTGCTTCATTTCCCTGAGTACCATTGGCCTCGGAGACTATGTGCCAGGAGAAGGCTACAATCAAAAATTCCGAGAGCTGTATAAAATCGGAATTACATGTAAGTGTCAAACTAACCAGATAGATAAAAGGCATTTTATAAAAAATAATGATAATCAGACTTTCCCCCTTCATTCTGTGGAGGCTGATGGCTTTGTGAGCTGTCAGCTAGCAAAGTGGGTGTTATAGGTAGTTTTGTGCAAAGTGGAAACCTTTTAAATAAGTTCAGTTTTCTTAGTTAAAGTTAAAATCAGAATTAATAGAATCATTCCATTGTGCTGAACCTTAGGTACATATTCTCTTACTAATAGTAGGAAAAAGTGCTCGCATTACTATTATGAAAATGATTATGAGCATTTTGGGCTAAGATTTCAGTGCATCACAGAGCCGGGTGAGATGACGGGTGGACAGAGATGAGCAATGGGAAATGAGGCACACTAGGAAAGTTTCTGACTCCAGTTGTAAGAGAAGGTAGTCCTGGGACATACCAGCTGTCAAAGAGAAGCAAATAGACTGAGATAATAGCAAAGCAAGACCATGAATGTTAAAATTGTTTAATTATGTTTGACACAGAAGGGAGAGGCACAGTGATCAGTGATTTGACCAAAGTAGAGCTGAGAAAATTATCCTTCTATTAGCATTCTGACTGCATGTATGCTGAGGGCAGTATTCTCCAGTGGAGTGTTTTGAAGCATCCTGGTTTCTAATATGGCTTCAGTCTGCACAGTCCTGGGTCATCAGACACACCAGTTAAAAGATGTGAATGGCCAAACCAAACCTTTCCAGTCAGGTCCACTTCTTAGACTGGTATGCATTTGTCTGTGCTCCTGTGCGTGATCCAGCAATCTTAATGTAGGTAAAGTATCCGTTAACTTGGTTTTATGTTCTACCTAAAGAAAGATTGGGCCTTGAATTTTCATTCCTTGAAGTAGGGCATTGGACTAGCCAACAGAACACTTTATTCTCCTGCCAGGCCTGTTTTCTTTGCATCGTGTGTATCTTACCAGCAGTAGCTTTTAATTTTTACTCTGATGATCTGCAGAGCTGATTTGGAGGTGCTAAATGGTGAAGTGAATGGAAGAAGTCACACATAATAAAGGTCTTGCAAAAATTCTAGCCAATCTGAAAACTCAAAGGCAGAAGAAAACATAGCTTAGATTATCCTTTGTCAAACTTTAGAACTCTTCAGAAATAAATTGCAAGAAATACCAAAAGGAAAAAAGTAGCTTTTAGGCAAAGTTAGGATTTAAAATAATTAATTTCAACAGTGTTTAAGGTCATAAATCTTAACTTAATCCTTTCCTTTTGTGTGAACAAATCAATGAACCAAATGTATAGAATGTTTTCTCTTGCTGAACGTGAATTTTCTATAAAAATGTTTGGGAGTTCTAAATCAGAAAATGTGTCATGAGTGCTACTGGCTTTTCAAGAATTTTAGGAATACAAGTGACAGTTCTAAATCAAATGGTGATCAGCTGGACTGAGTTTCAGAGATAATTACAAGATTCTCAGTGCAGATTTATGGATGCCTTTTAATTGGCATAGCTTTGTCATTTCCTGTTTGTGCTGATGCTCCCATTTGATGTCATGAGATAAAGCTTAGAAACAATCCATACATTTTGGTTGTAGTGCTGATTTAAATCAGTACCTGGTATTGCAATATTGATTTCATGGTGCTCCTGGAAGGAAAAGGAGAGTGTTGCCAGTGACTGTAACTGTAACTACAGGTAAAATATTTATGCCTTTAGGTAGCGGAAGAGTGACCACAGGTAGATAACAATAAGTAATCCATGTTGATCTTTCAGCAATTTAATGTTCAGCCTTTGGATGAGCCTGTTGTACTAATGATTATATACTTAACTTTTGCTTGATTTACTCATTGAAATGATAAAATACTCAAGCAGTCAATGGTACTCGTTAAATTCTAGCGGTACCAGGGATCTAATGAAACATTGTGATTAAGAAATACTTGTTTTAACACCTTCCCTCAAATTCTAGATGCATGTGATTGAAGATCAAATACTGTCAGAGGGGACTGGGAAAAATTACAGAGTTAAAACTGTTTCAGGCACACTTAATTTGCTAATAATTAAATTTTTTTTTTGTACCCAGGTTATCTGTTGCTGGGCCTTATCGCAATGTTGGTGGTTCTCGAGACTTTCTGTGAACTCCATGAGCTCAAAAAGTTTAGGAAGTTGTTTTATGTGAAGAAGGACAAGGAAGAGGACCAAGTGCATATAATGGAACATGACCAGCTCTCCTTCTCTTCCATCTCAGATCAAGCAGCCTCCATGAAGGACGATCAGAAGGCAAATGAGCCTTTTGTGAATTCCCAGTCCCCAACTTCCAATGACAGCTCTCTAAACAATTAACACAGGGGTATCCAGACTGTTGGTTTGGTGCATTTATGCTACTTCCCATAAGAAATAGAACGCCTCATAATTTTTTCATGAACATAGAAAAGCTGGAAGACTGTGCTACTTTAACAAGGATTCATCACTTCTGACATAGAAAAGACTTCTGGGAAAAATGTGGGAGCCACCCTGGGAAAAGGGAAAAAATGTAGGATATGGCTGGGAACATTCACCATTTTGCTTGAGGGATAAGGAGTTAGGTGTTCTGCTTTCAGATGTGCCAGAGAGAAAGGCTTGCACAAGCAACTTCATCCAGTCTCTTTAAGAGAGTAGGACTTCCCTGGCATCCAACTCATTGAGTTGCCCACCCCATCTTACAACTGGGTGATGTAGCAAATTTTGGGATGTGTGCTTTTGATTGTCAGAAGTGTAGTTACAGATTTAATGCAAACACACCAAATATCTTAATCTGGAAAACATCTCCAGAGCAGTATCTATAGATCTGCTGGAGCAGGGAGTATCTAGATCATCTCTCTATTACCCAGTGATTTGCAGGTGCAAATAACAGTTCTGGTAATCAAGAAACAAGGCTCCAGTCCTCCTTTCCCTGTGCCATTTACATTAAAATTTCCTACTTCCTTAAAAGGTCCCCCCAATCACAAGAAAAATGTCCTGAAGAGAGTGTGCCTTGAGTCTTCCATGCTGTCTGTCTTTGTGTGAAATACTTTTATAAACTCTGAAAGGTAGCAAGACCAATTTAAAGTGCTGGGTGAGATGGGGCTGTAGGGATGGGAGACAGCTGCGTTTCAGTCCCCTGCCCTCTGAAATGGGTAGGAGTGGGTTTTTTAGCTATGTGGAATGGAATGAAAAAGAGAACTGAAATTTGGTAAATGCCATGATTGGCATAGTCATGTGCATATGGCATTCTTCTAATAGATGGCTGAAATCTGTTCAGCAGAAGGACTCAGCACTGTTTCTTCCACAGTCCAATCCAGCGTGAGCTCCCTGCTGAGCTGACGGGTAAGCGAGGAACAAAAAAAATGTCACCTTTGAACGTAGCTCCTTTTTTTTTTTCCCCTTTTGGCTTTCTAATTAGTAGTCAGAGCATTTTGGAGGAGAAGGGAATGTTTCAGGGCAAAACAATTTTTCGGTTTTAATAGGAAAAATGTCACATTTGGTTCAGATGGAACCGAAATTTTTTCCCCTTGGGAAACGTCACTAAAAAGTCAAGATCACGCTCAACTTCTGAAGCTGAAACCTCTTTGGCTGTAACAGGGAGGTGTTTTAGTCCAGCTGCCAGTCCCTGTGCTGCTGCAGGGACCTCGGAGTGAGTTTCAGTGAGCAGGAGATGAGGCTTAAGTGGTTGTGGTACTCTCTGTTCTGGCCTTAAGAATCCACAATATGGGAATCATGATAATGCTTTGCAATGAACAAAAGATCTGGAGCACAAATAGCCATATTAGGATAGTCTCCCACATAGGAACAGTGTAGAGGAGAGCCTTTTCCCTGCAGTGCAAGCATGCCAGATTGCCTGTAATTTGGCTTTTAGTGGTTAGAGCTAAATAATATTTTACTGTAAAAGAAAAAAATGCAGTGTGTCTAGATTTAGCGCACATGGGAAAAATACTTGAAAGTAAATAACCCAAAATATACTGTGTTTGAGCTTAATTATAGCTAGCATCAAACAGATTTTATATCTTTACTGGAAAAACTTGCTTTACAGTTAAATCAGCTGAAAGTCTTCAATGAAAATTTATATTTATAGAAAATCGGATCTAAAGGTTTTGGTTGTTTTGGATTTTATAGATTAGGTAAGAGCATACTGTGTTTGCATGTTCCCAGGAAAGTGGCTATTTTTATACTGCTTAAGTTAACACAGTTTTATTTATAATGAATGTTAATCAATATATATGTACATATATACATAAATATATTTATATACTGTACATATATCATAAATCACCAGAGTTTAACAGACTTAGGAATGGCATTTTAGATATTTTTTCCCTAAGCTTCTCTTTATACAGTGAATAATTGAAAACTGTGGCATTAAAATGACACTGACATAAAATTACAAGTACTGTATCACAAGAAACATTTATACTGGTTTTTTTCAGTGGAATTTTATTGATTGTTTTAAATACCTTAAAATTCAAGATTTCCTTTAATTTCAGTGTAACGTTAAGATGTAATTATGCATTTGCTAAATGATATGCAAAGTTAGTTTTGCAGCGTGTACACGTTAAATGAAAGCACAGAATTCAAAGCAGAAGCGATAAACTAAGCAGTATACTGTGATGTAGATGAGTATTTGTTATTTTAAATTTAAATAAAAAGTCTGGCTTTTGCCTGCCTGCACTGTGAAGTGGGAAGTATTTTCTTTAGTGGTGTGTGTGCGTGCACATACTTTGCAAAAACCCTGTCTGCGTTTGTCAAGATTGCCCATCCTTTAGTTAGCCTTCCTCAGCTCATACAGGGGCAGTTATTACCAGATTATGTTACCTAACCTTGGTATCAATTGTAGCTTAGTATTGCGTTTATGATTCTTACAGAAAAAAATAGCATTCTGAAGTGGGTTTGTTTCAGATGCCGGCTTATTGTAGCAAATAAAAAATAGTGGCATAACGCTTATCTTGTCTTTATAACCAATATTTGAGGAAATCTGAAAAACTGTCATTGCAGGTTATCCATACCACTGATGAAAATAATGGCCTTCATTTCCTACAGCTTTTACATCTTCATGTGGAGCTAACAAATAAGATCAGGATAGTTAAAACCGGAATCCAGATTAGGAGAAAGGTTCAAGAACCTTTGTTTAAAGTGAATGTCTTTCCCGGAGGCAAACTGTGAAGTGGGTGCAGGTAAGACCAAATGGAAAGCATGGGTCATAAAACAACAGTGCTGAAGGAAAAGTGGGAAGAAGGAGACAGAAATGTGAACAAATGACTTGTATGCAGAAGAGAAGTGCCTGGGTCCTGTCCTTGCGCTCCTGTCTTCAGTTGATCCAGGCATATTTATCTTGAATAGCTTTATTCCCATGCTGCAGTTGACATTTGCCATCTTCTCGTTGTCTTTCAGTTGTTAAATATAAATGTGTTTTATTTTTCTTTCAAGGGAAAGAACTGTCAAACCATTCAGTTGTATTTGGGGGGAAAGTTTGAGTTTTGGGTTTGGAGCTGAGCACCAGCCCCGTTGTCTCTTTGAGAACATGTCCTCTTCCTTAAGAGATTCTTCTGAAGTTTCACCAATCACATCTAGTGTGGACGAACAGAAGGCCTGCTGAAAGTTGAAATGAGTAATTTTCTAAGTAGGTAGTTTCAGAGACTTGGGTGGTTTGCAGCTTCGATGCCAGCACTACAAAAGTTACCTTGTTGGGCATTTGTGTCAGAGTAATTGCACAGAGCAGCAGTTCTGGATTACACTAACTGCATGTCACCCTGAGTTTTGTCTCTGGCAATAGCCAAAAGCAAAACTTGTGAATTTGTTTGAGTAGGGGGTAAACATGTAGCAATAGTTCCCCAGAATATTCTCCTACCTCCCACCAACGAGCAGCCCTGGATCTATGGTAGTGTGTAGATCAGTGTAGGTATGCTGTGTAGAAGATATGCTACACGGGTGTGCTTGCTCTCTGTTTTGGTCATTAAGAGGCTGTCTTGACACAGGATCAAATGAAGATCTTCTAGATTCTGCTCTCTGCTGAAGCCAGAGAGGGTTGCTATAGCTGGAAAGGAAGCCGTGTTAATCCAGGTGTGCACCAGCACCAAAGAACAGGGTTTCTATTTTCTGCAGAGAGTTCCAGTAGTAACCATCATTATCATAATAGGTATATCATAGAGCTCCTAGATAGCCAAAAAGGTGTGTATTTTCATATTGGGTTGTCTCAAACAGAAACAGTAATTTTTGAAATCACCATGACTAGCTCTGGAGATTCACGTTTGCCAATGTTAATTGGCACTGTGTGCCACTGTTAATGCCCACAGTGTTAGTCTCGTGGCTTCCCAAATTACTATTCTACTTGCTTTTTACTATGGATTTGTTCTCATAATTACCTTCAGAGGTCATCACTGATTGTGAGTGCTGTGAGTTACTTTGCTCATGGCCAGTTTGCCAGCCAGTTTGCCAGCCATTGCCATAGCTGACAACAGGACTACCTCATGTGTGGCAGTGGGGCCAAGTGGCAGATCGAGGTAACGAGGGGAGACAGTGTGGCTGGGAGCAGGTGCGTGGGCTGATAGCCAACATCAGGACAAAATCACCCTGGCAGACTGCTAAATGACAACATTGTTTTCACCAGGCTTCAGTGCCTGTCACTAGGAGTAGAAGGAAAAGGCTTCCAGAGGAAAGAAGGGGAAGGACATTGCCAAAAGTCTTCTTAGCTGAAGTCTATTGGAATTAGGCTTTTTCACAATTTGTCTGTAATCTGTGGCTCTCTATAGTTTTATAAAGTGAAGCAGTTTGGTTTTGTAACAGTTTTGTAAACTAAAACTGTTTTCTTCCATAGTTTGGCATTTCTGTGGTGTAGATGGTCCCTGTGTTCCCTGAAGCAAGTTACACTTGTCATCGTAACAAGTTTTTCTGTATTAAGGTCACTAAGTGTTCAGACCCACGAGCAGGAGTGTTTGTTGGCATCACTGCTGACACTTCCCAGGGGCAAATGTGACTCAGGTCACTGCCTGGCCTGGGGCTGCCTCCCTTTGGAAAGGCCAGGCTGTCCAGAAAGAGAAAAGTGAAACTTCTACCTTAAAAAGTGACAAACCCACTCTCCTGGGAGGCTCAAAGCTCTCCAAACCTGCTTTCTGCTAATCTCAGAGGTTTTGTAATCTTGAGCATATAGTATGTATGTGCAAGCATCCGTAGTAGCACATAGAAATGGGACTCAGTTTCTGTATGCCAAATTCTTTGAGACTGATCCACTCACTCAAGCTTCTGAATTTATCTCGCCCTTTTGAGTCTCTACCCACTCACTGGTACCTTGCTGGGCCGCCTCTGCAGGGGGTGAAGTGAGATTAATAGAACAGAAGGGACTCATTTACCATCTGCCCTGTGGAGGGGCAGTGGTGGAAACAGGTGAGAGGACAGGTAGTCTCTGGGAAAGTCCCATCCCTGCCCATAATACCTTCAGCTGCAGCCACCACGAGGGGTTCCAGCTTATGTCAAGAACTTGCTCCACTGCCTGGCACATAAGGACTGTGCGATTCACTTGGCTGCGCTCTCGTACGTCAGCCAAAGTTCATGCTGCTAATAATGTAATGACTATAAAAACTAATGGCTCATCTGGAAGAACTTAAATTATCTTATTTTTCTTTTTAAGTGTGTGGTTGCTGTGTTTCTGGGCGTTATTCGGGCTCTCATTTTATTCTGGCCTGCAATTCTGTGCTATCCTACAACTGTAAAGCTTCTGTCTCAGCCATGCATGGGCAAAAATTAATTAGCCTGCTCACATAAACAGAAGACAGCAAACTGTAGTATCAGTTTAAATGGGAATTAGCAGATCCTAATTTGCTAAGTCGTGGGATGGTTTGCTAATTATGGGCAAAGATCTGTTAAATTTGTTTAGGAATTGGCAGCTGTGATACTGTGATTTGAGGCATGTTTTCTGAACAGAGATGCAAAAAATACTGATGTCCAGTAATAAGGTACAGTATCACCTTTGGGATTAAGTCCCCCAAATGTTTAGTTAGCTGCTTTTGGAGATTAATCCTATTTCCATGGGGTAGTAAGGCCTTGTTTGAAATTTATTGCACAAAAATTAAAATCCATACTCCGTTTCACTCAGATTCCTAACGCATATTCAGAGAAAATTAAAAAACAATACGAAAGAAGAAGATGACCTTATTTTATACCCCACCTCCTGGGGAGCTTGACCTGGTAGTGCTGAGCCATGGAGTCAGGCAGCCTCTGCCCCAGGGAAGGCTTGTGAGCAGCATCCCCAGCCTTGGAGGCAGCCCTGGAGAGCAGCAAGGGGAGACCAGCCTCCTTGGGATGCGACAGGAGAGACTGCAGCTGCTCTAAGGCAGAAGGTAAATAGCAAAGATGGAGAGTAAGGGAGGGGACATGGTGGGACTTGAAGGAGGCAGGGGCAAGCCTGCCCAAGCCCCTTGGGAAGGACTCACACCTGCTGCGACATGAAGAAGGGAGTGAAATAATTTGATATCATGATTATCAAAGGGGAGGGGAGTGTTGCTTTTTGAGTTTACTTAACTTTTAATCTTCCACATTCCCTTCGAGGAGGGGCTTTAAAGTGTACCACAAAGAAACATAGAGAAGTAGAAACTAGTGAATCTGTAAAAATTCGGAGGTGTTGAGAGAAAAGGTGCACTTTGTCTTTTAAAGGCAGAAATGACCCTTGTGATGCTCTTCCACGACCTCTTACAGGACCCAAGACACATCTGCAGTAGTTTTATTAGGACAGATCAGATTTCAAGTTTGATGTGGTCTCTGCCCTGGCTCTCATCCCCTATCCCAGAAGCTAATGGCCTTTTCTGTTAAAAATTTCCTGTTTCCTTTGGCTGGCTGCACAATTTCAAATGAATTGTTCTAAATGCAGCATTTATATAGGGCTTTGTTATGTTTTTGTCTGCTAGGTGACAGACCACATTACATTAGCTATCAGCTTGCCCCAAGAAGATGAGCATTCCTCAATGTCCTCTTTACTAGGCGAAGCAGACTGAGCTCTTCTGGGCACTGAGCACGAGCATTTTGTCAAAAGCTCAGCTCATTCCTGGGTCTGTTCTTCAACATGCATTTTTCAGCACAGGCTCTGAAACCAGGGTGCCACAGTCCTGCCAGTACCCAGGATGGTACCTCTGCAGGGCAGCTGGGCTGTGGCCACAGAGCAGAAAGGGGAGATGCATTAGCCACCATGACCACACCGCCCTGCTTTCCATCTCCCTGGGGACCCCCCAGGTTTCTCTTTATCTCTCTGCCACTGTGGGGCAGAGCTGGGGCTGCAGTGCCTGAGTTACTTGTCCCTACTGCTGCTAACCCTGGGGGAGATCCATGGGGATAGGGACGAGGCTGTGGCAACACCAAGTCCTCTCTGCCCCAGGTGGTCCTAAGTCTTTGAAATGGAGACATGGGTTTTTAACATGTTTTGCTGCTTCATACAAGAGCCAGGAGCTTTGTAACCCCCTTTCAGCCCATCTGCCCAGCCTGTTGGGCAGGAGCTGTTTGCTGCTTGCGCTGAACTTCAGGATGCAAGATGTCAGAATTCAGAGAAATGTTGGCTGACCTGCCAGAAGGGAGAACTACACATTTACTTCAGGCAGTCTCAGAGCATTAATTTTAGGCAATAAAAGTGTCATCAATCCTCCTGGCAGCACCTCGTGCATCAACAAGGTGTTGAGCACACACGTCTGAGGGTATACATGCTCCCTTGGTAGGGAGTGCAGGATCTTGCAGGGAGGACATTGCAGAGAGAGGGGACGTATATTTTTATTAACTTCAGCATTTATTAACTTGAGCATTATTAGTGCTCAAAAAATATCTTTTGCATTTGCTGGAGCTTCTCAGGGCTGTATGGTCCCTGTGTGATAGACATTATCCCTGAGATGTACAATGGGGACACTTGTGCTGACAGCCCCTTAGTAAGGTCTGGCTTTGGTTAAAGTGCAACTGAGGCTCCAATTTCCTTTTAGGGACGAGGCAAGAGCCCTAACTCCAGGATACCAAGGTGGGTAAGGTAATGTCACGAGTCAGTTCTGGTCTAAAGAACCCAAAAATCTGTGAGTATCTGCCCGGTTACTGATTATTTTGATGGTGCAGGTATTGCTCATCTTCTTATCTTCTCACAAAGGAGGCTAATAAGGTTTAAGTTTTTTTTGTTTGCATGTTATGCATTGAAACAAAAACTAATCTCAAAACGTCAATAATTTTTCCAATGGTTTAGTCCTGAATGCCCTTAAATGTGAATTTGGTGACTAAACAGAATAATGTATTGATTTGTACACAGACAGGAGACTGACGTTGAATGCTTGAACAAAAATAGATCCACCGGGCAAATAGTTACCCAGGACTTTCTTCCCCAGATGCAAAATCTACACCTGCAGGAAACTTGCAGAAATGACAGCCAGAGCAGAGAAGCAGGAATAAATGGAAAGCACACACCCCCAGTTTATCATGACCCCAAGAAGGTCATTTCACTGCATCACAGGAAACAAGAGGATGCACATGCACTGACCTGACCAAGTGGGACAGTTAACATGACTATTGGCTTCTGCTGCCTTTCTCCCTTTTTATCACTGTTATACTTTGCAGTCATCCTGTAATCCAGGCCACCACCTTTTTGAATCCAAATCCTGTAATCCAACACCACCCTTTTTGAATATCAATCCAAGTTTATTTTTAAATTATTTTTAGAGGCGTTGCATCAGCAACTTGATGGTGACCCAACGCCATCATGTTGGCAGCTCCATATGGTGTTCCCTGGGGCCATGTGGTCAAGATGGCATTTTAACAACCCTTCGCACCTCATGAAGTGTGAGATATAAAATCAGTAGAAAACCCATGTATTGAATAATACAAGGAATTATTGCTCCAATTTCAGCTGCTAGTTCACCTCTCTCAAAAGGGACCATCTTATCTTGTTCATTGATTTTTATAAACCCTGCTGCTGATAGATTATGTCTCTGTCACCTCTAAAACGCAGCCAGATTCTGGCCCCTTCATATTTGTGCTACTGTTTCACCAGAGATTAATGTATCAATATACAGATTTTATCCAAGAATCGGAAGCATGTATGAGGCTTTTTTCTCAATCCCCAGAGCCCAAATTCTGCTCCTTAATGACAAACAGGTCTCTGAAGGACTGTGAGGAAGCAAGAACGGGCATTGAGCTGGGATGTGAATTTCTCTTCCCCTCTTGCTTGAGTTCAATTCATACTCTTGGCCTCATGCAACAGCCACAGTACATGCTCCCGTGGGAGCTTGGCAGTTTTAACATAAATTTTGCCTCCAAACTTTAATGCTGCACACGAGCTATAGCATTAACAGCTCTTCTTCTATACAATACTGTTTAATCTGAAGCTCAGCTAAATGGATTATAGGAAAATATTTGTGACAGGCTGGGAGGTGTTGGATAAATGTTTGTCATCTAGAGGGACAAACTCAAAACAAATAGAGACTTAGGCTTGATATCAGCTGTAGTCATGTATTGGAGCCACAGCAGAGCTGTATATGTTTTTAACAGGCTTAAGTCTTACCCAGTTATTGATCCTCTGAGAGATGCTGCTGTCAAATGGTTTAGTCTAAATACATTCAGTGTGTTTAATGGCTGAGCAAGACTGGACCTGGAGGAGGATTTGGGGGATCCTGCTGAGTCAAAAAGACTCCATGCCCATTTATGGTGCAGATTAGCAGCTGGGAAATACTCCTGGGTAAAAAAATATATACTTTAAATAACAGCGCCTTTTGCTATGTTTAAATGGTTTAGGATAGTTCTACGCAATGTTTTCTATTTATTGTCATTTAACAGGTATTCTAATAATACAAGAAAGCCTGGATGAGCATTCAGCTTGGGAAGAATAAGGGCTGAAACCTCCACTTTACAAATATTTCTGGTTTCTGTAGGCAAATTTCTCCCTAAGTAGGAAGGTCTCTCCCAAGCCAGGTAAACTGACATGTGGAAATGTTTGCAGGACTGGATTCAGCCCAGGTCAGAGGAAAGAGACTATCATTTGCAAGGACTTCTCAGTTGCAGATTGCAATGCATCTTTCATGCTTCATCATATTCTTTCCTTCAGTTTCATGCTCTGTCAGCTGCCAAACATGACAGTCTTCCTCCATCGTATCTAATGCACCTCAAAATTTAATGGAAAAGAGCAAGCTGACCTGGACCACTCTAGGGTCAAGGGGGACACCAGCTGGTGGGCTGCCTAAAAGTGGTCTCTGTGCCACTGAGGCATCCACGTACCTGGACCAACACCCAGTCGCTGCCCACTACAGCTGTGGCTAGTAGAGCAAACAGAATCAAGCAAGAAAGAGAAAATCTCTTCTGAGGTTAACCAGGAAACTGGGCTGGCATGGAACCAAATGGCTAAATCTAGTCTCACAAACACACGTGACTAAGTCTTCTTTCAACTGGAGTTCTGAATAATACTAAAGGAATTGAACCCCCATATCTTACATCATCATTTCCAAAACTGAGAACCATCCTTGTGTTCGCAGAATCTCTTGTGTAACCTAACCCAACCTGATCTCGTAACAGTCAGATAGCTTCTCCCAGCATCCCTGTTCAAAGGCTGCTCTGGCACTTTATTTCTTTATGTTAAATATCTTCTTCTTTCCAACCCAAATTCTTTCAGGGTCAGCGTACACCTGGTTGATCTTGTAGCAGGTTTTATCTGAATGGAAATAATTCCCCTCCTTTCCTGTATTTATTGCTTGAATGTAATCCAAACCTCTCTGTTTTCTGTTAATGCAGCTACCCAAGACAGGCTATTTAATCTGTCCTTAAGAAACGGAGAGAGTCATCTCTTGTTTCTGAGTAGTCCTTTTCCCATTTGTCTGTTTAAAAATCATCCTTTTGAGAGGCAGGTGATGAGAAGTGCATGCTGACAGCTCAGTGAGGCTGTTGGTGCCTTTGCCAGCACCAGGGCCTTCTCTGCCACTGTAGAAGATGTTCCTGACCCCTCTGGGATCTGCTGTCGCATCCTCCCTGGCTGCCGAGCACAGGAGGCTGAGCAGCAGCAGCAGGGGGTTTTGCAGTGCATGCACACCACCCTCCTCCCCATCCCCTGATACCACCCCAGCCCCTGGTAACAGGTGAATTTTTCTCATCACATTTCATACTTTTACTAGCCCTAGGGCTACCTAATTCTTCCTATGAAATAATCTGGTCATCCATTACAAACACAGGCCTTGCCTTGTGCTGAAGGCATGAAGGGAGATGGGTTGATTTTCTACCTGATCTTCTTATACTGCCCTCTTCACCCAAGTCCTCAATGTTTATAATTCTTGCAGTACATCCTAGTTCTACAATCAAATCCATGTGAGTTACTGTACTAAATTCTTTTGTAGAGGTGAGGCCAACCAATCTATGCTATTGACTGGAATAACCTTTTTTTGCAGCACTCCCCATCTGTATGCATTTGTGCATAATAACCAGCTATTTCTACGATCACATTTTTTGATTCTTTTCAGTGAAAATGATGGATTTTGTTATCTGCCTAACTTTACCCCTGTTCATTGATAAAATGTAACAAAGGAGATGAAAAATACTTGCCATGTATGCTTGAAAGGAAAATGGAAGTGGTTTGATGGACACAGAAACACTGGCCCTATGTATCAGGAAATAAAAGATCTGACATGGTTTAAGCTACTGGGTATTTCTTCTTGTTATCCTCACCTTTCTCCTGGTAAGAGGTGGCCACACAGAGCCTGGACATGCTGCTTCCCAGGAGAGCAATACCTGTTGTTCACGCAACTTCCAACAGGTCCTCAAATCCAAATGCTAACCTCAAGAGTTAAATGAGACACCCCCCGCCTCCATAAGAGAAGTGCAGACAAGCGAGCCTTACCTCCCCTTGCCTGTGACAAGGCACACTGCCCTGGGCCAGGGCTGGCCGGTGGCCACCTGCCTTACCATGGCTTGGCAGGCAGGATGGCAGATGGTCTGGAAATCAAACCTCCTTCCATACTGGCCCATCCCTTTGCCACAGTCATTAATAAAAGCGCTTATGACAGTTTTCTCAGAAAGTTCAAACATATATGCTGGCTAGCAGGTAACACTGATTCATTTTTTACCTCCTTAATGTTGCCATTTGCTGGTTTTCCAGGTCTGCCAGCTCCCTGCAGAGTTTGCCCCCCACAGAAGGCAGCTGCGGCTCCCTGCTCGTGCCGCTTTAATCACTTCCTCCTTGGGGTGGGAGGGTTGTTTGTTTGTTTAATCATCTCCTGCTCTGTTGTGCCGAGCTCTTTCTCAGTGCTTTGCGCTCCCCCACTCTGTTCCAGTGCCTGCTGTTATTCTTGGCATCCGGATCAATGCTAACTGGTATATAATCAGCCTGTGTTTTACCGAGCAACATTTGTTCCACTGTCAGCTTTCATTTCAGCTTCTGTTCTGATGGCAGTTACTGTTCTGCTCTCCTATGTGGAGCTCTGATTGCTTTGCTGGGTGCTGAATACCACTCTTTGGGCCACTTCTAATTATTTCTGTGTCTGTATCCGTGCATCTAGTTGCCCAGTGGTGCATTCTTGCTTCTTACTAATCCATATACTTGCTCCACTTCTACTCTGCATCTGCATGTCCTGCCTTCTGGCTTTTACCTACCCTCTTGTGTTTGCAGGTTCGTGTGATTGTAATTCTGTACAGAATATTTCTTCATTTTAAGCCTAACACGATAAAATATTAAATAAATAGCTCCTGAGAGAACACTCGTACATTATTAGATGCCAATTTGAATGTTAACAGCATAGAGCTACTTCATTACTTTCTGTCTGTGATAATCAAGATGCTAAAAACCTATGTCACTCAATCTTCGCTTTTCCAAATTTGTATTTTATTGATCACTAGAAGCATGCATTGTGCTGAACAAACAGAAATGTAGCTACCTGAGCCTCTATCTACATATTGTCTGTACTATGGTGGGACCGGATGGTATACATCAAACTTTGATTTTTGTGAATAAGAAGCAACAATTAAAATAACCTGTCTTTTCAGGGTCACAATTCCTGCTCGCCCACTCAGAGCTCTGTCAGTCACCTTTTTAGACCACCTGCTTGTCTTCTAAAGAAGTGCCCAGGTACCAAAGTCATCTTTGAAAATGGTTCTCAGCCCCCACAGGTAACTCCACCAGGTGCAGCAGGTTTCTCCTCTCCCAGGCCACAGTAGTGACCAGTGAGTGGCTGCTACTGCTGGCCAGCCATAATAGCGGCCATGCAGGGCCCATCCTGCCACAACTGGGGATACCAAGTGAAAGCCCTGGAGATCTAAGAATAGTCAGAGGTCAAGGGGCTAGGAAGGCTTTAAACATCTAAAAAAGATCTTAAGTCCCTTCATGCCACTCACAGCAAGATTTCTTAACATTTTATCCTAAATGCTAGTCTCTTTGGTGTTTGTCCCAACCCCCCAGACCATATCCAAGCCCCGTGACAGTGATGTTCCCTGATGGGTATATGCATATACAGCGATAGGCATATTCACTCCTTCTTGCGGAGCAGGGTGCAACAGGGAAATACTGCATTTCTTTGATAGGAAGTACAGCCTGGAGACTGCAAACTCTGTGCATAAATTTATTGTGCCTAGATAGATAGCAGATATTAACAAAACTGGTGTCGAGCAGGGTGGAAAGAGCCATGGTGTTTGGGCTGGCAGGGAGGGGCTCAGTGGTCATGATAGACCTCTGTTTAATGCAGCAGCAGAAGTGGAATAATACAGATAAAGCAGGTGGGTTTGTGTATCACCTATTCTAGTCTCTAAGAGTCCTTCTCCAGCATCGTGTAGCTGACTGATACGTTCCAGGCAAACTGAAGAACGTGGCATTTCATCATCTGGCATATGAGAAAAGTCTGCTGGAAGAAGCTGAGCAACCAGGAAGGACTCACACCAGAGAATCAGAGTAGAAAAGCTGAGTATAAATTGTTTTTTTAAAAAAAGTTTTCTCAATTTAAGGAGCAATGAGTTAAAACACTAATAATCAAAGAAGAATAATCACAGCTCTTTCCTTTTAATGTTGTGAATAAGGAAGAGATACAAGTGTGACCAGAGGATAAAATATTCTAAAAGAGATAAGACGCAGCAGTTCATTTAAAAATAATTAAGGACGACAGCCTGGATCCCAAGATAAGGAAAATGAGGATACAAAAGGAAATCATCATCTCAGTAAGAATCTGGCAGCTCTTTTGTGTGGCCTGATGTGTTTTCAAAACTAGACAATATTGTCTGTTGGGCAAATACCAATGGAGAGTAAACATAGCTGTATTTTTTTTTTTGCAACAGAAAAAGTAGATAGTACTTTAAAGAGGGAGTTATTATTCCTCAATGGACCAAATCTGGCCCCCAAATCACACTCAACGCTATCTTCTAGATGTTGTCATTTTCTTTTAGCTAAACATGTTTGCTAACTTTACTGGATTAAATGTGAGTGAACAGGCACAGAGCGATCTGCTGAGTTCCTTAAGGAAAAAAGTACATTCTCTGGGGTCTGGAGAGCTCTCCCTTTAGCTGAGGCCAGGCAGCTGAGGCAGGTGACGGCAATCAGTGGCTGAGTGGGGTACGGTCTGTGGTTTGAAGGGCAAGAGCTTCTCTTCCACAGAGGGTCAGGCTAGCTAAAAAGGAGTATCACAAGAATCTAAGCAACTCATATAGAAAAAAACACCTGGTAAAACAAGTCCCAGCAGCTTTAGCTATGGAGTGAGGACTTGCAGGGGCGAATGATGGTGGCTATTATCAGTGCTGACGGGTGCAGGAGGTGTTAGCAGCCTTGCAGGCAGCCTGTCTAGGTCAGGCATTCATCTGTCTGCAACAGCTCTGGCCCCACTCCTGGAGAAAGGTAAGACCCAAACCTGTGTCTCTTTTCCCCACCCCAGAGCCAGAGCTGTGGAGCTTCTAGCCTGATCTGGTGACGTAACTATGGCTTTGGGTGGGTGCAGCTGTAAGGGACTGAGGGTGCTGCTGAGGAGTGAGAAGCTGAGACAGGAGAGAAATCAGAGGGCTATGCTGGGAGCAAGTGTGAGCTGTTTTCTTTTTAGACTCTGATAAGTGCTGTTTGGAGACCTAGAGAAATTGGCTGAACTGCCCTGGGACTAAAAGTTGAGTTTCCTATCTGAGGGAAATAGCAAGGCAAGGATAAAACCCTTGTTACAAGAATAGCCAAATATATTCCTTTGATCTAGCTGGTTTAAACCTCATCCATATGTTTATTAGCCTCCTCTTATCTGAGCCATATGCCTTCTTGCAGCTGCATCTCCCTTATCACACAGCAGCGGGAAAGGCTCAAAATGCCTAAAAAGCGTGTCACTCTTTCATATGCTTCATAAAATCCCAGCTGTCACCCATATCACTGTCATAAGTCTGTAACTGCCATAAGGCCTCCCTACTTTCCACTTGATTACCACTCCTTTCTCCTTCCAGTCTTTCCTTCAGCCCTGTCCTCCCTCTCTTCTGACCACCTCCTGCTGCAACATCCCCTCCTGGAGGCCCCCAGGCTCTTGTTTCCTCTCTCCCTGCTCAGTTCACCAACTGAATGGTTGCTTTAAAACCCACTGACATAGCAAAGTCTCTATGTGGTGAGTCTCTGGCACCTTAAGAAGCCCAGCTGCTCAAGGAAAGGAGTCACCCCATTGTGATGTCGGCAAATGCCAAACATCTGACTGCTGCAGGGTGTCAGGGGTTAGGGATGAATACTGATGAAGTTCCAAAAACTGAAGCAACCTTCAGTAAAATGTAGGCTATCAGAGACTGGAAGTCTGATGTAACCTTACTACACCTATTTGGAAGAGATTTTTGCATGAGGACATCCCCTCAAGGCTGTGGGGAGGTTGCATATGTTGATGCCCTGTACGCCTGTCTTGATGTCCATACATCCCTGTAATGATGTGACCTCCATTTGATCTCCTCATAAGGCCAGTGCTTGGTTCAATTTAGGTCAAGTGAAAACTCCCATAGCAATTGTATTTCCTGCATGCAACAATTCAGATGCATTTCCTGCTTGGTGCCAACCTGTAAAAGTAGGACTTGAGAAACGATTTTACATGTGTAGAGCCTGTGAGAAGGTGATTGTCTAGGGCTGAGGCATAAGAGTGCAGAAAAGAGTGGACGCCCCAGCCAGGTTGAACATGAGCTGGTATGAAAACCTCACTCATGCAGTAGCTCGTGGAGTAAGTGGATGTGAGCAGAGACTCTGCTTGACCCCACAGCCAGGCAGGAGCTATCACTATGGAGCGGGGCACAGGACCTGAGCACACCAAGTAAGCATAAGCTGTCGACAAGCCCCTTCTCTTGTTTTCTGGAGAAAGTGTATACGTCCTGGCCAAAGGGGCATGCTCTGTCACTACATCCTGGCTGGGGTTGCCAAAGCACCAAGGCCAGGTTCTGGTGCCATTCCTGGGGGTTCAACATAGATCATTATATAAAATTCCCCTTGGAATAAGGGTTTGAGCCTTTTTGGAGGTGCCCTGTATGGAATTAGGGTCTGGGGACCTGTAGTTGTAATTACAGGCCTCCACCTACCTGTAGTCCTTCTCTTTGGTATCTTAAGGGGGATCTCATGCCCTACCTACATCTCATGTGGCCTCAGCTGAGGACAGCTGCGGCTTGAAGGAAGCCATGATGTTGACAAGTATCTTCTCTCTGCCCACCAGGCCAGGATGCTGTGGGTGACACCTCACACCAAGCATGTCTGGCAGAGGAGTCGGAGTGTTATTTTCTTTTTCTGCTATCACGCCAAACTTCACTGAAGAATTGCCCGAGAGATGCAGAATTGCAATTTTTGTGTGTTTGATTTGTCAAAGCAGCCTTTGCATGACTGGACTGTGAAAGGATCACACGGTGTGGCTGCAGCCTGCCAGAGTTTTTGCTTCTGAGTTTGTCCTTAGCTGGCTGTCAGCTACAAGCACATCAATTTTATTTTTTTTTTCCCATCTAAAAGATTATTTTTTTTTTTAATCTCCCAAACTTCCTTCATGGGTGAATTAACAGAGTGATCCACTGGCTCAAGTAGAGACTGATAGTTGCTTGCACTCCCAGGAGTTCTCTGTATTGTTGAAGTTTCATTTCTGGTCTGCTAACCAGGGAAAGTATTTGGCAAGAAATAATGCGGAGAGGAGCACACGCATGTGGAAAGAGGACAAGGGCCCAGACACAAGAGAGACTGACACGAGCTCCTGCGTACTGCTTTACTTAGGGAAATGACTCCAGAAAGTGCCCAGTTGTGGCAAGTCCCTCAACCTTCCCTGAGCAGTTCAGTAATGAAGGAAAACAAGTGGGACAGGGCACAGCCAGAACATCAAGGTGCTGCTGGAGCACGGACATGGTCCTCAGCAAGAGGTTGCTACAAAGGACAATCTGGCAGAAAAAGCTTAAACAGGCTTAGACCAATAGTTTGCAATAACACTTCAAATAACTACTTCTAAACACTTCTTGCACTAAATCTTCATTAAAATGAAATAAACAAAATAAAGTTGGGTGTAGATTAGGAAGATTTATTAGGAGCACGGACACTGAAGTGTTCAGTCCATCCACCGGCCCCTTCCAGCTTGACATTCAAGGACACCATCTAGACCCCTTTGACAAGAGAAGCAAGCCAGATGCATGCAGCATGGTTACAAAAACAGGTTTATTGTCCTGCTCCAGGCTGTGTGGATCAGCTGCACGGATGTTTGGCAGATAAACCACAGAGCCCCAGTCACAGGAGTTTTTTACGTAGCAGTCCCTTTTCACACCTTCTCTTTTCCCAAATAACCAACCTGCCTGTATTTTCCCCATGGGCCCCAGCTTTGCTGATTTGGCCTTGGTGACAGCCAATCAACCAGCATCTCCTATCTCTTGAGGTTTCATCTGAAGGGAGTTCCCAATGCTCCAGTTTCTCTCTCTGAAGTACCTGGTAGTTTTTTCCAGTTCCTGTTTGATCAGTACAGTCCCAGGTGTGGCCAGCCAGTTGTTTTCCCTCTTCCATCCTCTGCCATGTTTGGCTCTTTTCCACATTTTCCTAGTGGATCAGCTTTAGGGCTGGCCGCATGTAAGCAGACCTTAACAGACAATACTTCCTTCTAAAGACTGCAGAATATAAACCCTTCATGGCTGTGTTCAGGTCTGATGCTTTCAGAAATGGTGCTTTCCATTCTCTGTTCTACCAAAAAATAAGGCTGAGTGAAAGGAAAAAAGGCAAAGAAATTCTAAATCCTCTGAATTTCAGATGTATCATTGCAGTCTCTTGCAGGCTGTTCAGCTGGCATGAACAGTACACCCAGCTTCAAGGTTTCACACATTTCTAATTCTTTTGGCTAAAAAACACTCACCTTCAAACCTCAATCACACTTCATAATAAATATCTGGAGTTCACTGGAAGAAGTAAGGCCTTTTCAGGCACTATCAGCTGGGCGCTTTCATCATACCAGTGTCTAAGGTATTAGCTTTTTGCTAATAGCCTGTGTTTGCTATGGGACTAACTGTACCTCACCTTATCAGAGAGAAAACCTGGGCTCCCAGGTGCCAATAGCAGCAGAGTTTTGGTTTTTGATCTTGGAGACAGTAAGTAAGAAACCATTCTTGCTGGCCTCTCTGCCCAAGTTTGTAGCAATGATGTGAAATGTTAATTTACATTCTGATGTGTGTGGGCACAAGTGTTGCATGAAGTGTTGGCAGAGCTGGAGTGAGGTCCTGTGGGAGCACCCAGCAGAGCAGCAGCCTTCAAACGCTGAGCGTGCAGCTGAGGGAAGCTGGAGAGGAGAAGGACAGGACAGGATGGGGCACCAAGAGATGAAAGACTGGAGTCAGGGACCATGCCAAAAGGGGCCACAAAAGAGGAGACAGACACGTGGACAAGGGGCATTGTTTTGACCTTTTTTAACTGATGTGGAGAGAAAGACTTTTATCCTCTATAATTTACTGTTGCTGGTGTCAGCTTCTGGAAGAAAAGCCCATAAATTATATTGCTTTTCTTAGTGGGAAGATGCAGTTTTGAGGGGGAAATCTTGCAAAACCCGCGTTCTAAGCCTCTGGGAGCCTCTGGCAATGAAACGCTGACATCAGGCGAGCAGCTGCCTCCACACACTGAGCTCCCACCTGGATCACTGCTTTGAGACTGTGGCAGCTCTTAGGAACTGACAAAGAGGGGCCTCATTTTAGAATTACCATACATAACAGCTTAGTAAAGGTGGAGTATTTGCTCCTGCAAGCCATAAACAAAGCCATAAATAAAAAGTTTTGCCTGCCTGCATGGGTGATACCTAGTGAGCATCCACCGTCACCTGGGTCCTTCCCTGGCTGACATATTGCAAAGCCTACTTGAGTCTCCTTCACCCATGACATTAGCTGTACTTCTTTGCCTGTGCAAGAGCTGACACACCTCATTTTGCTGTGCAGACAAAGCCTTTAATTTATAACCCCTGTTTTCTGATGTAAGACTTAAAAGAGCACTTAACAGTCAAACACATCACTTCTAAAGAGCTAGGAACTGAGCTTCAAAGCTAGAGGTCTTGCCTAGATGATGTGGCACTTGGGCTGTAAAAGGGATGATGCTCACTTGCATAATGCAAATAGTGCAATCCTTTGCGGCTCTCCCAGCACTAGTAGGTTGTTTAGAAGATCTGAATTAGTTCAAGTGTCACCATGTTGCCAGCACATCTGTTGTTACAGAGCTATGTAATTTGGTATTACAAGCTTGTATAATGGAAGTCCTCTAAGTGGAGAAATCCTACTTCTCTGAAGCTGATCATACAGACCATACAATGAACGGATGGTCTGACAGTTTAATTTCTCTTGATCCTCCACCTGTAAAAAGAGAAAGTCCCCCAACACCAGATTGCTGTGACAGGAAATGTACACCTATTTATTGTGTATTCAGACATTCCAGTGTGAGTGTGCAGAAAAGTGCAGAAGAAGCAACGATTCTCCTGTCACAAAAGAACAGAAATACTGTGTGGTTAGACAAGACAATGAAGGTGAGATAAAACACTGAATAGCTGTATTAAGCAAGCTTCTACTTTGTTTACAAATGGGCCCAAAAGAAGAAAGCACAACACGAAGCTAAAAAGAATCCTGTAATCCAATACATTGTTTGAACAAATGACCTCAGTTGCAGTGTCTCCTAGCATCCAAATAGTTCAACCTGGTATTACCAGACCATTAATGCCATAGGGTGTGTTTTATTATACTCATAATCCAAGAAAAGGGAAGGATAAAAAAGATTTGTCACAGGCGTGTTTGCTACAAATACTCTACAAAGGTAAAAGGCTGACATGCCAGGAGATGGTCCCTCTTTAATTTATGACGCTCCTCCTAGGACCAAATAGTGTCTGCACTGCCAACACTATGCAGTATGCTACGTACGTGGCATGATGGTTAAAAGAAAGGCTGTAAGTCAAAGTGATACAGCTGAAGCAACAGCTAAACAGCATCTTGGAAACTGTTTTTGGTGTGGGAAAGCATATCATTTGAGCAGCAGGACCTAATCCACAGAAGGGGTAGGGGAAGAGGCAAGGAAGAGTTGGATGTGGGTCTGGTTTGTCTATTCATCACTCAGCTTCCCTCAGCCAGCATCACACAAGGCAGATGCTCTCATACAAGGGATCATCGTCTGCTTTCAACCGTCTGGGTGGAATTGATAATGGATTGGGGTTCCTCCTTCTGGTTTAATGTCTGAACAAAACAAAAAAAAAAAAATAAAGAAAAAACGTATTCGAATATAAAGGAAAAATTCAGGTTTGTGGTTTGTTGTCAAGACTGTTTGGTATGAAAAGTAATCTTGTTGTGAGGGGAAGCTCTTAAATACCCTTTTCTTTATCAAGTGTTAGCACATATTAGGACAATTATAAATTTGATCTTTTAAAATTTAATGAAGGGTTCCTTTAAGAAGATATTTTTTAAAAGTAATCATTTCTGAAACAAATAATGTTCTTAATCCCATTTATATGTTTTCTAATGTATTCAAATCTAGCCACTTAATTTGACCAATTTGAAGTTCTAGTGGGGCGAAAAAAAAGGAAATTAAAACATACAGCTGATGTAAAAAAATGGAAATAAATAGCCAGAAACTGTGCTCATGCTTGTTTAGTGTATAAAAGTGGCATGTGAAAATAGGATTTGTAAATCCCACTAGCTCTTGAAAGGAAGATCTTCCAGGATTGCAGTTTCCTTTGCAAACTTTATTATATATATCACATCTACAAATTTTCAAGTGCTCCAAGTGGGAAAGTAGCCTGAGGTTCAAAAGCTGCAGACCACCTGTGGTTTTCAGAAGTCTAAATTAGCTGTTGAGTGCCTAATGAAGATTTTCAGTAACAAACTCGGATAAACAAATTGCTCTGTATGTGTTGTTGTATGTGGAAACTATTTCATAACCCTCCCTTCCACTGATATAGAAAAATAAATCCAGTAACAATTGCATGCACATAGTTTCCATAAAGTCACAAAATGCTGGCATGTCGTATTCAGTTTGATTTAAATCTGGAGCTATTGATGTGTTGGAATTGCTTTTTTTTTCCTAATACAAACTCTTCAACCAAAAAGGGAAAAAAAAGGGCTTCCAGTGAATCCCTGACTGGTGAAAGGCAGAAGGGATTTTGCATGGGGTGTGATGTAATCTGCTGTAATTATTGACAAAATGAAAGGGAAGGGTAGAGCCGTGATGGGTCTTGCTGTCAGGGAGTCTGCCAGCGTTCCCAAATCAGAGGAAGGACCTAGATAAACAGCTCTTTCATATCTAAGGATCTGCATTACAAAGGGTAATTTAAAGTCTAAAAACATATACCATAGGGCTGTCCCTGCCAATGGCAGAATACCTGTCAAGTTTCTAAATATGATTTTTCCAAAAAAGGTAGTGCCACCGGCTCAGGATTATTCTGTGTCTGCTAGATAAAATTATCTCTTAATAAATGTTTGTAGTTTAATGATTAATTCCTTCAGCTACCTATGAGCAAGGCATGATCACAATACAGCTTCATAGAGGAAAAGAATGTGGTTTTGGAACAAATAAGAAAAGCTCAGAGCTAGTGCTCAAAAGGCAAACATGCTTCAGGGAAACTGAGTGGGAGAGGATTATATCACATAGAGGAAAATATCTATGTCGAGAAAGGGGTTTTTTTTAATTATTTTTTGGTATCTAAAAAGTGTAATTAATTTGGATTGATATTAGGTCCACAAGTACATATTTAACATATATCAATATAACTCTTAACATACATACTTTATATATATTTGTATGAATATATATGTCATTGCTATTTTTTCTTTCCATCTTAAAGATATTTGCATGAACAGAGGGAGTATTTAGTCAAGATATTAAACTGACAGACATAGTTATGTACCTGTCTTGTGTTTTGTAAACAGTATTTAATTAAAAAACACCCAAACCACAGCGGTCTGTGATCAATCAATATTAAAGATTAAAAGTGGGACTGAAATCTGATTGATTAATAGATTTGTATTTTGCCTCCCTAGTGAAAGGGAATCACACAGTCCTTTGCTCTGCTGTGCACTGTAGCACTACTCACATACCCATTTGTGACAATAAAGAATCTGCCTGGCACTGTGTCTAAGGATACATGAAGGGTGGAATATCACAGGATATTCCACAATATACAAGATAATAATACCACCACTGCAGAAATACAACAACCTGCTCTGGGGTCTTTCTCAGCAGGCTTTGTGCAAAAGGACTCAAGAAATATTTTTAAATGGTAGAAAAAGAATATAAACATTTAATCCATTTGTTTACTGCAGTTGAAGGTAAAGAGGGGACTTAATCATGACCCAAATGTATGTGAATAAGAGAGGAATTTAAATGTTTTAGGAGAAAAGCACAAAGAAGAAACCTTCAGTGCTTTCCTGATAAACTGTCACATCTCTGTATTCCCTGATCAGCTTTAATTCAGAGAACTTCTGCAACTTAGCCTGTAATCTACTAGTACAGATAAGAAGCAATTCTGAAATCCTCTTCTTATCTCATGATTGTTCAAAGAAATATTAAGCTATTAAAGTAAAGACGTCATGAATTAGGTAAACAGAAACATCCAAATATAAAAATAATTTATCTGTCCAGTTTAGAGCATGGTCTCCAAAGACCATGCTTTAATTCTTGGTCTTGTTCAAACATCATAAATTAGATTCAGTTCTGGCCAAAGCTAAGTTGTCATCCACCTGGTCTGAAGTCTTTCCCTGTACTCTTAAAAGCTCTGTTTCAGAGATTTATAATCTGAGGCAGGGGGAAATTCTGGTATAGAAAAGGTACAAGTAAGTTCATCAGCACCATCAACAAGTAGAATTTTCAGAAATCTCTTTGTGTCATGAAGAGCTCTTGTTTAAAGTCTGTTTTGGAGTTTTGTATGTAAATGAACAACATACAGATTTTTTTACAGATCTGATTTTTTTTATTCTTCTCTTCTGTGGTGAACAATTGAGTCTTGCTCCTCGTAGAATCAATGGTTGCTGGGTGGAACAACAACAGAAATTAGGGTAAGGTAAGAGAAGCATAATAATAGGAAACATTATTTTTAAACGCTCTGATACTGTTTTCTCTCTAATTACAGGACCATGGAAGGATGAAATAATGTCAAGAGCTACACCCTGCTGTGCTGTGTGAAGAAGAACACTGGTAAATGCAGGGTTATTTCCCACGACAGACTTCTAGATGAAGGATTATGCCCTATGATGGTAGTGAAAAAATAGTGAATTGATCTGTGAGCAAACTGGATGACCAGTGATAGATTTGGCTGGGGCCTGGTTGTCCTGGCTGTGCAACAGGAACCACAACAACATGGGGAAAGCAAGGAAGGGGGAGGCGTTGTAGGAAATACTCTTTTGACAAATACTGAAACTCTGACAGAGCAAGACAGGTAACTCAGTAGTGTTCTGAAAGGAAACCAAGTGCCTGGGAGTTAAGGAGGCCTCAAATTTTTATTTACTTTAAACATATACTTGCACAGGGCTGGGGTCACTGCAGAGTGGGTCTGCAGAGACAGCTTGAAGAAGTAGGGGACAGCCAGGTCCTCATAAAATACTATCACTGGCACAGCAATCAGCAGGAATCTGCAAGTGGAAGACTTTTCTAAGGCTAAGGGGGAGAAACTTGAAATAAATTATTAGGTCAAGAGGGAATGGTTATTAAAGATCAGTTCATTTGGCTAGGCCAGCAGGCTGGAGACCAAGGAGAAGTCTCTAGAGACATGCTGGTAAATTCTGTAACATCCAGATGAAGAAGTAATGCAAACCCAACTGGTCTCTCATTTTTCTGGAAATGGGATTACTTTTGCATTTACCTCTCCCTGTCACCATCAGCTTCCCTGTGCAGTGTTCAACCCATTCACTCTCTTTTTAGTCATCTCAAAGTAAGTTTAAAACCGATAGCAGTTCATATAGCTCTACAAAATTGTCCCCAAAGTGTACCACTATAGATTTTAAACATGACACCTACTTTGTCTTAGTCAGATGCAAGGAAAATAAATCCGAGCAACTCAAAAGATTGCTGTAGGTTGTTTTCATTAAAGGTAAACTGTACATCTCTGATGTGGCTTGGTCTGGCAGAAAGTTCTGTTTTCTGCTATATATAAACTACAGGGTCATTCAATATACTTTTTTGGCTCATACTATGAAGGCTCATTTTTAGATGTTTTAGGCTCAAATTTATCCTTTTAGCAGGTCTACAGCAGTCAGCATGGTTATTTGTGACCAGGATCACTTCTCTACATAGAGAAGTGTTTCCTGAAAGAATAGAGCAGATTATCAGCCTTGTCTCATGTGAAAGTGCTAGCTATTCATTACACAATTTCAGTCTGATACATATGATCCGATGCTAATTAAGCCCCTGCTACCTGTGCTTCTGTGAAAAGTGACTCCCTGATGTTTCTTGCTGTCTTTCATTTGCAGTTATGTGAACTCAAAGGAATTGGTTTTTTCTCTTTCTTTCATATCATACAATTTATATTCTTAACTTGCACAATGGTTGTCTGCAGAATTGACATGATTGCTCTGAAAATTGCACCTATCTAATGAAAGTTACAATTGATTTTAAAATGGTGACTATTCTCACTTCCTGTGATCCCAGAGGAGTCCTGAATACACTAAACTTTGTCTAAATTTGCTGGACATCTCTATAGAAATATTTCATTCATGGAGAGCTGTGGTTTTCATTTGCAAATTTTAATAAGTCTATGACCTCCCACAATATCAGCTTGGATCTCCCATTGAAACCAATGGGATTTTTGAGAGTAATGACTTCCGAAGAGCACCTGTGTGCAACGGCTTCCCTGCAGCTTGTGAAGATGGCTCTGATTTGTATCAACACCCACAGTGCACAAATAAATGCTGTCTGAGAGTGTTTCTGTGCAAATTGGCTCTAACCCACACCAGAGGCAGTCCTGGTCTCCTACCATATTTCAGATCTTCAGTCTCCTTTGTTCTATTCTTGTCCCCAGCCTCAGCAGTCATAAACTCCTGTGAGAGAGTAAAATGTGTTCCTCTAAGCCCACGTGGATAAGTGAGTCTTTATCAGTTTTGCAGAAGAGCCCAGGCCCCACACACAGTAATTCAACATGGCTCTCTGATGTCTTGTAGAAAAATCTTACCTGCCAGGAAGGCCTATGAAGTCTTCTCGTCATGTTAGATCCTACACTTTATCATCCCAAACTGGGGGCTAGGGAGTAATTAAAAACCTAGCAACTGTATATATTACTCAGTCGACACAGCCACTGACACACTTGATCAAAACCTCCTGGCGAGCCCAGCTTTGCGGTATTTTTCCCGCTATCATGGCATGGCAAAATGAGGTCTCTACATACTTTAGCTTTGCCTCAGGCTTAGTGTGTCTCTGGTAAATGCTGTGCTGTAGTGGTTGCCTGAGTTGCAAATAACACTGCTGTTCTGCTACAGCTGAGGCATTTCTCCTCCAGTGAGTTGCACTGGTAATTTGACGCAGTCTTCAAACGTTCAGTGTTATGCTGGTTGGTGTCTTCTTGCTGGTTGTATGTCTTCTGGGATGTTTATTTTTTTGGCCAGCCCTTTCATGAAGGTCAAAGTTGCTTTTCTCATACTGGTTGGGTTTTTTTGCATGTTGTTGCAATAGCTAGCTACATGAATGCCATCTTTGCAGCTGTGATCCTTTGCTTGCCAGCCCAGCTTAACTGCAAACTGTAAGGAATAGGCATTTTGTGTTTGCTAGATCAAATTCCAGGTGTGTCTGTAATGTAACAGCTGTATCTGGAAAGATCTGTCCCCTTTAGTCATAATCAGAGCTGCACAGTACAGTTGTGTGTGTAAATTTGCTGCAGCAGGGTCAAAGAACTATATTGATTGGACCATTTGACAACAGGTACCTTCCTTCTTGTAGTGTAGGTAACACTGGAGATCTCCCCATAGAAATGTGGGGTGGTCCAGATAGGCAGGTGGTACCAGGACATCTAGAAAAGTAAAACTATTGCTGCAATAAGAACTTCTGCACTGGTGGGCACTATGGGACAGGGTGACAGCTTTTGGTCGAGGCAACATTGCTGAACTTCTGCTTGCCTTTCAGAACCTTGACTGGGGAAAAAGGCTAATGTGGAAAGATTCTTCTTTCCAATGTGGAAAGATTCTTCTGACATCTGAGCTTCTTATCCACCAGAGACTGTCTTATCTCCCCCTGCCAGATGTAATGCTCTGAGCCCACCAGGCTCCAGTCTCAGCTCCGTGTACCAGACAATGCACTCTGAGCAGCATTTTCTATCACTGTGCTACTTGAGAATGCCAACGAGACTGCACTGGACATAGTCTTGAGTGGCTGGTAGGTTCAAGAAAAACACTAAAATAATTTCTGTGGTTTATGATCTTGGGATCTACACAAGAGGGGAAAATACTTTTGAATAAAATTCACGTTAGAGTACATGTGGTAGTACTGTATATACTTCAGGAGTCTGGAAGAGCTTTGCTGTTGCTTTTTGGTTATATTGCAACTTTTCTCTCTTAGGATTATCAAGCATACACTGAATGGACAGACAAGGTACTGCATGAGCTTGAAGAAGAAATAACGTACATAGTATATGAATTAGTAAGAGCACTAATTGTTTGCAACACACAGGACCAGATTGCCGGGTGAATGTGCACCTTCCAAAACAAAAACCTATTGAAAGTTAGCCAAATGTCTGTAAAGATTTCTGTTAATATTATATGTATAGTATTCTGCAAGAATTATGTAGCAATAGGATAAATAGGGTTTTTTTAAAAGGTTTCTCAAGTGAAAGTGTTTGCAATTGAAAATAGTTTTAAAATCAGAATAGTATTTCTAGCTTTTTAGGACATACTGAAGTGAAACCAATGATGTAGCATAGATTTCTGCTCTTCTCATGAACATATATTACTGATAAATCTTTCAGAAGTTGTAGGCTGCAATGTATGTGAGTTTTAAAGCTCTGTCTCTGCTAGTGCATTCTTCAACAGCTTAGACTTTGGACAGCTAATTTAGTTTCAACAGCAGCAAATCATTAAAATTAGTCTGGACTGAAACTGTTTGGTGGTTTGAAACTGATAGTGAAAATAATTTATTTCATAGATTTATTGGGATTATTACAAAAAGAATATTGCCCGTCTTGTTGTCATGGACTCAATATTTTTTGTTGCTTCTATTTAACAGTTCAATTTTTTTATTTATATGAATTCTGTTTTCTAAATTAAAGCAGAATGATGATGTTCCTTTTAAGTATTTAGGTCCAAAGAAATAATTAAGGATCCATGACCTCTGTCTGCTTAATCAGGTTTTTAGTCAGCTTTCTTATCTTCCTCTGTTTTCTTGTCCTTAAAGTAATATCATTACCTCCCATTGGCTTAAAAGACTTACTGGTTTTGGAAATGTGAAGGGCTGCATTCAGGAAAGCTGGAGAGTGCACAGTCTCAAAAAGGCTTATGAGGAAAAACTACGTATGAAGGCATAATCTTTCCTTTCTGACTCAGGTCAAGGTTAATCAAAAAGCTTTAAATGCGATTTGTTTTTATCTAGATACCAGTTTGATGGGCAGTTAATAAAAACTTCCCTTACTCACCCTCTGCAATGTGAGTTAGAGCCCACTGAAGCAAGTGGAGGTCGGAACAGAGCTAGTAAGGATCATGGGATTGTGGAAGAAAAAATAGTGTGTGGCAAGAGCTTGCCAGGTGAGAAGTACAGGTCTTGTTGCTTGAAAATCTGGGTGCAATTTGTTATTGCACAGACCCCCTAATTTTCCCCCCAAGGTATCATTGAAATAAGGACTACATTAAGGCATCCATAGACAACACAACACATCAAGTATTACAATTTTGCAGTCTGCCACAATGTCAAGGCTTCCTATATGTTAGTATTTGGCTTGCAAAAGCAACACTGTCTGTATGCATTTTTCTAGCAGCACAGAAGCTACCGATGATGAAAAAAAAGCTGAAGAGAATGAACAAAGGGCTACCTTAGGGGTAGTTTTCAGTACACTGATCGTCCCAGGCTAGATTAGAAAGTATTGTTCAGGGTAAACAAAATAGCTGGCAGCTATAGCAGCTCCTACACACTGCTCACACCAGTGCCTTCAGGTTGGAAATTAGTATTTTTGTGGCATTAGAGAATTCTAATCCATAAGCTCTGTGATCTCCATGTTCATAATAGTAACCCAATGAAACATGCAGAAGGGCAACCCTGAATATAGAGCGACCTCTGCACATTACTACAGGGCTTTTCTGGTTTCCAGGGGTACCTAGCTGAGCTAGTATGACTAGCCTGGCTTTTAGCCATGGGTGCTAACAGCATTTGCAGCTCAGCACTTGGACAAATCGACCCCTGGATGACATCAAGTGCAGCTCATTAGTGCGTGCAGAGAGTTACACTGGGTGACTTGGGGCACTTCACAGAGTCATCTGCGGCTGAGGCAGGGATTGAAAAATTGTATCCTGGGCAGCATTAATCTGCCTCAACCATGAGCTCATCCTTGCTGACTCATCTACTGTGTACTTTCCAGTTCCTACAACAGGCGCAGGGATTGTTTTCAGTCCTTTTCCTTGCGCAGCCCTTGAGTCACTCCGTGAGCATCTCCACCCTGTGATCTGAAGGAGGAAGGTCCTGTGCACAGCTCTGCCTGTCAACACGTGCCACAGCCCACAATAAAGTGTGTAAATAATAACGCACACCACGGTAAGGCTGCAAGGGCAATATTAATTCTCCCACTTCTTGATTTCTAAACACTTTTCTTTACAGCCCTCTATTCTTTGTGGTGTATAATCATTTTAAGTGCAATGTCTCACTTTCCCATACTGAACAGTCACTGCTGCATAAGTAGTACAAAGATGAGTTAAATACTGCTTAAACAAAAAATGAAACCTGCACTGTCCAGGATATACAAGTTGACTGCTTCATCTATTCTATTTCTTGTCTGGAGGATTTACTGTGTCTCTAAATCCCTGTTGCTGCTTCAGGGAGTACCGTGCACCCAGGTATAATATTCTGTGCTATAGGCAGATGATTACAATTGTATTTTTAAATATCTTTATACAGAACACATCACACTCAAAAATTAAGTATTATTTTTATATTATGAAAATATATGAAAACATTTGATGCAAGTATAGGCT